>CM076660.1:16233054-16281843 GCA_038496675.1 Rachycentron canadum | reverse complement strand
CCCCCCACACACACACACACACACCCCGGTGTCGCCCATATACAGCACCTAGTTGGCCACAGGTTGTTGCCTGATGTCACACGAGCCCCTAATGAGAAGTTAAGTGCAGATAAAGGCGGGTGACTGCACAAGACAACAGATCTGCCCCCATCTATGCATTCACACACTCTTGAGTAGTGTGTGTGTGTGTGTGCGTGTGTGTGTGTGTGTAGCGGGGATTGCGCTGTATGTCTGGGTTCAGCGACATCCTGTTAAACCATGCAGGCCCTGAGTCACAGAAATCCAAGACTTGCCACTTTGGCTTCAGCTTTCATCTTTGCTGGCTGTTCACCTCACTTTCCTCAATTCAGTGGCAGTTTTCCACTTTCAGCTATAAAAGTGTTGCCTACTCTGAGTGAGCACTGTCTCCAGCTGGTAATCACTGTTCAAACTCTCACAGACCTGACAGCTGAGATGGTGGGGAAGTTATGTTATTCTCGTCAAAAGGTGTTAGCAATTACTGTAATGGGAGTAGTACATGGCAATGATATTCCTCCTGCACTACGGTATTTACAGAAAGCATATATATTTAATTTAGCCTGTGTGTGTTTAGATGCAGCAAGATGGTTTGTGAGCAAAGGCATATGTTAAAGTGCAGGGAATCTTGATCCTGGGCCATCAAAATAAGCAGAGTTAGTATTTTAAATTTAGTAGAAATTTAGTTGCTCAAAACAGAGTTGACATGTTACTCTGAAGAACCATTTTGGAAATGTAAATGACAGCTATCCACAGTAACTGCTGTAAAAGGCAACAGCTTGAGATTGAGCTTCTTGACCAAATATTAAGAGTTTTGAGATGTTTCTGTCCTCAGTATATCTTGTTGTAGAGGCACAGGAGTGCACACTGCTGAGGGGTCTGATGATGGTCATACAGAGGTAATAGAGGATCTCTTTGAAGTGGTTCTGAAATACCAAATGTCAAGGAGGATGGATGATCGGTCTATAACATTTTTTCCAGATATGGCAGGGTAACAAACCTTGCTTCTATTGACACATTATTTTATACATTATTCACATTGTTTTTTGTTTTGGTTGTTGAAAGCATTGCTATATTTTATACAATTGACATTTCTGAAGCCTTCTTGTCTTTTTGGCTTAATTTTACCGAAGGGCTGTTCAAATCATTAAAGGTCCTTTTATTAGAAATTGTCCATTCTACTGTGTAATTATTGTACACCTACATTAAAAAATCAATATCTTCACAATAACCCTTAGAAAGGCATTATTTCTACAGTGTGGCCAGGCTTTTATGAATACATGACTTCTGCTCAATCAGTACAAAAGGACATCAACTCCATGGTCACTTCGAAGAAAATTAATATATTTAGAAATTTAGATGTATTAAAAACACTCCTCACCAGACTGATAGGAATCACAATTTTACATTTTTATTGTTCATAAAATTAGCAGTGTTTTGTATGTCTCACTGGCCTCCATTGCACAGAAACACTCCTTCAGTGCTTTTTCCCACACACACACACACAAGGTTGTTTCTGTATTCCTATTCCAGATCATATCGCTCTGTAGATGCTTAACTCTCACCTTTGTCAGTCCTCCCCCATGTGAACTGTCATCAAAGACTGACAAAACCCCTCAGAAATGGCTCCAAAGCAATAGCTTAGGGTTGGCAACCGCCGCTGTGTTTTCTTTACCATTTTAAGCTTTGACGTTAGTATTGGTATTTCATTTTCAGTAATATCAGTGGTAACGCTGTGTAGTCTACTTCACAGTCTGAACTTCCTGATAAGTTCGCTCAGTGACATCTCAGCAGAAAACAACTCACTCTACACGGGGGTTTGTGTTTGACACAGGCAGCTTCATTCATTTGCATCATGCGTCACTGTTTCCTTTAATGTCCTTTCACTGTGTGAGTACTTGGATACTTAATGGCCCTCCTTGTGTTGCGCTCTATGTAACAGTCAACAGGACCATGATGGATACTCATAGATATATGTGCTATTCTTCTTTTTTTTTCTTCTTCTTCCTGATTTAAACATAATATATAGCTCAGTTGTCCATGGATATTATTTATCCCATAATCGTGGCAGCGACCTGATGGTAAGAGTCACAAAACATCTAAGTAAACATTGTTTAAGAAAACTTTCCGTTGAATTGCAGCAACCTGATTTAAAAAGATTGCAAATGACCCTGTCTCTGATGTAATTAAAATGAGTGTCACACGTAAACAGGAGATTAGATTTCACAGATTAGATTTCATAGATTAGATTTCATAGTCTCCATACATTTTTTTTTCATTCTGCATAAAACTACAAGCTGAATAAAAATATTAACAATACATCTTAAAGACACAAAGCAATATTTGAGCTTCCCATTGTTACCTGCTGGCATCGCATTTCCAGTGATTTATTTTTAGTTCTGCCCTGTTGGTTTTGTCAGAGGTCTGTGTCTCATTTCGGTGACAGGTCATAGATCATTTGTCAGCAACTACAGTCAAACATAACAGCCCATAGACGGTGTTAATTTATTGGTCAAGGTTTGAATGGTCACTCCTCCTTCAACAGGCAAACTCTATGTGCCCTTGAGCAAACCACTTCACACCCATCTCCTCCAGCAAAGAAGTAGAGAGTGTGATTGTTGTCAGAAGCTAGCCAGGAGTGATTGGGAAAACAACGACAACAACAGCAACAATAAAAATCCCAGTGAAATTAAAAAGGCTGCTGTTGTATTCAGAGTTGTGCCTGTATCTGCCTGTATCTGCCTGTATCTGTAGCAGGGCTGAGGCTGTGACCTGGTGGAGGTTGACTTTGAACTCTCTGAATGGCTTTAGCAGTAGAGCAGTGATGATGTTTGGGCAGGAAAAGCTGCTTATGGGCAAATGCTCTGCTCTTCAAATCCTTCCTTTAAATTTCATCTGACTCAAATGAACTAGTATTGCTGACTGACTCTCAGAGAGCTGGGTAGTATGATTATTTCACTATAATCTTATACTGGTTTTGAGTGATCAGTGAGCACACCTGAGTCAAAGTGTATTGAGCCAGAAACTAGATTTTGTTATAGCATTGTTCTTCTCATCTGGATGTACTCATCTTAATTTACCTGGATTATTTCATATTATTAAATGAAATGCTTTTCTATGTTTCACAATGCCATTGAGGTCTCATCTGTTACTAATGAACCTTCTGCATAGCTTGTGCTTCACAACACTGTATCTACTCCACCTTGCACACAAATCACAAAAGCTTAGCCATGTAACAACATCTAAGCAAGGGTGATTAGTCTACACACATTAGTATACTCTTACATATGTTATACTAATGACTATATACTGTAGTCATTTCAAAAAATGGCATTATAGTTTTTAAAGTTTAGTGAGGCAGAAAGCAGGAAGAGGATTTGGAATGAACAGATCCAACATATAGTATATCTACAACACATATATTGACTAGCCTGAGGCCATTCAAGATTTTTCAAATGTAACAGCAAGTGCAGTTTAATGCAGCAGATATTCTCTGAGCAGCTACTTTGTCAGAAATATAATAGAAGGGCAGCTGGTGTATCAGTTTACAGTGCAACCAAACAAACTCCCATTGTAGTGTGTGTAGGTAGGCAATTCAAATCCAGGCTAGGAATGGTGAATTCAATAACAACTGCAATACTGAAAGGTGTTGCAGAATGCATATGCGTCGAATAGCTATTGCAGAGAGAATGCTGAGCATAGACATTATCAACACTGTAGGTTTTTTTTTTTTTTTTTTTATGATGTGTAGCAACAAAGAGGCATTGAATACAACTAAGCTCTAACAGATTTTCACTTAATTTTAAAACTTTGATAATGAATAAATAAATAATAAAGTACTTATTAAACATGTATCCCAAATCCCAAAGAATCCCATCAACAGTGTCTGAAAACCAATAGGGGGAAAAAAAATTCAATAAAGAGTGGGACACTGGCATTTCAAGCTTAAGGCTCAACACTGGGTGGCTGTGCAGGGTGCAGCCAGAAGCTGAGAAGTGAGTGGGATGCACCAAAAGGCAGGTGGAATAAAGTGACCTGGGGCGAGCACAGAAGGGGGTGATAATAAGTGACTGACTCAGAGTGATGGGCTTACCTGGCTATGAATATTTCAGACAGCAGTGAGGTGTGTTATTACAGCTCAGTGGGAGCACTCACAACATGGGGCAAGACATGTGCCATCACGAGATAGGACAAAGACACACACACACAAACAATGCAATTTTTTCCAGCATTCAAAAAGAAAACATTTTAAATTGCTCATCCATGTTGAATGGCTGAGTAGCAAAAATGTTTTCATCAACAAACTAACAACAGCATCTTCCACTGACGTGCTCCCCTGAATCAATATACCACCTGATCAATAAGCTGGGAAAGGTTTACACACGATCGGAAGCCCAGCTCTGTGAAGAGAGAGAGTAAAATAAATCCATGTGCAGCATTTTTACTTGCATTGGAGCATTCCCACATGCCAAGACGACGATTAAATGAATATTCTGTTTACATGGACTTGCTGCACAGGGGTCTGCTATCTAGTCCAGCAAAGCAGCTTCACTCAGCTAGCTAACAATCCAGTGCCTCTGGCCATTTTCATATATTCCCTCCATTATTTCACTATAGCCTCTGCAGCTCTAGTCGCCATCTCTTTCTACAAAACAGTGTCAGGAGATGAAACTTCCATTGAGTTTTATGGTGGGGAGGAATATGCTGGTTGAGAATGGTGGGAGTATTTACATCAAATGCCCAGAGCATAAATATTGTACAACACATATGAAGAGGGCTTATGGGAAAAAATGGTCACAGCTTTCCACAATTTATAAAACTAAATGGCTTTAGTTTCCTTTGCTGAAATGTGTATAATAGCTATAACATGAAAAACAGTTACTTTGCTATGATTCAAAGCAGCAAACTAATAACTTAACATACTCTAGTTAATGTGACATTGACTCTTCCCTACAGTCATTACAGTATTTTAGACATTCAGAAAGAATTCCTCTTCATTGTGACTTCCAACACTTTCCAACATGGACACCTGAGACAACGACAAAGCCCCAAGCAGGGAGCAGCAGGTCTTATGCATTATACATTAGCCCTTAGTTATTCATCAGAAAGGACGCATATTAACCTGTGTGCAACCTAGAGTGCAACATTAATATTCAGCAGATAGCAGTGTTTGAACAGGTCCAAAAATAAACAGTGTGACTTGGACGTGTGTGTGAGTGATAATGAAGACGAGTGACCCAGCAGCCACACGAGTTCAAAATTAACCTTTTACATTCTTCTGCAGCATGGTTTGAAACGTGTCAATATCACTGAATCGTAATCCATTTTAGATGTTTCTTGGAACCATCTGGAGTCTGTCTACTCATCAGTGAATACACTGTGCATGTTTTATTTAAGTATAATGTGGCTAGTATAGGTCATGTCGAGTAGCTGATGAAACCAGCTGAAAGTGTTGGTGTGGACTGCCACACAGCAGCAGTTCTGTTTTGTTTATGTCTATAGTCACATTTTGAAAACTTATCAATTATTATGTTATCATTTTCAGAGATTCACAGTCACACATCAGTGTACATTTTAAAAATAGTTTTATGTTATTTGTGTGGCATTTATGTCTGAATAGTGAAGCATATGACGCTATTTATTTATTTAGTCACTGTGCTGTTTTGTATTTTGTAATATTAAGCTGTTGACAATAGCAATTATCACTGAGATTGGTATCATTGCATTGGCACTGGTTTCATTAAACTAAGACATTAGACTTACTGTAGACATATTGTATGGTTGAGCTTGTGCTGCAAAATATTAAATAGTAAAAAAAAAAAAAAAAAAATTAAGTACTGGGTGCACAGGGTAAATACTGAAACTTCCCCATTTCAATACTTACTATTTCAAGACTTACTTTGATTATTATTTTCTGTTTTACAAGTCTACTGATGCTGATACTTTATTTTTGTACATATGCAAATGATGTATTAGCTAGGTAAATATTCATTAATTTATATAGCAGGTCAGAATATAAATATGAATTTTGGATTAGGCCAGGTTCAAAATTCAATACCTGGTTCTTGGTTTTGTTGACATTTTAGAGCCAAAGTTTTGTACACAGGGGATTTCAGATATCTTTTTTTAACTGTCAGAACCCATACAAAATCATTTTTGCCAGTATTTTGGAGTAAAACGTTATGTAATTCTGGCTGTGAATCAGATTCGAACAAACTCCTCAGTAAAAACCTTCAAAATATAGAAAGAAATAAAAAAGGTGCCAGTGAAGTGAAGATTTCCAGCTCAGAGTGTAAAAAAAAGAAATAAACAATTTTTTGAGTTAAATTTCCATTCATTTTTATTTTAAATTACTATTTACAGATGCAATATCTGATACAATAGAATGACCATGTTTGAATCCGATAACATTGTGTAGGAGAGAGCATGCCTGTGAAGACATGGTGCAGATAAAAATCATAGTACTGCATGTTGTATTAGAATGCTAACTTTTGGTAAATTTATGTTAAATCCATATATGCGTGTGGGGAAAAAAAGATAAATATGACAAATATGTATTTTTGTCATTTTATTTCCACTAGTCTGAAAAAAACTCACATTCATAATAGGAATTAACATATAATTAACTTAAATGTTGATTGACTAACTATTAGGTATTATCCATAAAAGTGGTTTTATTTGAATTTTGATACCATCATCTTCTACTGGCGCTGATGCTGGTGGCTTGATAGCAGCTGAGTTGTATTTGTTGTGGGATAAATTATAGGGTGTTCAGTCAGTCTAAGACTAGGACTGACTGTCCACATTTTGATTTTTTTAATGCTGTGGTCAGATCTGTAGGACATAAATCAATGTGACTGGTACAGCTGAAGGAGACATTTGTGTTTCCATAGATGTTACAGAAATATTTATGCGTCTCTGGACAATCTAAACTCAATATTTTACCCAATGAATTTAATTATTTGCTGCATTTTAGGGAGCGCAAAATGATAGTGAGTGAGGATCCTGCCAGTGAAGCCGAGCTGGAAAGAAGGTAATGAAGCTCACCTGTGTGGTAGAAATACAATTCTACGGCTGATTCAGTTAGCTTTTGAATTAACATGATGAGCTTTCTATCATGCTGGCAGGCTCAGAGCTCGATGGTTTGAGACTGGGGAGAGATCCTCTGAGGAAGCCGCCGTCTTTGCTAGCGTGAATAGCTCCTGTAAAATAGCCAAGCAGGTGTACAATCAACCTGCGTGGAGTGTCCTCGCAGAGTAAATTTTTACACCTGCCAGAATGTAATTTTGGAGGAGCAGCAGGATGCCTTCCACTTTATACACAAATCACCCTGGCTTTGTGTTTGGTTAGTGTGCGTGTGTGTGTATGTGTGTGTCCTGTGTGGGAGAAACAGACCTTTTCTATCATGAACAAAGCAGGCAGTATACTTGTTGACTACCAGCTTAGCTTGAAACCACATTGTAATCTTTTTACATCCAAAAGAATTATATATGATCAAAGTAAATGATAATGGCATGCATTTATTTGATCATATGGCCAATGCAATCCTTTGGCAGACAGATCAAATAAGCAGGTGTATAATAATCATTTAAGAAATCAAATCACTGCAGTGGATTTTATTCATCATTAGCATCTGCACTTATTTTGTGTAGTGTAGAGGAAAGGGCACAAAGATGAAAGGGTCCTACTCGTGCAGTCTGAACTTTTCATTCCCAACTCTTGTCATCTGCACAACCCTGACACTGAACTTACAGAGAGGTTAAATTTAAAACAAAGTAATTCAGCAGTAGAGTTAGGTTCCTTTGTATGAATGGAGACATTTGGACACTGAGGGAAGTGTAGGAAGACAGAACCACCACAGACTAAAAGGGTTGCAAAGTGAATATTTTGTGAACTAAAACAAAAAGGTTTGGTTTGACAGTGTTGACTTTGAAATTAGAGTAAAATGCTACTGAAGCTGTTTTTAGGCAAATAAGTGCTTTGAGGTAAATGTGAACATGTCTCACTTTTGTATGTCAGTATGCTAATATTCGCTTATCAGCACTAAACATGAATTACAACTAGGGATGATGGGAATATTATTATTTTTGCAGGTATTTGATCATGGACTGAAGTGTTGGATGAGAGTAAAAATCAAAGATCAAAGTCATTCATTCATAAAATTCATTCATCTGAAGTCCAGTGTTCCAAATTTCAAAATCAAAGCATCATAAGCCAGACTTTTAGTCCTTATCTTCAAAAATGTGGCAACTGACAATTCACATAATGCACTCAACAGCATCTTTCATTAGACCCTTCTTGCCTCTTTAAGTGTTTAAGTGTTTCTTTCAGGCCACTTTTTTCCAGAGCCACAGAAGACATTACACAATTGTTTTCACAGGCCAAGTAGTCACATCACAATCACAAGCACACTGACCTTCATGTCTAAAATTGGTGGACATGGCCTGAGCAGTAATGGTTGTGGTAATGAAGATGAAAATCAAGCTGTAATTAATCATGTCAATAGTGGGAATCATTTGTAGGTAATGATGGGCAGTGTGTAAATCCATGTTTCACACAAATCTTCAGGTCTAGTAGATTTTCTCTGCCAGAGCCACACTGATTTATTAGATTTTGGTTGCCCTGGGTAACTAAAATGTCAGCCTTTGCAAGTCAGCTGTCAATAAAAATAGGGAAGGTTGGCTTAATATTAGAGGAATTAAACTTATTAGATAATTAAGACATTAACTATGTGTGTATCTAATAATCTGCTCAACCTAAAATAAAATAAAGACAAAAAGTGAAAAAATGCTTATTTAATCAGGCAGACAATCAATTTGCCGCTGTCATGTCACCGGTGCTGATTCCTGTTGGTACACAGAATAAACAAACCATGGAGATAGACTGTAGAAACAGCAAATGTCAGATGGCAAAGCTTCCCTTTGTGATTCCTCCTAACAACAGCAGTGTATGTCTTACAGTGATGGCATTAATGAATCAGAGCACTAATAAATGATGAGCAGACTCAACTAAAATTGTTAACAAACAAAGTAATACCTTTAGACTTGAAATGGAATGAGGTGTCATTGTGCGTGTTGCTCACATAGCACCACCTCAGCATTAAGAGCAGCATGTGTTGAATGACTGGGTCCCTCCCTTCACTGTTGCCAAGGGAGCTGCAGTGGACATACATGAATAATCTGGGAGAGCTGTGAGCAGGACTATATCCTCCAGCAGTGCCACCAGCTCTGGGCAAAGTTGGAGGTGAGGCTAATACCACTGAAATGTACTTGAGCACTGGAGCAAAAGAAGCAGCAGCTCCACCATCATTAAATTAGAGGGAACAAACTTCAGCTTTAACACCTTCACTTGCTGTTTCCTTATTTCCTTTACTTTCATTTCTCTGCCAAAATAATTGATGATGATGATGATGATGATGATGATGATGATGATGATGATGATGATGATGATGATGATGATGATGATAAAAATATGGTAAAATGAAAAATGTTTGTTGTGATATGAAACTGTGTACTTGCTAAACCTTTTCGTTTTTTTCTGTTCGCTCGTAGCAAAAAAAAGTGGGGCTTCAAAATGCTCACAAGTCAAGGATGAAATTGTAATGCTACCTTTCCATTCTTTGAGATATACACATATTTTCAGTTCCTGCCATTGCATTTTAAGATTGAAAGAGGTTAAAGGAAATGGTCAAATCTGCGAAATACTTGGAGCATTTGAGGTGAAGTGTTTATTTTAAGCCAAAAAAAAAAAAAAAAGAAAAGAAAGGGAAAAAAAAACATTGCAGTCGCAAAGTTGCTGAACCCCAAGGGGAGAGTTGAATGACCTGCCAAATCTAATTTCTCAGTGTGTGTATTTACCAGAGTAGCTATAGCAGGGGAAAATGCATTGTGTCAGCGCCAGGCACTTCTCTCTGTTATGGAAGTTCACTGACCCATTACTTAGTGGTGGCGGTATACACTGCAGTGCATAGCAGTAAAAGTACAAATCATAACATTAATTGATGGCATACTAAGAAATTACATATTTTGCTATGGTACACATTGGCTGATTGGCCACACTGAAATGTTGTGCTGTATTAGGTTTTTTGGTGAATTTGTTTTCTTGCAGACCTGAATGTTCCTGTCAATAAAGTGCCCTGCAGTTAGAGACATTAAATTCATATGTAAGGTTATATAGGGCTAAATTTCATTCTAACATTTACTACCAGCTTTTGCACAACAAATAATATAAATAATAATAATAATATGGTCAATATCAATAATCCCTTGACACTTTGGGTCAGAAATGAGTTTTTCACAAAAATTGTAAATATAATAAATGGATTGCATTTATTCACTGCAGTAATTCTACAGAAGTTATTTTTGTATTTCTGTCATTCACTGAACAGAAATAAAAGGATCCCTGGTCTGGTGATGAGTGTGCTTTAGTGCAAAGGCTGCTGAAACAAAGCTAGGAGAATCTGATTTCCATCCCATGGACAATGAGGTCCATCATTCAACGTCTGCCATGTTGTACCATGGATCATATTTACACCCAGACAGCAAATCGGAACTCCAGGGACGAGCACAGGAAGCAGAGGTCACTTGACCAAACACAGCCCATGGAGGCCTGTGGGAAGAATGCAGCAGTTATACATCATGCCAGAGGCCATCCATCACCCAGACCGCTCGATTTGAGGCAGCCACTTTGAGATCTGCAGCAACCACTGGCCCTTGAGGGACACTACCTGGTGACAGAGCCTCCTGCATATACACTTCATACCTCTAACAAGCTGGACATTTTTTACACAGGTCAGAAATGACAAGGGATAAACTTACATTGCACACAAGTTGGTTACACATTTCATTGAAATGGTGTAACCAAGACCTAGACAAGATGGTGTAGCCTAAACTAACATAATACATTAGCACATAAAAAAGGGAGGTATTTATTTTCCCTCGGGCACACAAGGAAAGATATTGGTGTTTTTGGTTGAGAGACAACCGTCTCTAAATAGTGACTGTAGCAATGATCCGGTGGCGCCGTACGCAGACCGAGCCCAGCACAGAAAATCATCTTTTTATGGAGCCATCAGGAAGAATCTGCCAGTGGTTACAGAAGTGTAGCCTAGTTCTGCAGTAACTGGAGTATTTTTGGATGAATGTAAATGAATCCATGAGTGACAGCGATTTCTGAAGTTCCCAAAAAACATCATGCAGAAATCCAGAAGACTTCATGCTACATACCGACATCAGTCGATCAGTGTTCATTTCTACTGATATTTCAGCTTCCACTCGTGGCAGTAATATTGTTAGTCTTTCTGTTTCTTTAAACTCTAAACTGCAAAACCCAATAGATGCCACACCAGGTAAAACCCTGCCAACTGCCTCATCTGTTAATGTGGTAATTATTTATTGAACACGAAACCTATTCAGCCATTATAAACAACTCAAAACAGAACCTGAATTCACTATGTACCATTAAAGGGACTGCAGGCATCGCTCTTCTATGTAATGTCTTTAAAATAAACTGTTAAAAATAGCCTAATCGCTTAACTAACACATTTTAATTGCAAATTTCCCTTCCTCTAGCCAAAGCCTCCAGCCAAAGATACGGTTCTACTTTTCTAACACACAGTGGTTTCACCTCCACCGCTTATTTAGCTGGACATACTATCACTGCCTAAACATAATAAACACTTGGGACTTTTTGGGACCTCAAAGAAGCACTTAAGCTGTATTTTTCAGTATGTCTGCAGTCTCTTATTTTCTTGAGAAAGGCTATAAGCAATTTCCTTTTAGCTCCTAGTTATAGAAACAGCAGTAAGAGCTGCTTCACAAGAAATACTGTAAAACGGTTTGTTCTAAGCAGTAAATGATTTATTTTTTTAACAGGCGGGGGATGGCCCAATGGGAGTACCCCCCTGCTCCCACACCACGAGCCAACACACATATCCATGTACCCTTAACCATAGCTGTGACATTACTAATGCTACAATTCCATTTTATTCAGTTATCTTCCTTCTCTCTCTACTACAACTGTCTTTTTACATCATGAGTAAAGGGTTTTCTCGTTATATACTACAAGCAGGGCTGTTTAAAGTTACATGACCCACATGACCCCCTTGGATTTTTGTACCATCTAAATTTCAGTGAACATAGAACAATGACTAAAAAATAAACCTTAAATGTTTGCACCCCTGAAATGAGGGAGGCAACCTATGAACAAAGAATAAATCATATGAACATAGCACACGATTCTGACTTCACTAGCTGTCTGTGCTATGATTTAGCTGCTCATAACAGACTCCATCTTGGCTCATAGTCATGCTTTTGCTGTTTGTTTTCATGTGCTCCTGCCTGGAGGTTCCTTGCCAAGATGTGGCTTTTCTGAAGCCAAGACTTCAGATATAATGTCTTGGGGAACAGAGTAGCAAAGACGCTAGTGAAGGAATATTAACGGAATATCATAGAAAATATTAAAGGAATGTTATAGGAATACTACAGACAGCAGTGTGTCTTTATGGTCCTCTTGTTCCTCCATGACTTCAAGGTGACACCATGAAAATGGGCTACAATTTAGTATAGAATTGAACATTTAGAATAATAAAGTTTAGAGGATATTATAGATCCAAGACAAACTAACAGAAGGGTGGGACTAGAAATCCATCTGCTTCTTCAGCTCCACAAACATTGCCATGGATTCATCAACACACAACTCAGTTAGGTTGAGTCACAGTGAGAGTGATAGATTCCTACTTGCACACAGATAAAGGATCAGTTAGTCAGGCAGACCAGACAAACATCTTGCTGCACTCTCTCTGCTGATAGGGGATGGAGAGCAAGAGGTGACAGGTTAACAAGGGGGGAGGAATTTTGGTCATTCTGCCAACAAGCATGGCACTGGCTCTAAAGTAGTGCCACAATAATAAAACTGGTTTCAATTGTTTTTTGAATTATCTAATCATTTCTTGAATATTTTTAGTCTTTGACGCCTTTAGGAAACCAGAGCCTCTTCCTCCAGGGAAGGGGATAAATAGGTAGCAAAGCTTACCTCTCATTGAGATGCTATATTGTTTGGCCAGGGAAACAGCAGATAGCAAGAGACGACAGCTTTAAATTAGATGTCTCTGTATGTTTGGCCCCGCAGGAAGAAGTGAATAAAAATGCATGTGCCCTTGTATTGTATGAGGCCTGTTGCAGGTGGACAGGCAGTGTAGATTAATTTGTGCCACTAGAATAGGAAGCTTCGTACACTGCAATATAGCTTGGGTAGCAGTCGGCGAAAGCGAAATGAGCAGAGAAAACGCAGAAGCACTTTTGACTGCACGGCCTTCAATGAGCACTTCCAAAGATGAAGGTGGGGGGAAATTATACATAAATGGATTCACCTGAATTTCCAGTGATGCAGCCCATTCTTACGATCGCAAAAGTCTCAGGAAGAAAATAGGCCTTCCGTGCTGATGTAACATTTCTTAACAGCATCATCTCCATTACTGATGCTGAATAATTCAATGCCTATTAGTCTAACATTTGCCTGGACATAAAGTCTCCTAGAAACATTGCAATCAGGTAGATCTTATGTCACAAGGACATTCCCATTTATATAGAATTGTCCCAAAAGAAAGTCTATACCTTAAGTATGTGTGTCAGGCTAAAGAATATTCATGATCCTTATCAATTCATATTACCACCATTAGAACATCATTCCAGATCCTTAAGGCATGCTTACTGGATCAACGGCTCATAATGATTTGTGGCAAGAAAAAATATGGAGTTTGTTCCTTTTTTGTTTTATTTCATCCTTATCTGACCAAAATGGTATTCTGTGATGACCTTGAATGAAGAATTAATTAATTAAAAATGAATCAAATCAAACAATGAAAGCAGATACAGCAACAAGCTACACACATCAATGGAGAACAATGAAGATGCAGCAAAAATAATGATGTGTGTGCATAATATATAAAATTCACTAATGATGACTCAGACCATGCTTTGCACAGAGCATTTTAATACTGGCATGCTTGCCCACAGGTTGAGGGCGCAGAGATTGTAAATGTCAGTGGCTTGTCAGTCACTCAGTCCCACATGAGCAGTGAGATGGACCCTGCTAAAAGGGAAGACCGAGTAACAGGAGAGACATTAGTACCCTGTCTGACTCGTTCAGTGTCCAACTGTCAATCTCTGGATATGTTTGAGGCGCCACTTTACCACTTTATGCATTTTCAAATTTCTATTCAGCGCCTGATCATCTCTATTCAATACCTCACTGCTGGATGTTGATTGGTTCTCCTGCTTGAATAACAGTTTTAGGTCTTCCAATTGGCTACGGCTTCAAATTGCTTTCTCCAATTTCAGCAGGGTTAAGTTGAAATGGAAAAGAAGTGATGTGTTAGATTCAGGGATCAGATGTGAGGGAAAATATCTTTCTTCCAATCACTGCAGAAATGAAAACTTAAACCTTTGAAAAAAATAATAATCATATATATGAGACATCCTGATATATAGATACATAGCTATTTAAAAACAAAAATGCTTCAACAATACTGTTAATATCTGATCAAGAAACTGATCCAGCTTTTGACTCATCCACACTTAAATTTCTGTGGTTTCCATTTCATTTCTCTTTATTTGATATTAACTTTTTTATCTGTTGATTCTGGGATTCCTGTTTATTGAATTAAAAATATTCGCCATTATTTATTTCTTATTTATTCTTTTTTTTTTTTTTTTTTTTTGTGCAGACCTTTTGAGCACAAAAATATTTAAGGGCTGAAGATGTGTCCACCACGTAACGTCTGTGATCCGCATATGGTCTATGACAGCCATCCAAGTCTGGTATAGATTCCAGCAGAGTATTTTCACTCTGCACATGCCAAGACTCAATGACACAACACCGGTTTAGAGCCAAATGGCCACTAGGCTTTTCTGTTAGTTTAAATAAATTCTACTTTGGAGTGGAATATGGATACTGATGCAATGCAGCCCCCACAGGTTTCAATAAAGTGACTCCAAATACACCAATGACTTCCATCTGCTCAATGAGTTATGCTTATAAATTCTGCAATTAGATGCATAGTTAATTTCTGCTATTTATCAGTTTATAGTCAATGTGCTATATGTATATGAATTTGGTGGTAAAGCCTAGCAAGCTGTCAATTGCTGGCATCGAGTTGAGAACATTTCATCTCTCAACGCAACAACTCGTGCAGTGACAGATCTGAGGAAATCACAGTGTCTGCTAAAGTCACTATGGTCTGTGTTTTTCCACTTCATTTTCAAACATTACCCATTTTATTATAGACCTCAGCGTTCTGAAGGGTAAATTAGTTTCAAGTGTTCAATCAAGAAAAAATATTTTTGCAGTGAATGAGATTGCCACGGGAACGTCTGAAATAATTATTAACGGCCACTTGAGGCATCTTTGGGACAGGAACAAGCTTATGTGCAGAATCTGAAGACCATGAAGTGGAACTGGAGAGCTTGGCAGCAGCTCTCAGGAAGCAACATGGCCTCCTGGT
Organism: Rachycentron canadum; assembly: GCA_038496675.1. Taxonomy (NCBI): domain Eukaryota; kingdom Metazoa; phylum Chordata; class Actinopteri; order Carangiformes; family Rachycentridae; genus Rachycentron; species Rachycentron canadum. The sequence goes on along the minus strand of CM076660.1, from coordinate 16,266,326 downwards.
TGGAAATGGCATCTGGAGAGTCGAGGATCATTAGAGATTGGCCTTGATGCATGAATGTAGCTGCAGAGAAAATAGGGGATGGCTATTTAGTAATATATCACTGCGTCGATCTATATCAGAAGGAAGTGCAACTACAGCTGCAGCCTCCTACACAAGTTTCCTGTTGCAACCCCTCCCACCCATGTCAACCCTCCCCATCTGTTTGGCCACTAATTGATATGGACAATAAAGTTGCATTTCCACAACAGAGATGAGCTAATGAGAACAAACATCCAAGAGATGCAAAATACTGTTGCCATAAAACTACTCTGTCATGGGCCATTTGGCCTTGAAAATAAAGCCTTTTAGGTTTTGCAGCAGAAATCCGACACGTGTGTATTCTCTCTCGCTCTCACTGTTCTCCACCGCTGAGCAGTGCCTTGCACACAGAGGAGGGGGAGGGTCTGAAACTCTTACAGGTGAGTAGGTATCAATCCAAATCTGAGTCATCTTGATTATGAGCCATAAATCTCAGCCCATGGCAAAACAATTACAAGTGATCATTAATCATATGTGCGAAGCAAAGTGTCTACCACCAGAACCACCATTCAACATTACAACTCATTTTTTGGACATCATTCAGTGCACTTTACTATATAAGAATATATATACAATAATAAGAATAACAGTGAAGCCCTCTCTAAATGTATGTTTGCCCTGTGAGACAGATTTCAAGTTTACAGTTAGATGTTATAATCTTAGAGCCGGTCTTATAGCATGATCATAGCTCCTGCATCTCTTGTCTAGATTGAAACAGGAGTTTACACAGATAAAAACAGCTAGGTAAAGTCAAAGACAACAGAAATGAAATTGCATCACAGTGTGGAAAACGAGTGCTCAGGGTGTTTGTGAAACAGGTTAATGATCTTTCCAACACTTTCCCACTGCGAGAGGCCACGAGGAAGGACCATTTACACCCTGCTCAAATCCCTCAGATGTCGTGGACTGCTGTAGCGTACATCCTTAAGTCCCCATTTCCCCCTCAACCACCTACCCACCCACCAACACACGCATGCACTAACACACACACAGACACACACACACACACACACACCACAAGCGACAGGGGCAGCAACTCTCCTTTGGCAGAGACACTAAGCACTGAACAGCTCTGAGCACAGCAGGAGACTCTGGCCACCTGCATACTGTGGAGAGGAGATAGAGAGGCAAATCCAACATTGAAATTGGTGATAGACACTACAACATTTTCTTTTTCCACTCCAAGGATTTTAGCAATTTGTTTTCAAGGTTTACTCTGTGCTTAGGTATGAGGAGTGGCGTGAAACAAAATAAATCAAAGCTTTGCTGTTGCTGAGGGTGCTAAAACTGATTCACTTTTATGGTAGGTCCCACACAGGAAAAGAAAAATGCTTTTAATGTTCCCCAGGCCCTGCAAAGACCTATGCAAAATGTAAACAATGTTTGAGCCTACCTTTGAGCCTTGTTACAAGGGCCCACTACTGTGCAGTGTTCATTAGAGTGGAAATGATATGTGCAAACAAAGAGAGGCACCCAAGCAGCTCACTCTGCTGTGTCTTTTCATCTCAGAATTGCAAATGAATGCTGCCTCCTCACCTGGTCTCTGCAGGCAGTGTCCCAGTGCCTCCAATCAGTGCTTTATTGACAGCAGGCATCCAGCAGAAAGCTGGGAGTGCTAATAGCTGAGGATGATGCCTGCTAAACATGTTCTCCCCTCTCCCACCCTCTAACTGCACCCCTACATATTTTACTGCCTGGCAGGGTGGCCTCCAACCAAGGTCAGAATGTGGAGTAGCTTGGCGAACATAGTTGCTTATACAAAAACTGGCACACAGTTTTACATAAGAGTCAGTTCTGACTCAGTTTGGCTACTCTCCATCTGCTTTGAAATTTTAAATGGTGCATCTTTGTCCATACTGGCAGAGAATCATGTTGGAGGAGACATGTGCTTTCCATGAATGTGCTGAGAAAAATGCACCATTTCATCTAGATGTCCACATGAAATATATAGGACATGAGGAAACAACACACTCAGTATTTTAAACAATAAGTAAATGGGCTGCAATGGCTTATGGGCATTCTACATTATTGTATTGGGCAGCCCTGTCCATGGAAGCACAGCATTAGACTTTCAGTGCAGCAAATATCTGTGGCCAAACCATTCTGTCTAAATAACAGGGAGGGTGGCATCGTAAACACAGACTTGCTTGGCTTTGTCGAGCTAATGACTTCCTGCTCCAGTGGTTTGTGAAACAGTGTTAGAGCCAAAATAAGTAAAATCGGGAGCAGAATTTAATCTGTCACTCAATGGAAAGCCTTTAAGCAGAAACATACAGCCATCCAGAGGGTGCACGTAAGTGAAGTGAAATTACAGCAAAAGCTCCCTGGCAGAGAGTGAAGTACCAAAACAGATTGTGTATAGGATTGAGGGTTACAGATTGGTTGGATAAATAGGGGATTCTTTAAAGGAAAACAAACTGAGTGTGAATGTCAACCAAGGTGGTAATCTCAAACCACCAATCCCTTTGAATCTAGGTAAGCTTCACCTATCTAGAATAGAGATTGATGTGGAGAGGAAGACTACGCTTGCTCTTAGTTTTTGATCTTCCTGAATTTGCCTCGAGCTTGGTTTTGAACTGCGTAGCTGTGCAGCAGTTTATATTAACAACCCCAAGTGTTGGAAGGTAGTGTGAGCGTCGTTCAGCCTGCCTTTCCAACTACTCAGAATTAATCATTTCTATGAATTGTTTGTTTCCTCTCTTTTCTCCTGGGAAAACTGGATGGGTATGACGAGAAGCTACTCTGGGCTAGATGAGCTAAAATTAATCAAAAACATCAATGACTTGTTTTGCTAAAACTGTCTTGCCTCTTTTCTAACCTCCTTTTTACTGGCTGTTTTCTGAATATGAAACAAAACTGCATCCAAATCATACCTCTGTGCAATTACAGAAAGCCCACATTGATTGTGTAAACAAACAACTGAATTTATTTACTAAAAAAACTGAAAAACCACTCACGTAACAAATGGTGATGCTCAAAGGTGAATAGATAGAAAAGCCATTCAAACAATATGATTGTGTACAGACTTTTGACACATCATGACTAATGCCATCCACTCCAACTTAGAAAGCAATGACACTTGATATATATGATATATATTGTGTATATGTATATACATTTTATATTTTGTTAGATATTTTTCATTTAACTATATTCTGAATGACTGGCATCAAAGTTTTGTGTTCCAAATTAATATTCATGTCTGAAGCAAAGAAAAAAATGGAGAAAATAAGACATGAAATGCAGATTAGCCTCATCTGAGAAGATATGAAAATAACAAGTCAGACACTTGGAGCACACCACACGCATATATACTGTATATGCTTCCTTATTCAAATCTACCTAGACATAATTATCATTCTGAAAAGGGTAAAAATAGAAATACCCAGTATGTTTCATGTGTGCTGCATAAAGGTCTTCCATTACACTTGCAGAATGGCTTTAATAGTAAGGGTGTTTTTGGCAATATTTGATGAAGGAATAGAGAGAAATAAATTGAGTGTAAAATGAGTAAAAATAAACCAGAGCCTGAAGTTAGATTTGTATCCTTCTGACATTTGTGATTCCCTAACAGACTGAGTCTATAAGAAATAATGCCTCTGCATAAGAATAAGTCATAGTCAACATATCTACTCTTTGTCACAATGTGACTTTGAGGGCTGCTCATTGATGGTAATGAACAAAGGAAGAAATCAATTCCAAATTTGCTCAAAAAAAAACAATCACCAGATTAATAAACATCCTGATCTGCATATGTTAATTTCCAGCGGCTTGAAACAGGCCTGAAGTACTGAAAATTATGTAATTATTTTACCGCTTGAACCAATATGGCCAACAGTTCCCTAAATTGAAGGCAATCTGCAGCGTACACCCATCACAAATGTCTGGAGCTCAACCTTAAAAACTGGCTTTTATAGTATATTAATTTTACTCTTCAGGATACTTTGTTTGAAGGAGCTTTAATTTCTCATATCCAGTAAAAATCCAGTGTTTGTGCATTTAAAAAAAAGACACCATATATTTCTGCATCTCTCCACCTGCAAGGTCCAAGTAGCTCAACAGAAAGCTCCTTCATAACAACAAACAAATGCATTCCCTTTGAACCTTCAGAAATATGAAATCGGACAAAAGCATGACAGAGCCTCAAAAGAGCCAAACTAAATGCATTCCATCATGCATTCCACTTACAGATAAGAATAAAACAGGAACATGATGTAAATCTTTTCTCAATTAAATACTTCTCTCACAAACCTTAGAAAAAAACATTTTCATCCAAATATCATGTTCATGTAAAAGCTTTGATTCCATATATAATAATATTAGATATCTATGTATACTATATATACACTCTTAGATTAGATTTAGCCTTGAATCATTCTTCAGCATTTCAAAGATATAAAGGGGGGGGTGACCCTTAAAGATTATTAGAGTCAAAATTATTTCACTTTTATGTCAGTAATCATGACCTAGCATCACTTTGCTCAAATGATGAGCAATGATGATATCTCATCTTAGAACAAGAGCCAAATGTAAACTTACAGCAAGATAATTAATTGAAAATGGGTTAATTCCTCCCACCACGCTAGTCCACATTAATGGGGACGAGATAAGAACAGTCTTAATAGTTGGTCAGACCTTCTTGGAGAAGTCCAGCCAGAGCAGGCTTATCTAAATCCTCTTGGCAGAGTTATCTAAATAGTCAGAGGAGAGAGCAGAGGAACGCTTAAATTTGCCTGAAAAGCAGCTCTTATAAATAAAGCAGAAGCAGCTATCAGGCACCTCTGATAGTGCTCAACTTTACTGTTCAGTAGTGACTGTGACTTATTCAATGTATTCTGTTAAATAAGAAAGAAAAAGAAAAAGCACACTTTAGCCATGGAAGCAAAATCACTTCATGTTGCGAACAGGTGCATTATAATAATTAAAGTAAGATGCAGTGGATAATTCAAATCAGATAAGATAGAATTCAAAAAAGATTCAAAACAAAGTGTTCATTGTGTGACTCGTCATTGTCCGTAGTGGTGGTAAAAGTTGGAGGGAAAGAATTGTGTCTCTCCTGTGTGTTTGATATCACTGAATGCACAAGGCTGCCTGGCGTTGGGTTACGATGCGCTCTCTGCTAATATGCCTCCGCTGTCGCTCGGCCTCAGCGTGTGCCTGCCGGGGTCTCTGTCAACCTCATCCTCTTCATCAGACCTGCCAACACTCAGGTGTCTCCGGTACACAGGAGGGCTACAAGGGTCGACACACACATACAGACACACCATTATATCATTACTTGGGCTACTTACTATAGAAACACAAGCAATTTAGGGTGTAAAATGACAATCTCCCCCAGGCAGCAAATAACACACCCTCTAAAACATGCTGTATGTGTGCATTATCATGATTTATTTGTATATGAGAAAAATTCACCACAAATATTCTTGGTCCACAATCCCAGATGACACAGTGTTACCAGCCTTGTTCTTTAGATATTTGTTAATAGTGTGTGCAGTTAATAAAGTGTCAGGGGTCAGATAGCGTTAAGAGAATAACCCAGAGAAGAATACTGTGTTCTGTGCTGTACCTTGCTTCAACACAATACACTTATTAATATTTAAAATGGAGGCTCATGTTGTAGAAATTTGCTGCCATAAGCACTGCTCTTTAATACATAACCTGAAGACAACAAGCAAAAAAATAAAAACAAATTGAAACATGTTCTTCAGCAACCACATATGCTTTAACAACAGGAGCTGTCTGCATATGATGCACAACACCGCATAACCTGACACTTATGTATTACGAAGTATTCAATATTTGAAGAAGGTTGAAGTAGTTTGCATTCTAGCCTTGTCACTGAAAGCTCTGCATGTCATCCGTCGGCAAAGGCAGCGACATCTCTGATTTGGTGTCACAAGATGTGTAAGTTTGTCAGGGCAAGTGTCGACACTTGTCAGGATGAGATGAAAATCAAATTTGACAATCAACTACAATTATAAGTGAGAAATGAGGTGTTGCTGTAACTGACGCAATTGGTGGTTTTAAATTAAAAAATGTATAAATGAATGGAATCTTTGTTCAAAGTTTTTTATGTGAATGTCACAGAAAACCAGCAACGCATACCAAAAAAAAAAAAAAAAAAAATCACCTCAACAACTTTAGATTATTTGTGTAACCCTGGTTCTCCTCTTTATTTACTTATGTACAGTGAAATTAACGCTTTGTTTAAAGGAAGTGTTTAAATCACTATTTGGGTTTAGCTTTATTACTGAGACTTTTTTGTTGACATGAGCACGAGTTGCTCCCATGTTCATCCCACTAAAACTACCTTAATTCACTTTCCACTGATTAACCCAAGAGCCAGTGTTCATCTAAACCACCTGCTGGCATTATTTACAATCACACAGGAACAAGAGATGTTCAAACTGTAAGTAAAATTACTCTGGAAATAAGCAGCTTTTGAAGCTGAGTGCTAATTTTAGCATTTTAATTATGATGCAAAGTTTCATGCCACACCTCTTTAAACTCTTCTCAGTTGACATGTGGAGGCAAAAAAAATTGGTGTAATTTTCTTTTTGTCTCGGTGCCAACATCGTTTTGTTGTCGATGGACAGCCACAGCCTGACACCCCTTTATTTAACACTATGTGCTTATATCAACATCAAACACAACATTAGGAGAAACGCTCACACTTGCAGAGATGTAATCCATCTTTACGAAGAAGAAACATAACATCGCTTTTCTGGTGAGTAATTACAATAACAGATGACTGTGCATCTCAAGCACTGTGTCAGCAATTGTTGATGATGGAATTTAGAAATGCAACAGAAGTGAATGGGAGTGTGTCAGTCATGCAGTTGAGGGGCAAACCTCTATGCTATATGCTATAAGAAACTGGTCTTTGTAAATGAAGACAAATGTTAGCAAGAGCAAGGAAACATAATTGCGTCATGCTCTTCCTGTTGATATGGCTTATCCAGTGCAAGTCGGCATTAGTGTATCACAAGGATTGTACACAGTGTCAGAATAAAGCACCGCAAACTGAGTTAGTGCATCAAGTGAAAGATCTCAAGTGAGTTTCAGGTATGCCAGACTCCTGGGTTATTGTCACGCCAAGCATCACCTTCTCCTGTTGGTATCAGTCACTGTCAGGCCTGTAGAGGTACTTCATCACCATGCTATCCATCTTCTTCTGCTTCTTCTTGGAATCCTTCTTGCTGGATGACACACGACTTGCAAGCTCTTTCACATCATCATCATCAGATGGGTGTTTTGGCGCCCGTTTCACACTGCTGGAGCTGCGGTAGGAGATGGTTGAGTCAGAGGAGGAGGATTCTGACGACTCAGAGGAGGAAGAGGAATCCTCAGAGTCACTTTGCTTTTTACTAGATCTCTTCTTGGACTTCTTGCCCTTCTTCTTCCTTGAGGTTTTTCTGCTGTGACGATCATCTGAGGAGGAGGAGGAGGAGGAGGAGGAGGAGTCTGATGGTGAGACTTTACTCTTTTTATCCTTGCGACTGCGGGAGCTGCTCGTGCTCAGGGTACTGGATGGCCGACTGCTGTAGTCCAGAGCAGAGCCAGATGCGGAGCGCCGCAGGCTGGATGTGCTGCAGCCAAGCCCATCGTCTTCTCCCCTCTTCCTGCTGTCCTCACTTCCTGGCGCCTTCTTGTCATCTTCTTCATCACCACTGGACTCATCAAGTTTGCTGCGCTTGAATTTAATGGGTTTGAAGCTCAACACCTCATTGATCGCAGCCTCCAAGTCAGGATCTAGGTAGTTGCGGTGTGAGACTGTTTTAATATCAGATGTATCTGCAATGTTACTGTCTGAGGAGCGCGGTTGAGCCGGGGAAGAAAAGCTGCGACTCAGGGAGCGAGGACTGAAAGATGACGTTCCCCCTTCACTAAAAGCTACACTCTGGCCATCATCGTTGTCGTCATCATCTACACGCAGGCCAAATTCACTAAGGCCACAGCTGCGGGCCAGGGACAAGCGCGAAGTACTGCGTCTGTCGTCTTTCCAAGAAGAACTGCGATGCAGCGATCGGGGGCTGGAGCGGCTCACACTGCTGATAGTTGACTTATTGTCATCATCCATGTCCAACATGCTCCTCCTGGTGGACATCCTGCTGGGAGCCACTGATGACACCATGGACTCCTTATCAAATTCAGGGCTGCTGCGGGAGGTCCAGCGGGACTCCAGTCCCTTCCTGGCTCTGTTGGTGGCCTCAGAATACGCCAAGGAGATAACAGAGCCTTTGTCATCTAAGTCTTCCTGCGCCTGGCTTTTCTTCCAGTCCTCCGGGGGCTCTCCAGACTTAGACTTGGCTTTACGAATTGAGGCATGGTCTGGTGTGTCTGGCTGCTCTTTGAGTGTGCTAAACAAGGAGCTCTCGTCGCCCGTCCCACCTATGGAGTCTTTCAGGTTGGAACGCTTCCTGTAGCTTAGGGAGCTCATGACAGATACTGATCTGCTCTGCTCTACTTCTTTCCCATCTTTGCTGACGTCATTCATCTTCTCCTTACCTTCTTTCACCTCCTTGGCATCTGCATTTGCTGAATATCTGAAGGGTTACGTAATAAAATTGACACCACAGACAACCAAAAGAACAACAAAAAGACAAATAATCTGAAACTCTGCGCACTAAAAAAGAAAAACTAATCTTCAATTTTGTGCAATAACCACAGTTGATATGAGGTAGTTCATTCATTTTGTCCTTGGGACCAGTCAAGAGTCATATAGCTACAATACCCCTGGATACCACTGTTAGGTACAGTGTACAGTGTAGGAGGTGAGGCAATCAACCAGTGAGAAGATCTATCTAACTGTGGCAGAGGCATCATTTAGCAGGCATGCCAACTGGCCAGGGGCCACTTTAATAAATTTGACAGCAGCCATTTCCTCATCCCGCCTCCTGTCATTAGACAGATTACTGGGAGAGAGGGATGACACCTAATCACATGAAATACCCAACTTTCCGTTACAAACTGCCTCAGGTAATCCTGGCCCTTTTTAAGCATGGGAATGTGGGTAGTTTTATCGCCACGTTTCCAAAGAGATACACACGGTAATCTGTCATGATGTAAAAGGAACGTGACCACTAACCTGGTGCTCTTTAGGCTTCCCTCATCTGACTGGGTCTTGGTGGAGCCTTTGTTCTTCGAGAGCCAAGACTTAACGCCATCCACACGGTCATCCACCTCTGAATCTGTCTCTGTCTCATCCCCACTTTGAAGAAATAAAAGTTAGCTAGAGATTGTGAGAAGACTCAACACACAACACAGTGAAAATATTCCCCTTAACAAGTCATTTTTAAATCTTCAAGAGCAAAAACTTTTCAGTCAGGTTTGATAATTCTTCTCATTTTTAATCCAAATCAAAGAAGTATTGTCTTAAATTCTTCCTCAGCTTCTGAATACTAAAAATTAAAATGAACTACTTTAATCTGCTTTGTGCAACAATTCAGACAGATTCTCAGACAAGAAATGACACCAAATGACTTGATATGAGAATATTGTATGCAGTGTAACATCAACAAAAAAATGATCAAAAATAAAAATAATTAGTTTTCACAACTTAGTAAAATTTGTTAGTTATTGTACACATTCTCTTGTGATAACAGGTCAGTTTGATGTAGAGCAATGCAGGCAGGCTACAGGTGAGTATAATTATAACCACATATTCAAAATGTTTTTCAACAGATGTAGATGAGTGAAGCAAATGCATTATCTAGGCAGACTGTAGATGAAGCTCTTGGAGGCATAATTAACTTGTTTGGCTGGTTGTGGGCTGCCAGCATCTGTGTGGCATGTCACCTGCTCCTGGTGATTGTTATTGGAGTAGAGCCATGAGACAGCCCCATGGCCCTATGCTTGACATGACAATCAATACACAGAGACCTGCAGATCGCGATGAAAAAGCACGGTGGATCCCGCCTGCATAAGGTCACCCCCTCATTCATTTGTTTCAAATCTGTGGTGCTTTTTCTGAATTACCCACCCCATTGTCCTAGAAGGAGGAAAAGAGGAGGGGAGGGTGGCACAACCTCTAAGCCAGTGCCGCCGCCGTTGTGGTCGAAAGGTGTTTGGGCAATGCATTATGTGAGAAATCCATTTGTTTGATCACACGTTGCTTGTGACCGCAACGTTAGACACGTGGCTACACAATGTGTAAAAATACATTTTCACATTTCACGTGAACAGTGTTTTTTTTAAAAAAAAAAAAAAAAAAAACTGCACAGAGCCACATATGTTCTGAAGATATTAACTACATTTGACGTGTGTTGCCATGGTAACCCCTGTCAGAGAAAATTACATCCTCCATGATATAGTTTTTGGTTTCAGAGAGAGACAATGTGCTGTATATTAATATTACTGATGACAGGGGTGTCGAAGATGAGCAGAAAATTCCAATTCCTCTTGATTTATGTCAGACTTTGAGGTTCATCTTTACTGTTATTCATAGCCTTACTTTCAGTAACTTTCAGAGCAATGCTTCATCAATCTAAAATATTTACCTTGTGTATCGCGGAATTGTAGATATGTTTCATCTAGTATCTACAGAGGGCTGACTATCATTAAAAATGAGACGGCCATGCAGGTAACAGATCTTGCTTCTCGGACAAGCTTATCTATCTAAGCCTCGGAACACGTTGCAAAATGCTTATAACAAGCAAACACAAGGAGGTGTGAGATGACAGCCAGACTGCTGCGCTCTATCATTTGTCCACATTCCACATATCCATCTATGTGGGTCTCCCAGTAAGCAGTGTACCGCTCCTTGTGTCACACATTTAGTTTCCTCAGAGAACACAGTGTCCTCTCCCCTTCCCTTTTTTTTTTTTTAAAGTGATTTTTATTTTACACAATAAAGGTGGTGCTGGTACTGGTGGTGTATAAAGATTGGTAGGGCATGGGTACAGACAGTTTCTCAGATTCCTGGACTATGTAATATTCAGGCTTTCAGGCTTTCGAAGAGCATTTACATATTTGACTTTCTCATCATTGACCTCTCTTAGGGGAAAGTAATGATAGTCCTAGAAAGTCTAAATGGCCTGATGATATTATTTTCTACACAAAAACCGCCATTATATGTCATCGCTATATTTTCCACTACCTCTCTCTTCTACTACATCCTAAATACAACTGATAAAAGCTTAAAAGACAACTTGCAATTGTCTAGACAACTAATACTTGCAAGTTGATTACATATGCTGCCCATTTGTCAGCTCTGTGATGCGCTGACTTTTCAATATGATATATTATACAACAAAACACTGAGGCCAGCCCACAGCAAAATCATCTCCCTCTACCCCGTCTCTTTAACACACACACACACACATGCGCACAAAATAAAAGGTGGCTCGCAATTGAGTGCTGTGCAAATGGTGTCACAAACGATTTGTCCTTGGCCCCACACTACTAGCTAACCAGTCCTGAGGCTCGTGGATACAAACAAGCCCCAAGAATTTAGAAGTGAACATTAATCGCTTCTGACAATCGGCCTGCATGGTTGTAAATCTTTGTCACAAATACTTACACTCAGCATCAAATTGTGTATGGCTCCCTTCTATCAGTTTCGCGCTTGTGGTAACAAAAACATATTTTTACGGTATCTATTCAACACAGGCTAATTACATGCTGACAAAAAAAGGTGCAATAGGTCTCAATTCATGTTAATAGAAGATAGGTGCTCTTGACACAGTTCATTTCATACTCAATGATAATTAGCACCTTGTGCTAAAAGTGTAAAAGAAAAATCCAATGCTTATGGTCAGTCCATGCAGATAGAGGCAGCTCTTACAATAGTTAATTACAGTTGTGAGGGGAAACAATGCTTTAAAAAAAAATACACATTTATCGGCGAGTTTCTTTGCTAAAACAATAATAATCCTGCTCTTGAAGCACTGAGTACAAAAATATTGCATACTAATGTAAATCATCTGGAAAATCCACTTCATAATTAGAGGAAAATCACCCCCTCCATTATTGCTCATCCAAGCTGCTAATGCAATGATGTCGAAGAAGGGAAAAATGCAATTAAGTAAACATGGTGAATTATTGTTCTTTTCCTCGAGTTGCACACAAAGAAAAGCAGAGCACTGATATGTACAGGTTTTCTGATGACAAATGGATAACGGAATGCAAAGTGATAAAGAGTGTGATAACCGTGTCTCTTTGAAGAAGCAATCAGAGGTTAAAGAGGGAAATTATGGATGGTTATATACTGTATACTGCAAACTGAAGACGTGCTCTGATGAAGGTTTAAATTATTTAACATGCCGCAAAAATTCCTTTCATAGTACAAAAACTGACAGAAAATGGGATTTAGTCAGTCAAAAGAACACATTTAACATTCACAGTCGATAACTACATGTTTTACAAACAAGACAACATTTGGATTTAAAGTTAAATGTTTTGCAGCGCTATGAAATGAGATTGGATTAGCGGAGCATTTGCATGCATGGAAATCAACAGCTGAGCTTTGGGTGAAATCATTTCAGCAGTGCACTGTGCCATCGCTGTTGTGCACCACTTGCTGACTGTGCAGCCATGGGTGTACAGTCACAGTGTGCCGCAGCCATTACACAGTCACAAGCATCGCTTCACACAATTGTGCTTAAGGCCTTCCACAGCACATGCCAATTACTCCCACCATGCTAAGATTGTGTCAAGGGCACAATGAAGCTCATCTTTTTACACATTTACAATATACGAAGAATTCATTAAAAGAAATTTCTGTGTACTGAGAAATTATTTATTCTTTAACAGTACCATGGACTTCCACTGCACATCGTGTCTGAGAATAAGTGTAAAAGTTGCATTAAATTGATATAATGTAACGGTTTCAAAAACAGAATTTCTAATCTAAAATGTAAAAGAACACAGTATCCCTGAATGTGTTGTTGCTGTACTGCAATGATTTTGACTTTCATAAATCTCAACAGATAACTTTCAGTCCCTTTTCTTCTCCTTTTTATCCTAAAAAAATACCAAAACAAAAAAAAAAACTTTCCAACAATACTAAAGCTGAAAACTATCAGTGAATGAAATCAGTTCATCTCGGTTTAAACTTCCAAAAGATTTTCCGAAATTTGCTCAATAAAATTTATGATTTCCCATGAATGCATCATAGGCTGAGGAAGTCTGTGGTGCCTTAAACTAACTCAGTGGCTAAGTTGCTGCATGCGCATTGAAGAACAGCAGACAGTTTAGTGCAAAACAGCTTCAACTCCAGATCCAAACCAGCGCATGATGTTGTGTGGTGATGCTGCTGCTGCAAACGTAGCAGAGGATGGTGTTTGACACAAAAATATTCATGGAGACAATGATGCAGTATTACCGCGGGTCTGTAACACTTTGCTGTTTTTCATCTGATTCATATTTTCCAAAGCAGTGAGGATACTTGTGTCATTTAGTTGTATTCTATTTACAACTCCGGTTTACATTTCCTCTAACACTGTGCAAACCATCCTCTGTGCCATCAGATTTTTCAAATAACTTCTTGTGGCTCTGAGGGAAGAATAACATGCCCAGCAATGGGGACTATGCACTTTTTAGAAAATAAAATGAAGCAGAATGAAACACTGGGGCCATCCATTAAGCATAGCTTTTATCAGAGACATATACCACAGGCACAGATTTCCATTCTCCTTAAATTACTTCTTCTCAGTGTGTTATTGTGAACAACACAAACCAAAAGGATAAGGAATACTGCATTATTATCTCTTTTGGATGAAATGGGTGTGGGGGAAAAAAAACCAAAACATTATGACAAAAACAAAGGGTGCATTTTTTCCTTCTCACGTTTTGTTCTTTCTTTTCTGATATTTTGTCACCATGTCTTGCAAACTGCCAGAAGTGTGGAAGACACCAAAAAAAGGGAACAGGGAAAAAGAGAGAAAGAGAAGGTGAGATACACAAACAACAGTGCAAAAGAGGACAAAATGAGATAACAGCAAATAAATAGTTTTACACTTCCACAGACACATAAAATAAATATCCATTGCAAAGCAAGTGCCTTGGTAAATCAACTCATGCTGTTGCTCGCTTCCTTCTCAAACAGAGCCGGTGTGTGTGTAATGTCTTCCTTTTAGAGGTCTGTATTATTGCAGTCAGTGTTTACCTCAGTGGGCTCAGAGCTAGTATAACCCTCAACCCCACTGCAAAGAGGGAAGAAATAACCAAACAGGGAAAACCAGCATAGAGACAAAAGATCAGAAGCAGGGAGCGGAATTAAACCATGTGAGAAGTATTTGGGGAACAGAAAGAGTGTAGTATGACTCACAAAGTACAAAAGAGGTTGGAGAGAAACTGATGTAGAAAGATGTGGGAGACAGAGAATGAAAAGATACAAGTTGTGATTGACAGGCCCCTAAAAAAAACAAAACAGGCAGATCTCATTTGGTTCTTGCAGCTTATGAAGAGATCTTGCTCTTGCTACAGTACAGTATCCCCTGATGTATCAAGAATACGTTACAGAAAATTTAAGCCGTCCTGTACCTGTTGATTAAGTCATCATTGTCATCACTCTCCATCTCGTCCTCGATAGCAGCCTGCAGGTCACCTATCCTCTTGAAGGCCAACTTAAGGTCCACTTGTAAGCTCTGATTTGCCGCCTCTAAGCTCTCAATGTCCATTTCCTGGTGAAATGGATCACAGCACACAAGAAGTAAGGTTTATCTCCTCTAGTGTAAACTCGACTGAAACGCTTTCAAGTCTCCCAGCACCCAAGGCCATACCAGCTCGTGCTTCTTCCGGCTCGCCTCGCCCTCCTTCTTGGACAGCTCTGCCATTTCCTCCTTCATGTCCCTTATCTGCCTCTGCATTCGCTTATTCTGGTCCTTTTCTCTGTTTTCTGCAGCGATGCATTGGTTTCTTTCCTCTGTCATCTTTTCGAGATTCTCCTTTAGACGACCCACCAGGCTCTGGAAGGGAGTCAAGATGAACTTGGTGAACTTGTTCTTTACTGGTCTGGTCTGCTTTTAACTCAGCACTGAATGCAAGTTGTCAATTTCTACCCACATTTGTTTATTTTTTTCTACATAAGAATTTTGGAGCCAGTGCATGTCAGTCTCAAACTGCAAGTAGAAGTGTGAACCATCATTGATTTTAAAGGTGCTACATGTAACTTTTGTGTGATGCCTAATGTGTTTTCTTGCTGGGAGTGGATGTTGGTGGTGGTGATAACTGCTTGCTTATCAAGAGCTGTTTTTTCTGTTGGACAAAAAGGGGGCTAGCTGGTTAGCATGCTAACTTCAGTAGGAAGTAGAAGCTAAAAGTGCTAAAAGTGCCTTCACTTAACACCACTGGAGACAGCAAAAATCCTACATATGGCACTTAGTTACTAGTTTTTGCCAGTTTGAGTAGCAAACTTATTCATTAACTTTTATTCATATCACATACTGTATGTAAGACAATTTTATGGCAATGTCCTCTGTTATAATCAAAATATTATTATATGGTTGCACCTAAAATATATGGAGCACTTTGTATCCTCATTTTATCTTACCCCTGCTGTGCCATGGAAGGCCTTTCTCTGTGTCTCAATAAATCGAAAGTGAAACATCATTTATAGGGTTACGTGGCATGTCTTATATATTTTGCAAGGCACAGGGGATTATCTCACCTCCAAGCGTTTGATCTGTGTCCTTTCATACTCCAGCTTGGTCTCCAGTTCACGGATCTTGGCCTCCTGACGGCTCACAAGAGACTTCTCCACCATGGACTGTTCCTGAAACTCGAGCTGGCTCTGCAGCGAATGAATCTGGGGGAAGGAAGGATACACACATACGTTCAAATAAACAAACACCATCACTCCTACAGGAGCAGCATTTTTCGCATACCCCCTTCTTGACCTCTACTTTTCCACCGCCTCCTTTCAGACAGGACCGTGAAATACTTTGTGCTAATGTTATGTGTATGTATTAAAACCAAATGAATGTTCGCTTCTTCACCCTTTTTGTGTAGATTTAATCCATGTAAATATTGTGCATCCAGTCTGAATAATGAGCTCCAGATAAGCTCCCAATCTACCGAAAACGGTCAAAAGAAGAGCTTGCGGTTCAGGCTCAGTAACACAGAGTCACAGTAATTTCACAGGCTTTGGGAAAGGGCTGAGTTTCATGCAAAGCACGTTTGTTCCATCTAAATCGTTTTCTCATGACTGATAAAAGGAAGAAAGATACGTCACAACAACACCGGCCCACAAAGCAGCGTGGCACCTAATGAGGGAGTTTGCATCTAAGACAAGGAGGATTTGGAGTTCTTCTTTGATATTACAAAAGAAGCCAGCTTTCCCTCCCGACTGGTGATGAGATAACCACTTCAAGGTCAGACGCTTTAGATGGCTATCACTAGCTTCTCTCGTAGGTTTTAACAATGCCTTACAGCTTGTCGTGCCTCTCTAGTGTAACCAAAAATATTGTGACAGCTGGGCCTTGAGTGGACCAAAGCTTTGGCATGTGTATAGCTTAATATAATAGACGAAGGGTCCGCTGTTAGGAAGTGGAAAGAGCTCATGTGAAATTATATTTGCAATACATTCTGTTCAAGGCAGATGGTTTTATTTGTTTAGTCTACTACATGTCAGCACTTAGAGGAAAACACCCCCTGAAAATCCACTAACTCTGGGTCAGAGCGTCAATAATGTGCATGCAAACAAACACTAAAGATCGCCGTATTCAAGCTCAAATTTGTCTTCAAATTAATTTAGCAGATAAATGCATCAACAAAGAAAATGAGCATGCATTAATATGTGACACACATGACATGTTAGACACTATCCTCTGAACAAATAGTACTCCAGCAGAAAAAACACTGTCATTAAAAAAGCACTATTATCAATATAGGCTTCCATCAGGTGCATTAACCTTTTTACAACATGGATCCACATTTGTGCTGCTCCTCAGCCATTTAGCTGATAACTTGAAGCACAGTTTACATTAACTAAACCAATCAGTCCAGAAAAAAGCCAAATGTGATGCCAACGTCAGTTTGCAAACACGCTTGTGACAATGTTGACATGATGCTGTTTCATATATGTCTCATTTTTCTCCTGTTTACCATTTAAATTGCATGTGTTTTAGATGAAACACAGGACAGCTGAGGGTGATGGCAGTGTCATCTGTTTTACATGTAAAACCAAAGTAGCGTAGTAGTAGATAAAACTACGGGGCTAGATTAATAATTAATTGACGACCAAAACTGTACATGAATGTGAACCTCAGGCACAAATTTCTTGCCAATCCATCCAATAGTTGTTGAGAAAATAAAAGCTACAGGCCTTCATTTTAAAACGGCATATAACAATTATGAATAATTGTTAAATAATGAAGTAAGTTCAGTTTAGAAAACCATATCTAGAGTTTATAGTAGACCAGGAAAGGGTCTCACGTCTACCATCTCAAAAACATGTTTATGAACATAGGGCATTTGCCAGTTTTTCATGATCTTGGAAATCCTGCTGCAGTCTGTCAGCACTTTTCACAACAACTGTGAGTATGATATGTCTTGCCCATGCATGGTTTGATAAGCCTTTATAGAGAGGCACACAACATTCACCTGAGAATAATGAATAAATGTTCTTTTCTTTTCAGTGTTATGTTTTATGAACTTGTGTGATAGTGTGACATCTAACCAACAGTAAAACGGGACAGGAGGAATTTATAACATTTATAAATGATTATAAATGATGATAAATTATGGTTTGCACAGATATACTTTTGTATTTCAGATTCACTCGTAACCATGGGTCATGGCAACGAGTCGATATTAAAATATGAATTATGATTGTGTCATCTTAGGTTGTTCGTTAAATTGAATGGATATTAACTGTGTATCAAAATGTGAAAGTCACAGAGCAGAAGTTTGACATTTCAAACATGACTCCACTGCGAGCCTTGGTAACCAGGGAATTTTCCACGTGTGAGAGAAAAATGGCACCTTCGGGGTTTTTCACTTGATTAGAATAATCATATGAATCATGCAGAGAAGCCAGTGTAACATACTAACAGGTTTTCCTATTATGTCCACTTGTGTTTTATCACATCATCAGATGAACAAACAAACCTCACCATTTGACACTGTTTTCATACATTAATTCGTTTCCTATTGCCACCCTCTCATTTACCTGAATATGTCCTGATAGAAATGACGCACTGGCAGTGAAATGACAAACAATACAAATGAGATAAATTGCGAAGACAGAAGCTGCTGCGTGAAGCTGAGAGGTAATCATTGAAAGGACCAGAATGAATGCTTTAATCTGATCTAATTGCTTTAACCTTGGAAAAGAGCAGCTGAGTTTATGTGCCTGACCCTTCCTTTAAATATGAGCAGTGAGAGACAAAAGAACAATTTCTCTCCTTGACTCTAAATCTTTGCTGTTTCCTACTATTTAAATGCAAATCACTTTGCAATTTTGAGAAAAGAAAGCCACCACCGAAACGAAGCATTTTTTTGGTCAGAATAATCAGAGAAACTATGTGAAAAGCTGAGGTCTAATCAGAGCGAAGTGTTGAGGCAGCGGGCAAGTTCCTGACAGACAGCCAGAGTGCTTTTGAATACTGCCTTGTACCTTTTCTTGGATCTCCTGCTTCTCCTTTGTGGCCTCTTCCAGCTGGGCCTGCAGGTCAGTGATCTGGCTCAAGTCCCTGGCAGACTAGGATGCACACACACACACACACACACACACACACACACACACACACAGAAATCCAAAGTCAACAGACAGTTAATCAAAGTATCTGTTTGTGAGTGAGAGGAAGTGTGATTGTCCGTGCACAGTTGAATTATCTGTAAAAAAAAAAAAAAATCTCCTTTTATTTAAATGAACATAATACTTCTGTGCCAAATAATTTGTCATGTGATCTACTGTAGAACAGATTGCATCTCTGTGACTGCAGTGCACACACTGTGTTCAGAGGGGAGTATGTCCTCCAAAGCCACACATGCAGAAAAAAGCAGAATGTAGAGAGGTGTACCACCATTTTTCAAACTAAATTAGCATCAACAAATACAAAAAAGGAAAAGAGATATTTTTGTGGGCGGTGTCATCCATTTGCTTCACATGGCTACTGACCAGTTTCCTTCCTAAAGGGGAAAGTCTTAGCCCTGATAAGAGAGGGACTTATAATACATTTCCAAGGCTTTTGAACAGCTCGCTGGGCAGGATGAGTTACCTGGGCGACTGAAGCCTTGTGTTTTTTCATCAGCTCATTCATGTGCTCCTGATCCTCCTCCATGCGAGACTGCAGGTCATTCTTCTCTCTCTGCAGACGGCTGATCTGCTCCTCCGACTGCGAGACAAGGAGAAAAAGAAACACACACACACACTTTAGGTTAGACTGACAGGATTTATTCATGAGCTACTGAATATGATAAATGGTCATTAGCTGGCCAGGCCGTGGCAGTTCTGGAATCTCATCTAATGGCAATGAAACACAATCTGGACAGGGTTCTGGCTGGAGGATGAGACCAATTGAAGATAATCAATTGGCTCATTTAGGCACGGAAAAGTGCAGCCAGTGCAGCATACTGGCGATGTCCTATTTAGAGTTCATCCTCTGTGTTCAGGGGGGAGACTCAGGCCCTCAATATGCATTCTCTAATCTGAGACATTTACAAGACCTTCCCTTGCCATAAATGCAGCAATTAACAAGCAAAGCACAGGCACACAGCACTCTGTGTGTCATCCCCAGAGACACAAACATCCTCAGTCTACAAGTCTGAAATGCAGGCAGTTCTCTCATGAGACAGCAATTAATGAGCAAAATTTTGACAAAGCTTATTTATCCATTGGAGCAAAATGTTAAAATCAGACATATGCCAAAGGGCATTTATCATTTTAATATCCCGCTATGGTTTGATGATGTACGCATAGTAATGTTAGAGCCCTGCTCCATTTCGAAGAGTGAAATTTTGATGGGCACAAGCCCTCCATTCATGAAATCAGTTTGCAGAAACATTGACGCTTTTGTTCTTTGTAAAATTAAAATGTATGTTATGTATATATATTTCAATATTTATAAACGTGATTCTATGCACACTATTGACTATGGCACAGACAAAAAAAAAAGCACAGAACTGATTGGCATTCAAACCCACTCAAGGGAATAATTGGAACACAGAGCTAAACAGGTGTCATAACTCACCGACATCTTAGCTTTGATCACGTCGTCCATTTGGATATGCAAGTCCTCTATTTCTATCTCCATGCTCTTTCGAGCTTTCACTGCTGCCGCGCAGGTGAACTCTGACTCCTCCAGCTGTGAGAAACAGGAGGGAAGATAAGGGTAGTGGGTAGGAGGTGAGGGGCAAACATTAGTCGACCAACATCAAGGATCTTTCTTGGATAGGCAGAGGACAGAAGGTTTATCAATTGCTCATGTACATGCACATGTTTTTATGCTCCAAGACCAAAGGTCAAAACATGTATTTCTTGTATCAGGAAATATAAAACAGATTAACTTACATGTGTTGAGGCACATTAAAAGTGCTTACTTGATTTTTGAGCTGGGCGATCTCTCGCTTGCTGGGGGCGTTGCTCTTCAGGTGATCCAGCATAATCTGTGCATCAGCCAGAAGGACTTTGGTTCTTTTCAGGTCTTTCTTCAGCCTCTTTTCTGTCTCCACATCCCTCTGGCTCACCTGAATGACAAACCACTCTGTTTTTCTATTCTCCTTCAAAACCTCTAACACCTCTCCAGTCTCAAAAACTGTTTATTTCCAGTCAAAAGAAGTGGCTCCGCACTCAATCACACACACTTTAGTGCACTGACAGAGAGCAGAGGCAGAGTCATAGAAGTACCTGGTCCTGGGCATTCAGCAGTTTGGACTCCAGCTCTCGTCTCTCACGCAACACTTTCTGCTTGTCTTCATATTCTTCCTCCAGCTGCACCTCCATCTGCTTCAGCTGCAGGACACACGCACAGGGTGTCAGGATGCACAAACAGATGATCAGTGATAAACAAAGTCAGGCATAACACACCATCAACCATCCTGTTAGACATGGCTGCTCTCACACATCAAAGACAAAGGGATCCCCCCCGAGCAGATCTGCCAGCCTCATATAGCTTGGAAAAGATAATCTTCTATTCTATCAAACTTAATTTTTTTATTTTTATCAAAGATACATTGGCAAACACTATTTGTATTCTTTGTTGCCTTTATTCTGCTTGTGTCTACTATGCTGGGTGTATGTAAGAATTTTAATAAATGGTGTTATTTCTGTTCCTCATCCATGCTAAGGATAGGCGAGGCTGCCTATTCCTCAGTGTATTAGCCATGATGTATACTTTCTTCTGATGAATACAGCACATTTGTACACAGCATGAAAAACATACACAAACTTGAAATAACCAATTCAAGAACTTTGGGCAAGAAGGAATCTCACTGCTTCCTTGATCAGGCCTTGTAACCCATTAGCTCAGAGCGTAGTGAGGGTAGGCATAAAGAAAATTTAGCACAAATGAATGAGCGTGCCTACCTTCTTACTGCAGGACCGCCTGATCTCCTCTACCTCTTCATCCTTACTCTCAATCTCTTTAGAGTGGGTCTGTCGCTGTCTCTCCATCTCCATCTCAAGCCGCAGCTTTGCCTGAGTACATGATGAACAGACACACATATACTAAAACATAAAAGAAAATACAGGATTTTTGTTTTTTTTCCAAATTTACTATTTAATATTTGTGCAAAATGAAAGGGAAGGGCAATGCTTTGTGCAGTTTTACTTTGCAATTACACTGCTATGAAATACTAAATCTGCACCACCCTGTACCTGTTCCAGCATCTGGATGGTTCCAGCCTGTTCATCCAGCTCCTCCTCTTGGTCTTTCACCTTGGCCTCAAGGTCACGAAGCTGCTTCTTGACCTTGGCCAGAGAGGCTTCATCCTTGGACTCCTGGGAGGACAGATCCTGTAGCTCTGCCTCCAGCTGCTGCACCTTCACATTTGCAGTGCATAATTCACTGTCCTTGTCCTGCAGGAGGAGGAGGAGACAAAGTAAAAACCCACATCTGGACCAGCCCAGTTATGTCATGCAGAGACAAGAGAGACCAGACATATAGTCCCTGAGAGAGCATCTGGGGTATGTTTTGTAAAGTAGCTTACCTGCAGCTGTTGGCGGAGGTTAAACACCTCGGCGGTCATTATGTCTTTCTCTCGAGCCAACTTCTCCCTCTGGCTCCTCTCTCTTTGTACCTCAGCCTGAGACTGGTTCTGCTCCAGGTCAAATCTGGAACGCACACATATGCATTCACACACTGATGGACAGCTCATCAAAATGTTTATTCCACTTAAGACATAGGGGTAAATGGTTGAGTATCAAAATAACCTGTACAGGAGATGCAGTACAACACCAAGCCATTTGTCACCATAAATTTGGCTGCAAACTAAATATCTAACCTGCATCTAACTTCAGTGATAAGATGTTCCGCTACTGAGATTATCCTCCACAAAGAGCCTAGCATCAGCTCTGCACTACCTCTTTTTTAGCCTAAACTGTTATCCTTTTCCATTAGACATCAATTTACAATTGGGTTGTAATAATGTGCAAAATGTTTTCTTCAATTGTCTGGGGCAGAAGCACTTATGGTTAGTGAACTTAAAAGCTAAGTGTCTCATGCTGTCAGCTCGTTGTAATTCCCTGTTTTTCTCTCTGAAGCACAGCTGAAAATAATTTCACCCACAGAGCATCTTCAATTAGCCACAGGGGAGAGATCACATTCTGCCACAGCGATAGCTTCTCAAGTGCTTAAAGTCTGAGTCATTTTCTCGGCTAATGCAATTCCACAGATTACAGAACATCTCAGTCACTATTCAAATTAAAGAAAACTTTAGTGTTCTGCAGAGTGGGCTACAGTGTGGGTGCTGGGATGATCCAAGGAGAAAAGAGCAATATGTTCTATTTAATGTGCGTGTATGGAAAAAAAAAAGAATGGCAGAAAGACACACAGACAAATAGATATAAAAACAGACAGACGGACTGAAAAGCTGTGGGGAGATAATTGCAACTGACTTCCTCTGTTTCTTCTCCAGATCATGGTTACGGCTCTGTAGTCCCTCCAGGTGAAGCTTGGTGTCCTGCAGCTCTGCCGTCAGTTTCTGGCACTTCTTCTTCAGTTGCTGCACAAAACGCTGCACATCCTCATTATCTGTCTGCAAATCAGCCAACTGCAGCAAGAATACACACACACACACACACACACACACAAATGTCATTTTTTTTTAAATGACGGTTGTATGCTAATTTTATGCTAATATTATAACTGATAAGTGTCAGGCTACAAGTGTGTTAAAGTTTCTTGCCCTTCTCTCAAGGTGTCTTTTGTTCTGCTGCTCTGTCTCCAGCTTGTCATCAAACTCTTGCTGGAGCTTCTTTTTGGTGAAGTCCATTTCACGAATGGCTCGGTTGTATTTTATCCGCCACTCGCCTCCTGGAGGAAAGGCATACAATTCAGAAAAAAAGTCTGCATGACATTTGGGTGTCTCCTGCCTTTAATGCAGGTCTGGCAGGGTGCACAGAGGAAGAAGCTCAAAAGCTCAGAAATGATTGATGCTGCGGATTATGGAGTGCACTGTACTAGCTGTGATGGTTATCACATTGAAGGACCAAAATAATATAATCTTTCAGGAAATAAAACGTCTTTCATCAAATCCCAACCTCATAAGGTCAAAAAAATTCAACAGGAAAACTACAAAACAGCCTTTACTTTTCAGCTATAATCTTTGGTTAAACCTGAGGTAAGAATTCAGAGCACACCACAATAGTAGTTAGGGAAGGACATGTCTAAGTGGCACTTTCCACAGTTCTTAGCCGACCCTAATTCTGGAGCTGTCAGAGGCTATCAGAAGTATAACAGCGGCCAGGCAGACATTCAGGTTTAGGTTCATTCATTCAGGTTCATTTCCAAGCCTTATCATTTTAGAGGCTGTCCATTTCTCCTTCACATCACCAACAGCGGCTCCTCCATCAGTGCTGCTCATTAGCATATATATAGCATAATGACAACTTGCAGGGCCACCGGCTCTGATCCCAACGATTATTTTCTCATTCATCTAAGAATTCTGATATGCTCTGTAATGGCTTGTCTGCTGAGGTGGGTTGAAGGGGGCGGGAACACCTCTCTTTCCCAGCAGGGGGAGACCAATCAGCAACAGGCATTAGTTGTATGCCTGAGAGCGAACATCTTAATCTCCTAGCGGTAAATCCCAAACTTGGAAAATATACTTAATAGCGTTATGCAAGATGTGACCATGTCTCCTGCTGAAACAGTCGAACAAAGACAATCATTCCTGCAGCTACAATTAGTGTGAGATTTTTTCAACTATGCACATAATGCTGGTATGAGTGGTTCAGTAAATGATGCTTCTGACCTGAGCTGACATACCCATTGAGCATGCCTAGGAGAGCTGCTGCAAGTGTCATAAGGTTCAACTAATTTAGGAATTTAAAGCAAAACACTGATGACCAAGATAATGATACCAAAGACAGAGAAATGTCACAGTAAGTCACATCATCACTCTTAATGATTAAAATCTGGGGAATAGAATAAAAATACATGGAGAGATGACATTTGACAAGTGATAATTCTCAACTAACCAGCGTCATCATCGTCGTCGTCCATCTCCCCATTGAGCTCTGATGTTTTCAAGAGTCGAGCTTCCATCACCTCCATCTCCTGAGATTCTAATTGTTTCTTCATGGCATCAAACTTCACCTGGAGTGCACATTAAATGTATTAAAATCAGTGTTTTTTCTATACTATGTTGTCACAGTGCTTTTTTTCTTATATCAGTGTGTGTATTTGCCTGTAAATCCTTCATGTCCTTCTCTAAGTGGAGTCTCTCTGAAGTCTCAGTCTCCAGTAACTGGGATGCTGACTCACTGGTGCTTCTCTCGTCAGCAAGTTCTGCCAACAATTCCGCAATCTGGACACAAACATAGAAACACACAGGACGTAATGCAAGGCTACAAAGTACTTGCTGTGGTTCTAGCACAAATAAGCAATCAAATCTTGAAGTGAAAGATAGTTAAAGTGTGTATCTCAAACACCATCTTCCCAGCATGCATTGCCAACAGCAAAGGGACCCACCCTGCTCTCCAGTCGATCTGTGTTCAGTCTTAGCTCATTCCGTTCTTTCTCCACCCTCTCGAGCTTCGATTTCTGCAGCTGTATCTCCTCCTGGAGAACAGAACAGAAGCTAAATAGTTTACATGTTATGTCAAACTTAACAAAAATATTAGGTGCTACAAGAAATATTAAACATCAATAACATGGGTGCATTGCTGCCAAGACGGGTAGTGCATTTTGGAAGTGGATTAGAGGCTGTCAAGCTGAGAGGAATCTATCAGTTGGGGTGTATCAGACAGAGAGGTCTACTCACATCTTTGCTTCGCATCTGATCCTCGGTGAGCTGGACCTTAATAAGAGGCTGGACTGTGGTGAACAGCTTCCACCATGGCCAGTCCTTCACACCACGGTTCTTTTTGATGTTTTTCTGGATGCAACGGATTGCTAGATCCTGAATCTAAACACACACACACACATAGGCAAACACCACAGAGAAATGTGAATGTAGGCGCTTGTTGTCCTGTGCACACAGAGCTACACAGATTGAGCCGATGAGTCAATTGAGTATTAAAGTAATTACTTGTAATGCAACTCTGTTTTCTAATATGAGTAACTGCTTCATAATAAATATAGATAACAATGACTGCACCACAGCAGTGTGATTTTTAATGCAGTATATAGAAACAAGAGTTATAATGCAATGGCACACAGAGGTCCATGAAAGGATGCTATAAAATAAGGAAAATTTTAATTACTCACTGCAATAACCGCTTCACAGAACTCATCTCCTGATACCATATCATCCTCACCACTGATGAACAATATTTGAAAAACATTTCCTCCCTCAATCTTGTGTTATATTGCCCGTATATGGATGAGCAGCTATCCCAAGACCTGCCAGCCTTGTCTGGAGACTTTGTGTGAGTGTGTTCCAAGGCTGGAAGCTAATTTTTGATTAATTAAATCAAACATGTTGGCAGCTAATTCTAAGTATTACACGATTTCCATGCTGCTTATGCATGAGGCTCTCTAGAAGCAGCAGATTATGGGCAAACCCAATTAGAGCAACACAATTCTCAGCATCAGGTACATTTTGCCCTGAAGGTACTCTGTATGACCAATTAGGATTTGTCACACAGTGAAAGCCTTAACATGGACCAAAATGCAGCAAATCTGTGACAGAAGATTTAAACAGGTCTCACTTGTCATATTGAGTCTAAAATGAATAGGAAACAAAAAAAAAAGATTGTACTACATAAGCACCATGGATAAACATTTTGGTATTCATATCACAATAAGAGTGTGTGACAACTGTGAGACAGCATGATGGGAATTAGGATTGTGAGCCAAGATTAAGACAAATGCAGTTTTTTAGCGTGTGTGTGTTCATGTGAGTGTGTGTGTTCATATGTCTGCTGGCATGTAAGACATCTGAGAGCTTAAATATATGTCTGAAGCCACTTTGATCCTGCACCTCAGTTCTTCAGTTCTTCAACATTGAATCACACCCTGTTAAGGACAGCAGCCAAACCATCAGGAACAAAATGGTTTGACAAGCCTGTTTTATGTCACTATACTATCAAATGTCTTTTCAATCATGAAAGACAAGTACAAATTCCAAGAGCTTCAATCTTAGCTGTGTGCATTAGCATGGCCTTCGAAAAAGGTACACATTATACAAAGAAATATTATGTGTATTATTCATGTTTTGATACAGAACTATGGGATTGTATGTTTCAAATGAAAAGATTAAATTCAGCGAGAACTGTTGCAATGAAGGATTCAAATCAATGGGTATAGTATTATTAGTCTAAAGCTAGCTTATGTTTGTTGCTTTACGCTGATTTTAATGCAAATAACTTTTAAAAAAAGAAAAAAAAAACATTTGTAGGATACCTGAAGGACAAAACTCCCAGTGCAGCAAGTGCCTGCTGAGGCAAAATAACAGACTTTTAAAATGTCAGGTTGTCCCCTTGAGGAGACAGTTGAAAGAGGAGAAAAAAAACAAGAAAAAATGTGCTTTTGTCATTTAATGTCACATGGGTTTGGCACAGCTTCACAAGGTTAACATGCCAGGAAATATCAATCAAGGGAACTTGTGTGACTCTCCATCTCAACACACTCTCTGTAAATCTTGTCTGTGGAGAAAAGAGGAGATGGAAATGATTCAATAATCCACCACTGTTCTACAACTCTGGTGTTGACTGGTTGAATCAGTAATAATATAAAAAGAATGAGATTCAGTGGGGAAAAAAAATGCCCTTCAGGTAATCATTGCAAGAGGTGTATATGCCACACATGTACCAGCTGAATCGTAATAAATCTGGTATACTGTGTTGCAGCATGTGACAAATAGAGAAAAGAAAGAGGAGGCTACTGGTTTTAGCTCTCTCGCTCTCATTTATTCATTTTTTCCAAAATGTTAGACTTTAAAGTACTCAAAATTGGTCCTTGAAATGTGAGTGTTTTACAGAGATGTTTGTGTTTGTGTTTGTGTGTGTGTGTGTGTGTGTGTGCGTTTGTGTGTGCTCTGCTGCCCGTCATTTTTTTAATTATCCCACTGGGGATGAGCAAAGTTCAGTGAATTGAATGGAATATATTTTAACTGACAGATTTTGTGAGAAACTGGGTGTGAAAGTGCTATCGAACTAATTTGCATTGACATCAACACATTTTAAAGGGGCTATACGTGAGTTTTCTCTGCCACCAATGTGGCTTCTTGACGGGTGGGTAAGTGGTGGTGACGGTCACTTGCCAAGAGGCTATAATAATTATAATGCTCTACCTCCTACTGGCAGACTAGACGCTACAGTGACTCACTATTTGAACGTGACGATAGGCCAATTCTGGCAGGTTAGCATGCTAACTCAACAAAAACAAACAGCAAAACAAAGGCAGACATTGGCTTTGATTTCCACCACTGGTAAAGGAATGAGATCTAAGACTGAACAATAAAACAGCTGTTAATGCTTATGTTTGATGTAGCAAAACTTACAAATAGCTTGTTTAAATAAACCTCCATGTTGAGCTGTGGTAGCCCTGATAACTGCATGTCACACCTTAACTTATCTTTCTATTATAGATATATTTGCAGAAGATAGTGGGCATATAAGGGCAGAGGGAAAAAAATGTCTCTTTGCCAGTGGATTTTCTAATTGCAGTTTCCTAGCAATTTCCTCTCTAGCAGATTATGAGGCATCAAGCTCGTAGCCTCCTCCATTGTACAAATAATGACCTTTAAACTTAATATATAAGTACATATATTTATATAAAGCATAAATACATACACTCTAGTCACTCTAGTCGTCCCTCATTTGCAACCAATGTCCTTTACCAAGGTACTCGAACCGTAAAAAAGCAATTACAAAGGAGAGCTGGAAGTCCAGCAATATAAAAGGTCAAATTGATTTACCTTAAAGCAAAGATGACAATTTAATAGTTTTACTGGCATTATACAAGTGAAGATACCTCCCTATTAACAGCATTTGACACTAGGTGGGGACCAGTAATGTTGATTCTGTTTCTGCTGGTTCATCACCACCTCACTAACTACTAACCGAAGCGACACATTGCAGTAAACAGTTATCACAGAACTAGAGAAGGACTGCAGGGCTCTATACATCACAAGAGGACATGTATGAGGTCTAGAGAGATGGGCCCATCACATACTGGGAGAAAAATGGAAGATGAGTGGAGCAGCATGTGCTTGCTATGGCTGCATTTAAGGGGAGCGGTTTGATAAAATGCAACAGAAGTGGACATGTCATTATCAAATATTCCCATGGGAAATTTGTTTTGGATGGATTACAGTACAGGAGGAAGGGAGGAAAGGGCGATAGATTTAGAGAACACATTTGTAATTAGCTGAAGATTTACAGCAGAGCTGGTTAGATCTACCACAGCAGAGCAAACAGGTACTAAAATTAGCTCTGAACAAGGAACTCTCAACTCCTGGTGGACTCCTAGGCAACAAGGCCTCTGGAGCTCACATTCTTCAACTACTTTATTTAAAAAAACAGCTAAGCAGCAAAATGGACCTTGATACTGATATTGCTAATCCCGGCCAGTATAAAATGCAGTTTTGCATTTGTAACTTGTATCTTTCTATATATCGAATTGAATCCAATAGATTCTCTTTTCATTATAATGATTTTATGACACATAAATATGCTCAATTTGGAGAAATTTATCCTTGGGTTTCAGGTTGGACTAACTTTGGACAAAGCCATTCACCTCAGTGAGACATCTTGCCTACCTTTCTTTTCTTGAAGGCTTGTCGTGCCAGGTAGCCTCTACAGGCAGCTTGGAACAGGGTTAGATTACGCTTGGTCTGCTCATCCCTCTGTTCCTCCAGTTTAGCCAAAGTGCCAGCTCTGAAGAACAACTGGAGCAAAACACAAACACACACACACCCACACACACACACAGAAGATCAAATTTAATTATTTGTAAAGGATAAAAAAGATTGAGAGATCATGTAATGCTTGTTTTAGCCAAGGAAATTAGACTCAGAGACCCCTCTTTAACGTGAAGTACAACGGCAAAATAAAAACAGGAGTTAAAAAGTAAATAAGTGCTCTGAAGCAGTAAATCAATAAGAAACAGTGTAATCCACGGACAAGTGAGTCTTATCTAGGTGAGAAAGCTGTGATTAAGTTATTATCTCAGACAATCAGCCTTGTCTGTTTCTAATCTGGGCCAAAGGTAAAACACAGGTAAACAGCTAACAGAAAGCAGATCACGTCACGGCCTGTCTATACCTCAGAGGGATTAGGTACTGCATTCTAGATATCATGGCAGTAAGCTATTAGAATGGATGGATGGTGACAGAAAAATCGTCTCCACCCAAGGTCTCTCTGCACAAGTCCCATTGCTTTACGAATTACCAAATCCATATGTGACCTGTTAACAAAGCACAGGCTGGAAATGATCAAACAGTCAGGAAATCTACAAAAACAGTTGGAGGAGTAACGCATTCGATGTCATCAATTAATATTGTGTTTCAAATCGTTTAGTGGGGCTTGAGCAGAGGCTGTTTGTCTTGTCATCAACATCATCAGACGCATGTAGCACTTTCTAAAATGTATATAGCTGTGCTGTTTTTTAGACAGGTGGCAATCACTAATAGCTGATTTGATCTGGTAAAGAGCTTTGAATCCATTGCTGTAAGCTTATTTGGGGTTGGTGTAATTGGCATGCAAGTGGGACAGGTTGCTAAGATGCCAGTGGGATGCATTGTGAATGGCCAAATGTGCTTGTCTTACTTCTGAGCCCTCACACTCCA
Organism: Rachycentron canadum; assembly: GCA_038496675.1. Classification (NCBI taxonomy): domain Eukaryota; kingdom Metazoa; phylum Chordata; class Actinopteri; order Carangiformes; family Rachycentridae; genus Rachycentron; species Rachycentron canadum. The sequence goes on along the minus strand of CM076660.1, from coordinate 16,235,906 downwards.
AAGTGTGGCACCATGTGAAGCTGCCTCCAAATCATTCTTGTGTCATGTGTTTTACACTGCACCTATCTTGGAACATAAGTTCCACTGTTTTGTACATTATTGTTTCTTTTGATTTCCTTCTTGGCTGATGGCCACCTTCCGGCTGATAGGATTAGACCTCAGTGTGCCAGGCAGTGTTTACTGTGATTACTTTACAATGATTGTGGTGAAAAACAAAGAGGGCCATCAGTTGTGAGAATTTGCTCTAATGACCTGAAAAGAAAGAGGGAATTACGGTCACATAGTCTGGCAGGGTAGAGACGGGCCTCTCAGGTAGCCATTGGCTAAAAGGATGGAAGAAGGGACAAGCCTTGGCAACTCTCCAGAAAACAGGATGGCAAAACAAACCTCAAGGAGGAACAAGTCTAATGAAAGACACACTCCCCCAGACAGCAAGTGTCCTTTAAAAAATATAGAAGACTAAAAAGAGCTGTGAACTGCAGCTTTGTGTTCAGAGCTTTAAGAGAAGTGAAACTGGCAGCGATTCACACAAATTGCACACAAAGATTTATACAGTCATTTTATAGCTATTTATTGATTTGAGGTGTGGTGGCATTACTTACCCTGCTCAGACCCATGTGGTAGCTGCTCTTCTCCAAATCCAAGGACTCCAGTAGCTCCTCCACAGCCTGGGCAAAGGCACACATGTATAAAAACACACACACACTTAGTCTTTCAACTCCTGGATCCAGTGGGAACTTGTACTGATACAGCAACAGATCAGTGGTGCACACTTCCCCCCAGTTGCTATGCTGAACTAATAGTACAACTCAGTTTTTCCTCTTTTCTCACATCCATTCCTGACTGCATTTTGCTTTTGAAAGTAGAAAAGGAAAAGTTTGGTCCTCCAGAAACTCCCAACCCCAACAACAAAACGAATTAGAACTTGTCCCACACGATGCACCTGCTTCTGGCTTATTCCACATGATTCCCTTGTGGTCTTGGCCTTTTTGCAGCTTTGAACATGTATAGCCTATGAAGGGGTACACCATCAGCCAGCATGGAGCCACTTCTCTCCCTGTCCATCTATCAGCCTGGGTATACTGTTGGTGTATTATTGTCTTAGCCTCTTCTCTCTACTTGAGCCCCCAGCCTGAAACACCACATCTAGATTACAGCAGGAAAGGTTTGCCATGAGAACTGAGGGGCTTTTGTTTGCCAGTGTTTCCACAGAAACTCAGCCCCAATACACCGACACAGGGGAAAAGAGCTTTTCTCCCCCTTAACACCATTCTTTCACTCTTTCTCTCATTTTCTCTCCAGCAACAAACTTTTGTGTTTTCTTTTTTTCTCTCCACTGCACCTCAACTCTTGCAGAGGACCAATTCACTGTCTGTCAACCTCTTTGATAGTTGACTTCTGAGACTAAAATTTACACCAGGCTTCATCCAAAGGTTTTTCAACATCATTATTTAAAACAAGAAGGAATTTAAAACAAAGGGGTTAAAGCACCAGTACTGTCAAAGAATAGGGAAAAACTTGGCATGCCCAGATTACAAATGATGAGTACATGTATTTGAATGTTATTCTGCACCTTTGAATGCAGCGGAGCAGTTTCTTAGCTGATATGCCTCTTTCACTTGCATGATACTGTTGAATCAAGTTAAGTTGATTAGATCATTACAATAGCTCTGATGAATGTAGGTTTATTTTTCTGTCAGTTGGCTGCTGACAAATCAGGGGCAGATGTAATGAAGCTGCCTCTTCACAGCATTAATCTTCACTGTGCTCGGCCACTGGCAGAGCTGTAGGTTTTACTCCCTCTCTCACTGATTGACTTACTCTCCTCTCGTCCTTCACTATGTAATTCCTCCCGTGCTTCTTGGTGAGGTGTGGCGCCAGCACATCGAAGCGCCGTCGAAACTCAGAGAACACCATGTGATCCGGGTAACCTGTGAAGGTCAGTATTGGATAGCAACATTTTATCCTGCCAATATTTATACACGCTAATGGGTATTTTGGGGGGAGATCCCATGTCCTAATACATATAGACAAGGAGGTCTGAATTTCTATACCTGTCCTTGGTATGTTATTGAAAGCAGCTCACCTTGCCTGTAGATCCGGAGAGAATCAAGCAGCTTGGAGCCACGCAGCTGAGCACGGAGCAAGGCTACATCTAGCTGCATTAGGCTGGGATCTCCACTCTCCCCTTGAGCCTCACATTCCCCTCCTTTGTACAGGGATCCACTCAGAGCCTTGAGGGCGTCTGCTTTAGGTAATATGCAGTGAACAAAGTGAATCTTGGACCGCCGCACCATGTCAAGAAGAGCATCCTGGCAAAGACAAAGAAGAGACTTTAGCTGAAACAGGCCAATAGCTAATCCTCTTCTGATGAATCCGCAATCAGCAATTTAAAACTACTTTTTATTTTGCACACTTTTGTTTTTCAATCATTTAATGGTTTCATGACAAAAGCTGGAAGATAATGCCGCTGAATTTATCACCTCAAATTTTATAGCCTACCTTACACGAGTGTTTCTGAGTACTGCATACTGTGAAGCAAAAGGTCAATTCCATATAAGGCTGTTTTCATATAAGGCTTCAGTTTCATGAATTTTACTTTTACCAACTCTTGTCAAGAAACTCACTTTGTAAATGAAAATTATAGAATTTATATAAAAATAATAATCCAAACCTCAGTACAGAGATGTGTAGAGGTATAATAAACATAAACATATGTATGTCTTTTTTTCCCCCTTTTCAATTTAGTGTATGTAAATGGGCAAGGGGCGCATAGGTGGATGAGAGAATACACACGTTTCTTTTTTTAAATTGCTCTGTGGGATTAAGTGACCTGTGTAAAAAAAGTTAAA
>CM076660.1:16175835-16232654 GCA_038496675.1 Rachycentron canadum | reverse complement strand
TGTGTATAAGAGACAGATATATATATATATATATATATATATATATATATATATATATATATATATACACACACACACACACAATATTATTATACTATAGGCCTAAACCTTACCACTGTTATACTTACTGCCACTTGCTACTTTAAGAACCAGTTTTGGGCAGAAAAGAGCCCAATATCCCTTGGAATTCCACATTTCACAGTTTACATTCCCATGTATTCCATATTTCACCATAATTTATTTGCCATGAACATGTCATGCCGTAATATTGTAGAGCACAAGCATTTTTTAATGGCATGGTACTGGATTTAAAAATATGTAATCTGGGGTTTTGCAGAATTATTTAATATCAATGTTCCAGTTGAGCAATGGGTTTGGAAGTTAAATAACTGCAGAGCTGTTCTCATAGCACACTAACACCAGGCCTAATATCATTTTCAGATTTATCTCAGGCTGCAGCCCAAAAACTGGCCTTCATCCCATCCATTTTATTTAAAGCTGCATCAAGCTTTTCGTGACTGCTAAGCAGATTCTAAAACAAATTTACAGCTATGAGTCTTGATATATTCCATCTGTCAAGCTTCTATAGCTAAAGTGTTAGCAAACAATAAACTGGAGACTGCAGGTGGTGATTCTCAGTGGGCTTGGCAGTACTAGTACATCAGAGGGACTCAGCAGAGCTAATGTTAACATCAACAATGTTGGTAATGGAGCTATAATATGTTGATGTCTTCATTTTACTTCCATTTTGATATCAACGATAGCCCAGCTGGCTTTATTATGGTGCCCAATACTATCCCACATCCCCAAATATACTTCTAGCTCAGACAAGCATGTGATGTTTGACTAATTTGTTCTATCCTCTCCCCTCACCACTTGAAGCTTTATCTGGATGCACAAGGACTTCTTCTTAATAGCAGCCACTCCTGTGGTGAAGGTCTTTCTCATGCTAGTGGCCCGTCGCAAGGACAACTGGGAAACGCCCTCGAGGCCCGCAATGGAACCGGACAAAACAGTGGCTCCAGCCGCTCGTGTCATGAACAGAGAGCTGATGATCTTCCTGCAAGAGAGAGGGTACCTCAGCATATTCTGTAATAATCCACCAAAGTAATATCTTATGTTCGTGTCACCAACGATAAAACTCCTCCTGCATGTGTGGGGCTTACTTCTGGGAGTCCTGCAGGAGGCTTGTTGCATTAGTAGAGGCAGGATTCTGCTTGGCGTAGTTCAGCCACCCGCAGACATCGTACTCCACCCAGTCTGTCCCATGACTGTGCCCCAGCAGAAAATGGTTATCCTTTTCACTCTTCAAGAGGAAAGTGTGACCTGATGTAAATGTAGGAGGCACTGTGAGATTCCATGGCTCATTGTACATACACAGAGAGATGGTAAAAATATACACAGCTTTAACAAAGCCATCTAATAATAACAGTCAGTCTGTTCCTAATGTAGTTATTCATGGACTCCATTAGTCTGTCCAGGCAATTTTTGTGTGCAATGTTTAGATCTGTGGTATTGTATTCTCATAAATAATGCAATGGTCTCCCTCAAATATGATCTGGTAGACTATCAAAGAGTGTTTCAGAGGGCTGAAATCACACTTTGCCCTTATTCTTTCCTGAAGTTAACAGCTATTACCTTGGCAAATGTTGCCAAGGTTACCAACAATATACACAGGAAGTATCTGTATAACTCATGTATAGAGTAAGGATAATACTGTTCAATATGTCATGTTGTGTACAAATTAGATTGACACGAGGAAAACCATTCTTCTTGTTACCGTACAGTGCGGTTTGACACAAAAGGGAGTACGGTTCAAACTGTTCAATAACACATAGAGAAATGTCTTTATCTAAAATTAAACCTATAACAAGAGTTGGTAAATAATTCACGCTACAACAAAAAAGATGAAAGTTGTCAACATCATTAATATTAATATAACATGCATTATATTTAAATTCAATATTCTTATTAATATTTTTTTCATTTTGAATATTATAATTTTCTCTTGGTTTCTTTGAAGACCGTTAGGAGAAAGTCTGCCATTGCAGTTGCTTTAAGTGTGAGTTTATCTGTGTGTGTGTATGGGTGTGTGTGTGTTTGTCCTCTCCTTGCCTTTACTCTCGCCCTCAGCAGGTCCATAGTAGCTAAAGAGACGTCCCAAAAGTGTTTCCTCTGATCCCCCAGGCTGCAGAGCCTCCTCCTCCATCAGCCACAACAGGCCACGCGCCTCATCTGTTCGAACTGTCCGTACCTGTCAAATGAGCACGTATACACACAGATATACACACACACAGGTCATAGTTCAATCCTAACAAGGACAGAAGATGCTCCGTTTTACATAAGTAGAGATGTGTATCTCACTTACATTAACCAAACACCCATACGTAAAAAAATCTGGTGTTTATAAGACAGAGTATAATACCAAGTAAAAAAACCACCTTGCTACAAGGACATTGAGCCTACTTTATTTAATGAGAACACACAGATGAAGCAAACGATATTTCAGGCTTTATTGTTTATCCACCTCCTGGGTACAGAAAAAGATATAGCTTCATATGAATGATTCTGGAAATAGTCCTTCATATACCTGCTACTGGCATCTGCAGCCAGTGGTTCATTAAATATTAGCTGTTCTAAGAGCCAGTAAAAGTAGCTCACTGTATGTTTTTCCAGTATGAGTCAGTTGTCACAGACCTAATATTAATATTAGCATTGGAAATTAAACTTTCAAAAGCATTTGTGGTCTCTGTGCCCTTCAGCAGTTGCTACAATAATAGCATCATCAATTTAGCATTTCCCTATAATCTAAATGGAAATAAAAAGGAGTTCATGAAAATGAGGAGTAGTGGGGTAGAAGGGATTAAAAAGTAATACAATTAGTATTTTAATTAGTATGAACACAGAAAAGAAAATCAAACCCACTCCAGCACTGATGATTGTGGAATAGGTGGCTAGGAAAGGTTTTTGTTGCCTTCTTTTATGACACAAGTCACGTAAATGTAAATATGACTTTTTTGAGCCGACACAGACATTAGCACTCATAGCATCATTTTAACCTGTTGCCAAACACAAGTCCAAAAATAATATACCCAGAATAAAAGGGTAACTGTTCTTCAACCCATTCAACAGCCTGGTCTCCTTTGAAAGCCTTTGAATTTTACGACAATAAGGTCCAATCAGCAGAAAAGATATTGAACCCAAGCAACAGAGATACAAACACGATAGACATGCAAGTTGTTGTTTTTTTTTGTTTGTTTGTTTGTTTGTTTGTTTTGTTTTGCCTTGCCCATCTTTTTAGGCATAAAGAAGTGAATATAGGTCCACAGTAGTAGGCCAACCTTTTGTGTGCCATAGCCACGAGAGCTGTTGAAATGATATGAGGATCATTAAACACTTTGTACAGAGTCTTTAGTCTTCATTAACTTCCAAATAATGTTGTTAAAATTTGTCAAAGTTGTGTGAAGAGTCCTCTAGAAAGCAAAACATGCCCAAAGTAGCACTATCAAGGCCAAAGTGTCCCATAGGTGGACAGTACATTTTAAAAGGTTATATAGTATGTTTACAGTGTTAAAAGCATAAGTACCATACAAACCGATGTCAAAGGTTTGACTCAAATGCTTTCTGGCTGAATACATGGAGTGTGAGTCATAATTGTGTCATGAATTACAAGATGCCCCAGTGCACGCTGAGGTAGCCAGCCCAGTTAACATGACTAATGCCTGAATTCACCCTGGGAATCCTTGGCTTGGGAACCAGAGCCACAAAACCAAGAACTGTTTTAGCAGCTATCTGGAAGTTACACTGGAGACATCCTTATCAGCAGTGAACACTACACTGGCTGCAAATACAACACAGAGTATCAGTTTGGAGGGGACATATGACAACTATGAGGTTTGCGATGAATTGAGCATTAAGGCTGTTTGTGATAACAGACATCTGGGCTACAACAGAAAAAAAAATCTATCAGTGAAAAAAAAAATCTTTGATCGAAATGTCTTTTTTTCCTAAGCAGCAGATCTTTCAGAGTTGACTTTAGAAATGACTTTAAGCAATTGGTTTTTAGTGTGACGTACTACAGTTGACTGCTTCTGATGACGTTTCCTTTAGAGTGGGAACCATTTTAAAAGTAAAGCATTCAAAATCAAACACACTAGAATTATACCAAAGTGATTTATGACTCTCTAAACTCTGCCATTTCTGTTTCCATGGTGCAGATCACAGGCTACAAAGGCCAAACATTGATTTTCTTTCTTGAAGTCAATTCTCTAACCTTTCTTTTCCTGCTGTTACCCTCTCTTTCTAGCCTCTGCCAAACAACACCATTCAATATTTAAAAACTCACATAAAGAACAAAAAATACATTTAAAAAACATCTGATGGTTAAAACTGATTCTTGAATACAAACAGGGTGCCCAGAGAGAACTGTGTGAAAATAGATCATGAAATGCACGCAAGTCCCTTAGCTGTTCAGAGGCAAGTCAATATACAAATACCAGATTTATACATGAAAACATCAAGAGACAACAAGTGACTATGCAAGAATGTAATGTTAAAAGCAACATAATGAAGCACTGAACTTACCAGTGCTTGGCTTGAGGCTTGGTCTACCACTGTCACGGAGAGAGATGTGCTAGGCTCTGAGTCATCTAAAGAGAGCTCTATGTTCTCCTGAAAGAAGACGGACAAGCAAATTGACAGGCTGTTTTTTCTTTGCAGGAGATGTAACAAGTGTTTTTTCTTCTTTTTCTCGTGGGACTAAAATACTGAAACTATAAATGTCCTTATGTTATTTTTTGGAAACATGTTTCATTCAGTATCTGAATCTTTATCTATACATTTCAGCATGTTAGGCTAGGTTAATATCTTTCGACTACTACGTGTTTAATCAAGAAGGATCTGATATTTCATATTGTTGGGTGTAGATAAAAAGGACTAAAACCGTTCTTCTCTGTGCATTTAAATGGGGCAGTTACCTATATTGTGTAACCATGTCATGTCTGAGTGATGAGCCTACTGTGAGTTGACCTTTTCCAGGAACCCAGGAAATGATGAAACACCAGCAAGAACCCAGTTCCTGGCCCACACTCAAATAAAATTCATAGACTTGAGGTACTAGTTCTATCTTGCACATGAACTGTGGAGTTCATGACCCATGTGATGCAGGAGTGCCTGAATGTTGATTTCAACAGGGATTCACAAGTACAGCCATTCATGTGACATTTGCTGTTTCCAGCTTCTCAAATTTAAGTATTTATTTCATGTCCATGCGAGTGTTATTTCCGAGGATTTTTACAGCTATTAAAAGAAAAAAAAAAAAAACAATTTAATATTAAATGTTAGAAAACCCCAAACCTCAACAAATCTATTATAATAACAGGAACACTTGGCATTTACTAAAACAGTTTTTCCTATAGGTAAATCGAAAAGCTAAAAGATTTCATTACTGTAACATTTGTGGAATAAAGTGGAAATAAATATACTAAATTACCTTCGGCATGCCACAGCTCACACTGACAAAGTGCACGCCGCACTAGAAATGTGGGAAATTGGCTGTACTAATAGGGTGGCCATGACAGATGCCAGTGCTCAAGCTGGCCGTGTATGAGAATGAGACTAAGCGATTTTTGTTCTCTGCTGTATAGTATCGGTGTGCAGAAGAAATACAAAAGCTATCCACACAGCTGCAGCACACAAAATTTGATTTGAAAACATAAAGCATACGCCTGTTGTGTGTACCACAGTTTAACCTGCCTGTCACTGCCATTGTTGATAGGGTGTGCTGTTTCAAATGAATTTGACCTAGTTTTCAATGACGGTTTCACAGCTTCTTATATTTTCAGACACCACAGATTTATGCAATACTTCATTTTGCTCAAAAATCCCTTTTTCCAAGGCAGAGGATGTGGGTGGAAATGTGGGTGGGAAATCCCAGGATCCTTCTTCACAGTATTAACAGTAATATGATCAGGATTTCTGCTTAATTTGGGAGTGCTATCAGCTGAGTTTTGAATAAGAAGAATACTTGTAAAATCAGGGCTGAGACAGCTATAATCGACAAATATATTTATGTAAAAAAGTATCTTAAGCATCTTAAATTCACAGGGACGACTATGGGCCAGCACAGCATCTTCATCATAAAGCAACACCACTGCTGTGCAGGTGGGCGTGTCTCCCAACGGCAGTTAGGAGTGGCTCTACTTTGATCTCTGCAAAGGAGGTGAAGACTGGCATCACTAATGAGAAAGTCTAACATATGAACTACTTTGGTTTGTCACAGCTTGTGACAGGTGGGAGGGATGGTGTATCTGATGTGCAAACACATACACTATTGGAGTTGATATATTGGTGAGAAGGCAGCAAACAAGAGGAGAGAGAAAGAGATATAGGACAAAGACAGACAATGAGAATGAGGCCACATATATGCATGGTACAGAATACGTCGCATATCCTTACTTCTTTGTATCTCTCCAACTCCTGCACAAAGGTACGCTGGTAGAAGAGGGTTTGCAGACGTTCCTGAGTGTAGTTGTGGCAGAGGTCCTCAAAGGTTGCACCACACTCACGCTTAGCCAGCCTGGGGTTTTGAAAGCCTGGTGTGTCCACAATGAGCAGAGAGCACAGGGAGTGCTGGCTGGATTTCAAGGCCCTGAAGCGCATAGGACAAACACACAAACATGTACACACAAACATTAGCACTTTGAAACAATGTTCTATTGATTACATTCACTGCATATAACCCCTTGCTTTAACCTCAGCTCTCTCCACCATATCCCTTCCTTTAACCTTCACCCAACATAATAAAATTCTGTCCTTAAACCTAAAGTCCTCAACTAAAAATAGCCTCTTATACTCCTCAACTACCCATCAGACCCTTTGCAAATCAACACTGTCTAGACAATTTAAACCCCCCTCGAAATTATGGTAATGTAAATTTAATTAGATTACATAATTTTATTCAAGATGTCAAGATCTGAACTATGAACCAAAAGTACGAATTCATAAAATGATGCATCTTTCATTGTATAATGGTACAGCCAAATCCATGACATCTTCAATTTGATACTGCTTCAGTGAAATACTGCATCCTAAATACTAACCGGTTTATCAAAGAAATGAGGATAGTGAAGAGTTCAGAGTAAAGCCCAGATGCTACGGCCTCTAAACACTCCATGGCTGTAGCCTTGGATCCTGGTAGGAGAAGCAGCCAGACACAGATCAGAAACAGTCAGCAATGTTCATCAACAAACAACATGAGAACCAGATGGATTAGAAGAAGACATTATATTTTTTCAGCTATAAATGCTAAATTAAAACAATGGTCACTAAATTTGCTACTACAATGATGTACAACATTTTAGCATATTATGCCCAAAGGCATAAAGTATTCAAACTGAGTCTGAAATTGTCTCTGTGAAGCAGTGTCGTTTAGGGACTCAGGTGTTTCTGAATTGGTCGGATCAAACAGCGCATACTCATGTCTGTGCCTCGCGGCAATGGCCACCTGTTAAGTTCTCCTAATTCAGTCCACTATCACACAAAATAGTGAGTTTATGGTGCTTGGGGGTATATGCATGCGCACAGACACATCAATGGCTGTATGTTCATGTGTGAGGGCAGATACAGGGAAGGTGAAACAGAGGTCAATTCTGCCCATTCCTGCTGTGATGGAGTTTAAACTGTATCCTCCTGCCCTTCAAAGTGTGTTGCAGTTCTGATGGAAGTCACAGGACCTACACATGTGAAAAATCAATGTGAGGCAATTATGATTTCAAGGACAATGAATGAAGAAAGGATCCAAAATTGCTTGTCCCTACATAGTGTATGCACTTATCTGTCAATAGCCATTGTAAAGCTGTGGTATTCATTACTAAGATAAGCTTTACTTTCTCCAGTGCATGCAATTTCCCTCAGGTGATGAGTATGAGGCGAATGTGTGTGCGTGTGTGTGTGTGTGTGGAAACAGAGTGAAAGTGACAAAGAGAAATAGAGAGGGTGGTGGGGATGGTAGGGGAGGCGGTGAGAAATGAAGAAGAAAGAGTCTGTTGGTAAATGTGGTCTGTGGAGTACCTGCATCTGCTGTGCCATTTTCGTCGGAAGCCTGGCGGATGGAGCTAGCTCTGGGCAGGGTGCCCTTGGCCTGGTGCTTGAAGATGGAGGAGGAGAGCTCCTCCAGGGTGCAGCCCAGCAGGTAGGCTGCCTTCTGGGCCCACTCATGACGTGCAAATTGTTTCCTGCCAGCTGAGACACATGCATGAAAACGTCCATTAGCTCTTCTGCCAACTACCCCAGGCGCATGGGCTAGCCTGGTAGCTTTGTGACAATCCCTGTCTGTGACAGGATACGATTATGTGTCTGGTCAAGCTGACACTGACACAGCTGGTGTGAACATGTACTAAAAGCATGTTGGTGGCTTGAACACTTACATATGTTGAAAAAATAAGAAAGTCAGCTTCTAAAAGTGAAAACTTCTATTGTTTAATGTTGAAAAAATGTCTATGAAGTTGAAGAAACAATTCCCCCTTTATCATCTCGAGAATGAAAGCAAAATTTATCATTAGTGGAGACACACAATTAATTTATTTACATAAAGACCTCTGTCAGAAAATACATGTTTTTCTTTAATCTATTGGCTGAGTGATGGAAACATGCAGATATGAGCCCAAACTGTTTTAATCCACCATGAAGTGGTATCTTCTAAGACATTAGACAGAACCTGAGGGATTTCACACAGAGTATTGGGCTCTATCTGTTTCATCAGCTGCAGAAGCCCTGCACACTCTTCCTGATGATAAGCAGGATGGTTGGGAAGACAAGCAAAGACATTTAAATATTTGCTTTGATAGATATTTGCCACCACAGCTATTTAAATTCTGGTTTAACATCAAAGAAGAAATTGGGTTTACCAATATAATTGGATATTACTGAATAAAACATTAAGGAGTTTATGACTCTCACAGACAAAAAACTACATATGTACAACATTTGCACTTGAAAAGCATCCACACTCAGCATTGTAAGCTTTTTCTAACTACACTAATCAGACATAAGTGTTGACAGTACAGTATACAGAGAAAAGCCTGTATCTGGTGGTCCCTTTAATTAGTTCTGGTGGATTAGACATCATTGCTGCCCTCTTGTGTTTCACTGCGAAGCTGTGCTGCCAGTGAACATCATTTATGCCCTTTTTATATACTGTGTTGTAGCCAAAATACAAACTAAGTCCTGGCAGCAGAAGCGTTTTTTTAAAGGTGTGAAGTATTTTCATGACCAGGAGACAAAATGTAATTGACATCAACTGTTGGTCATAACATTTATCCCATCATGCATTGTTTCTTCATAAGAAACACTTTGTGTTCAATGAGAGGACAGAAATCCCAAGTCCATAAGTCACCTGGTAATTTGCCGATCAGAACAAAGTTGTTTAGGGTCTGTATTCCCAACAGCAGATGCTACGCAGGACAATATTCATCGCTGGAAATTTAAAAAAATGTTCCTGGATGGTGTTACACCGCCATCAAAAAGATTGGCAGCCAGCTGGAGGGAATCACTGAAGATACTTTGGCAAGCAATGCTGCATAAGTGACTGGCAATTACAGTGCAGGCAGAGAGTGAAAAATGAACAAACATATCAACAACACAAAATGCAGAGATCCTGCCACTGCAACTATACAGTCCTTGGGAATTTTATTTTGTATATTATTCTAACATGCTGTATTTGTTAACGTAGGTTATTTGATTTGCACTGTCATGTCAAATAAAAATACATTTTTTTTGTAAGTAGTATCCTTACTTTGTTTGCTAAGTTCAAATGAATAATATACAGAGAATACAAAACTTCTAGAGCACTTCCACAAACATCATTTTAGATGTGAATGTAAATCTCTGTTTGGACAGATATTTATTTAAAAAAAAACATAAATAATTCTGTCCTTGAAAAGCCTAAGGGCCTTTCATATTTAAGAATAAAATATGACTAATACTACCCTCACCCATAATAAAAATCTATTTGACAGCTTCAGCATTTTCAAATGGCAGATATCTAATTTTACAATGAGAGTCAAATTCTGTAAGAGGCATATCTATTACTTTAGAGCTAGAAAAAAAACAATCAGACTCTCTTATGTGAGGTTTCATCATACACAAAGTTTCAAAGACAAGAACAAATCCTTGTGTTTAAGAGGACTGTTGTTGCCTTTAGTTGTCTGATGTATTCTTATCAGTCGAGATGAAACTTGTCAGACCTTAGGGTCAGAATAAGACTTCAGAATAAGATTTTTTTGTTTCATTGCAACAGCGTTTAGCCATATAACCCAACTCAGCTCAGTTTGTCATTTTCAGGTACTTAAACACAAACAGTGCTTTGCTTATGTAATACGATCATTAAATCAGGATTAATAAGGCCGAACTGAAAGAAAATGAGCAATAGCATAATGTATGTGAGCTCTAACAGCGGTCTAAACTATGAAGACCAGATCCTGTGGGATAAATCTGTGGCCATGAGTCCCCAATCACCCCAGTCACCCAAAATGTTCCTGCCTAAATTTTTTATTTTGAGCTGTAGATCAATGGGGTGGAGCAGTCCAACAACCTGCACACTGACTCTTTTAAGTGCAAATGCATAATTCAGTTCATCTGAATTACAGCTGTCTTGCATCACACAGAGGATGTTACCTACACTGACATAATGCTGGCTTTACATTTGTGATATTACATAAAGTGTTATTAAAATGATTTCTGCAAACAGGGATCATTTCAGGCCAATTTGGTGATTTCATCATGTACTGTAATATGTGTGTGCATGTATGTGCGTCTGTGTGCGTATGCGTGTGAAGGATGATCCTTTGGTTTTTTGTGACTGGTATATGCTCTATTATGAATAACATTAAGCACATCAATAAGTGATGCAGATATTAAATAGTAAACCAAGTGGTGGGTTCAGCAACTTTACCCTTAGTAGCTCCTGCAGCTCCAAGATGGTAAATGGCCCCGAGGACAAGCCAGAAGGCCTTTTGCTCATCCCCACTGATCCCCAGAACTTTCATGGCTGCTTGGAGCTTGGAAAACTGCTGGGAGGCACGCTGCTTATCCTCAGCCTGACAAATAGCACGTATGTAATAATAAAATGAAATTCCTTATCGAACTATCAATCATAAGATGTCTTAAAGTAATACATAGACACATTTTGTGGGAGGTTGACTGACCTGTCACATTAGAAAACAGGATTAGCAAAAACTCAACAACTTTTAAAATGCAAATTCCGACCAATTCTCATTTATACTGTTTGTTACAAGCCGCAATAAGTTTTGTTTCAATGCTTTGGCATCTGGCACGTTAATAAAAGGCAAAGGCTGCTTAATGTGTCTAAATGATGATCAACTGATGAAGATGGGTTGATGTAAATGATCAACCTACCCCTGTGCATCAGTTGCACTGGGATAGTCATAGTTATGTGTCTACTCCTATACAGACAACATAAACTAGCTATATAAAAGTAATGTTAAACATTCAGCTTTTTTCTATTTCTGGTTGTTGAACAGGCCAATCTCCCATTAACAAGTAGCATTTACCTTTGTCTGAGGCATGATTCCAAATGCACTGTTTTCAGCAAAGTGGTTGAGGTGCAGCTCAGTTCTGATAAAATGAGGACAACAAAAAAAGACATCAACATCTCTCATGTCTGTTTTTTACCCACATCATTGGAATTAGCAAAGACATTGGCTGCATTCTCCATAAGCATTAATATACCATTGCTACATATCAGTATATTAATACAGGGCAGAACTGTGATGTGTCGTGTATTTAATGGGGCATGACAGTATCAATCCTGACCTAAGAGAGCTGTCTACTCCTGCCATCAGATAGTAAAAGACATTAAAAGTGGACTCTCCCTCTGGTCTTCTTGTCACCCTCACCTTCTCCAGCAGCATGGTCTGCAACACCCATCAGAACAGAACAAGATATTAATATGATAGAAAATAACATTCATGATCAACAGTGCTAGTCAGCATAATAACAAAGCCTGCTGGAGTTTGGTGAAAATCCGTATCAAATTTACTTACATATTATCTCGGATCACAGAAGTAGGCTTAAGCGTTTATTTGTACCTGGATAGAGGCTGAAGTCACCAGACCCGCCTGGTCAAAGTCCAAGGAAACAATATGGGAGAAGCGACTTGCATTTCCATTCATGCAAGTAGAGGCATTTCCAAATGCCTCCAGAACTGTGTAGACTGCCTGCCATTTCTCTGCTGCATAGACACAGCAAAGAGACACACAGTCATTTGTAGGAACTAATAACAATTTGCTCTCAATTTAATTATTCTCATTTTGGGTTTGGATCTTTTCCAACCTACTGGAGAAGGTTTTGTTGGTGCTGCCAGAAATGGTAACCAGATATTGGATGATGTGTTGACAGTTGGTGGTTTTGCCACTGCCACTCTTGCCCAGCAAGACGATGGACTGATCCTGGCGAGTTGTGAGGAGGTTTCTATAGGCTGCCTGGGCCATGCTATAAATGTGAGGGGCAGTATCCTCCCTTCTGCAGCCTTTGAACATTTGCATCACCTGGAAGACAAGAGAAAACAGTGAATGGGAGAAGAGGAGGAAAAACAGTGGTTATAGATATAAATTACTATCTTTTTAAGTTTATTTCATTCTGATTACACTCATATTCTGTAAGAGATGTGTCATTATATGCAGGCTGCAGTGTACCTTCTCAGAGTACATTGAGGGGGCACTAATGGGGTTAATGACCACCATGTTCGGCCCAGCGTGGGTGTGCACCAGGTTGCCGCCATACCGCTGCCGCAGGGAGTGCATCACACTGGACTCGTTCAAATACTGCAGAGAGGCCAGGTCCTCCACTCGGTCACACATCGGAGGGTTTGCCTAGAGTTCAAAGTCAGAGGCTACTCACAAACTCAATCAGCGCCATCCCGTAATTGATGAGGTTCAGAGTTGATCCAATGATTAAATACCTTCTCTACATCATCTTCATCCACATCCAATAAAGATCCATCACTCTCCAGGCGGATTTTCACCTTCCCCTCTGGCAGACTGCCTGTCTCTGTCTTCAGGAGAATCGCTGCATCGCCACAGAGCGTGGAGTTAATTTATCATGACACACAATCTCACCCTGAGTGCAGAAGCTTCATCTTATCTTACATGTCTGATAATGTGTGGCAGCTGTATCCATTTTAATAATGTCTAAGCTTTATTAAAACTAAACAAGTATTCAATGTTGAAAACATGGTTAATCTAATTACACACAGCCTGAGGTAAAATGGAGTCCTCTTTTAACATCAAAATTTCTAAAGCTCAGCTTTCAAAAACCCACATCTATAGTTTTGCAATCAAATGGCACACAGAAACAGACATACCAGAACTGGCAAAGAAAGAGACTGAGTTGTAAAATTTGCTTTTAAAAATATGTATAGACTGATGATGCAAAAGCAGAGAATTTTTACTAACCTAAGGAGAATCCATCCTTGTGGACAAGCCATACTTTTTCTGTGTTATACCAGGCTTTCTCTGCTGTTATCTGCTCCTCAGTCTTGCCCTGTTAGAGCAGGTTAACAATCAATATTAAATAAAAAAGTACAAATAATTATTGAACTCTAATTTAGAAAACTGCACAATGGACGTCCACATAAGATTCTACAGATGAGATTTTCACAAGCACTGAGCATGCAGGTCACATTCAGACGAGACATGCAAGGCTTCTTCCGGTGCAAAAAACATGTATGAGTTTGTACGAGATGATTCCTTTTCATATTTAATGTGTGAGCGCTACAGTCCCCACGTCTGCTTTTAATGCACCTTTCAAAGCTCGCAGATCATTGATTGAACTCACTGTGGGTGCGTGTAATGTGCTCACTGACAACATGTCACAGATATAAGTTGGAGGGGTGGGTTCATCACAAACAAGTACATCACATCACATGTACAACACATACACAAAAATTCACAAGTGTTTGGAGAGAAAACTACTTTTAAACACAGCATGATAAAAATTGGATAACTGCACCAAAGCTGTATTTGTTATTTTCTCCCTGTGTTTGAGAAGTGGGGACAGCAAGCAGTTAAATGCTGAGTGCTGACCCCAAGGAGGGTTCTTCTCTTATCTACTTCAACAAGTAGAGCCATGGGGAAGCTGAATCCTGGGCTGTCTCGGTGGTGGGATTGCTGCACTAACCACTGGACCATCCTCCCACAGCCCTTCACTAGTCTATCACATATGAAAAACCACAGAACACACATCACTCTGAAACACAAGAGGGTTGCAACTGCAATGAGTGGTAGCCATGACCAAACCTTCGCTGCAGCTGAGTGCGCTGCCTGCAGTATGGCCACGGGGTCTTCAACAAGCTTGGACTGGAAAGGGGAAGAAGCAGAAGTCAGCTGAGACATCAGCATTTTTTTAGTGATAGGATTCAACTGCAACTTCCAAGCGCACCATCGAGACAACGCAAGTTATAGGCACGGTGAGAACATTTCATAGTCATTTTACCAATTATCATGAGTGAGAAACGTAACACAAAACAGTGCAACGAGACCAGCAGGAGTCAATTCACGCCACAGTAGGTCAAGCAACGGTTAGTGAGCCGGTGAAGAAATTCACCATAAAAGAATTAGAATACTAATGCATTAATGAGCAGGGATTACAAGGTACATTAAAGTACAGTGTGTTGGTCTGTGGGCACAAAATTCATGTTCTGCCATATTAACAGTCACAGTTAACACGATCAGTAAGGTATAAAAGCCAGGCACCGTGCAGCCAAGTGTGGAATAGTATGATGTGCAATGTAATAGACAATTGTATAGACTCTAGCTATATAGTTTGTGCTGTATTAACACGGAGATATGATGCAATATAATGTGCAAAGACACTTGACCACTGCAATCACAGTCAGGGATTCCTGGAGTTTATTATATCATGGATACCCATTTTATAAGGTTTGAGAAACTGTTTAGAGTTGCACATGACTACCTCAGTGTCTATATGTGGAGTGCAAAAGCAGAAAGACCATTACTCAACTGCACATTGTGTTAATTGTAAACTGAATGCAACATTGCCGGACTTAAACTTTATATTCATTTTGCTAAGGGCCTCTAAAGCCTGGAGGAGAAGCTCCTGACCCAACTTTAATGACCACTAGTTTATGTCACTTTGTCACCCTTGCATGAACCCAAAATTGAGCAGCACAGGGACAAAAAGAAGCAGGAAAGGCACAGACGAAGTAGGGCAGTGAGGGGTCAACAGAGGAGAACAAGCATAGATTCCAGCGCTCCCTAGGCGAGGGAGCACGGAGAACTCACGGTTGAGCAGCCTGTACCTGAGAGGATTTGTGGCCTCTGGCACGCTAGCCATGCAAACAGCAAAGAGGACAGCAGCAAACCAGGATCCAGTGACCCATAGAGAAGTGATAGTAGAGACATGGGACATAATTTGAGACAAGAGCAAGGAGAAGGGATAAGAATAACGACAAGTAAACAGACACGGCCATATAATCCAATGCTGCCGAAATAATCACGGAATGCAATTGTTGTACAGTAGGTGCTCCTTTTGACCGTGGAAAAAATAATGCAATTAATATTATAGAATGAATGAGAGGAAGGCAACAAGCAAGAGGAGCTAAATCTATTACTAAATCCATTATCAGAAATTATACAAGTCAACTGCAAGAGTAAAATAATTCATGCTGCTGTCTTTTCTGAAACAAAAACATGTCACCCATAAATCACATAGCATACAGTTTCATCCACACATGCATGTTTATGGTCCCACATTGCAGATTACAATCAGTTTTAACAGCTATCCACAGTATCCTCATCAGATTACACATTCAAGTTATGTTTACACAAGTGCAGCTCGTATTTCCAAAAAGACATTTATTCTCTCCATAACTTGTGAGTCAGAGGAATTATCTCACATCAAGTGGCCATTAACCTAGAGGACACCTGTAACTGGAAACCTATTGGCAGTAGAAAAGCAAGGGAGAGCCCGACATAATATGGGACACATTTCATCTATTTGGGGATGCAAACTTTTGACTCAGGCTGGTCACGGGCTTAAGTAAAGCAGGGCAGGTGCAAACCAAACAAAACTGAGGGAGAGAGAGATGTTACATTGTTGCCATTGACAGTGAAGATCCTCTTCACACGCTTGTAATCTTCCTCAGAGGGGATCAGCTCTTGGACCTACAGTTGGATAGGACCAGCAGTTCCAAATAGGTAGCCAGGAAGTAAAATCAGTGATCTACAGCTAACTGCTGTGATTGTCCACTTCAGACAAACTGAAAACTGAACGTGCATGAAGAAGTAAAAAAAAAAAAAAGTCATGCTTTTGAATGTGACAAACACACTGTTATGTGTAGCTTTAGAACAGAATAAAGACACACCTGTTGATTCGGTGCAGACTGGGCCTGGGGCAGTGAAACAGGGGATGGTTTACCATTGGGAGCCACAGGGGGACAAGATGTCTCCTTTACCTTTACACAGTGTATGTAAATATTCACAAACACACAGACAAACGTGCACACAGAGATGGAATTAACATGGGACGATGATGATGAGCATGATTTTTATGTTAACACGGCCACTAATACAACCAACTTGAAGGGGCGCTTGCCCCTAATATTCAAATTTTCCAGTTAATTCAATCAGGAAATGAATAAGGGAAAATTATCATTAAAAAAATTGGCTCATTAAGCGCTTCAGCAAAAGAATAATGGCTTTGGCTGTCAATGGTTATTTAAGTAACAATTGGTTTTGTTTTTTTTTTTTTTTTTAAGTAAAAGCATTGTCACAGCTGGACTGTAATAAAACAAGGAAAAACAGTCAAGGAATCTGAGAGTAGCACCTGAATGAAACCATCAAAAGTTTTATGGCAATTGGTTATATTTATGGTAATTCTTTGCATCTGTGGCACTTGGATCAATAATTCTAGTTTGGCTCGATTCACTTTTATATGTGAAAAGTTTGAATTCCACAAACTTCAACAAAGCAAATTAAACTTTTCTTTCCCAAGATAATTTAGCGTGTTTAAATGACAATGTCTGATGTCTGCAATGCTAAGAACAGTCTGTATGTATTCTGATATGGAGCTCCTGTGAGAGCTGAAAAGTTAAATAACTAAACGGCGCAGACCTCCAGGAATGCTTAGTCACACATAAATGTATAGCGGGGTCCATTTAAAGTGGTCTCAGCCTTGTGGTTCAGCTGACATCTTGATCTTGCTCTTTATATCTGAAACCTAAATCTCTCTCTACAGAAGCAAAATAATGCACATACATCTAAAATCAAATCCCTAGCTCTATTTCCAGATACCCAACTGCTCCTCAGATCTCACGGACTTCTGTAGATAACATTTTGTGATGGCTACACAGAATGCCAAAGAAGCTGAATACAGGACAAAGCATTGTCTTGCCTGAAGTACGAATTGAAATGGGAAACAAAAGGTTTGAAACCGCTTTTGTATGTTCCAATATACATACTACATGTTTAGCTAAAGCTGAATTAAATTGAAGCACAAGCTGCACATGGTGATACATGTCAAAGTGGTCTTCTGATCAACTGTTATTAAGAAAGGGGTGTTTCACTGATAATAACTACTGATATGTTCAGTCTATAAAACATATCATTTGAATTCATATCCTGATTCCTTTCTTTAAAAGCCATCCCAAAAGAAATTTAAAGCCCCTGTCTCAGCGGTCTACATTACAGCAGACAGAGCACAGCTTCAAAGCTCTGTCTGCAGAAAGTGACAGTAATGAGTCCCAGCTCAGTGCTCATAGACAACTCCAACTGACCAGACTACCAGAGTGTGGGCCATGAGCATGCCCTTATACCCACTGATGAAGTCTGATCATGAGCTGGTACATGTACCCTGCTTCGCTTCACTTATTCAGGCTGGCTTCATTATATCAAGACTTGTTTTTGTCAGAAATCAAGAGCAACTTGTACTTTTGGAGAAAGTGTAAAGACTCTCACTAATTGTCTTGATAACAACAATTTGATGTAGCACATTTATAATAATGTCAGTTGAAATAAAAAGTCAATGTCCATATTCAGAGGCAGCTACGCTCTTGTTGGGTAAACATCATGACGTTTCATGGATGTGAACAGTAATGATTGTGTTATTATCACACAGCATGCCTCCACCCCAAGGTTAAGTAGTGAACATGCACTACTTCTTTCACGCAGTACCTCCGGTTTCTTTACAGGAACTGTGCGAGGTTTTGGGATGAACCCTGCAGGAGGAGCAAGGGGGTCTGTCTTTGGGCTGGGGATGAATCCCGAAGGTCTTGCAAGGGGATTTTGTTTGGGCAGCACCGGACTGGATTTTCTGGCAGGAATGAAACCAGGTGGAGGAGTCAAGAGATTCTGTCTGGAGACAGGGATGAAACCAGCAGGTGGGGCTAAAGGGTCTGGTTTCGGTGGAGGGATGAATCCAGCTGGTGGGGTGAGGGGGTTAGTTTTTGGTGGTGCAGGGTTTGCTGTTGAAGTAGTGGGCACAGGTGTGACTGCAGCCTCCTCTGTCATTTCCACTGTGGGTTTTTCATCCTCTTCTTCCACTTTTCCTTTCTCGTCCTCTTGCTTCGTCTCTTCTTTCATCTCCTCTTTGCGGTCCTGGGTGCGGGTACGAGGCCGGTGCTCCTTGGTTCGACTTCTGCCCATTAGGGTGGTCAGGCCCATGGAGATATCGTCCTTATCCCCCCCAGCAGCCTTAGTGGGTTTGGGCACATTCTTAGCAGGCTCAGGAACAGCGGGCTGGTTCTGCTCTTCCATCCCAGCAGGAACCACACGTCTAACAACTCTTCTCACAACCCTCACCACCCTTTTACCGGCAGAACTCTGCTCCTCGCCTGGGGTGTCCATGGTAACGTTACTATTGGGCAATTCAGCTGTGGATGCAGTTGACTGTGGACCACTTCTTGTGTCTAGCCCGGGTTTAGAGACCGCCTCAGGCTGACTACTATCTACATCAGACTGAATACAAACAGAGCGAGGCAGACAAGAGTGCAGATTATTCCCATGGCTGATACAGATTAACTGTCAAAGATTTCAGCAGCAGGTTCTGGGCTCAGAAACTCTGTATAGAAAATTATTCAAAAATGGCTTCATATCATTTAATGCATTTCTTTTTGTGTGTCTTAAAACTCTCACTCAAGCTCATGTATGCAACAACTTGTGTTAGTGCTCAGATCAGATCATTGGATTCAGCTTTTTCATTATGTTATAACACTGGATGTTATCACCAAACTGCACTGGCATGAGTCTGAGGTGGACTGATCTTAATTAGTTGAGCTAGGAGAAAAAAAGAAAGTGCATCCATAATGCATAATGACTTTCATGCAATGGCAGAGAGAGGGCTCCAGTCAGAAATGAAAAGGTACCTTGTGAAGTTTTGACTGATAGTAGCACAATGGAGCAATGTTTTTTGTTTTTTTTTTTCAATGAGGGAGTCCTTTTTCTTTTTGCTTGTATCACGCAAGGACATATGATGTGACGTGATACACATCTTTGCCACTAGTTTTTCAGTATTCTGCCGATCAGCAGCTGGTTGCCAACAAAGACAGTGAAAGAGGAGGACTGCTAGCAAGTGAACATGGATATCTGTAATGCATGTTATAATTTCATTAACTGGCTTTGCAAGCATTTGATGATGCACAGAACACATTTGTTAGACCCCAAGGATAAACACAATGCACTGGATGTCAACATAATATTTGTTTACAAAAAACTCCACAGGGCACCTTCAAGGCTGAAAGTAAAGAATTTAAATTGTGACTGGTACAGTATGTGTTTTGCTCATACAGTGTTTGTCTATGTATATCCAAAGGCATATCAGCCTACACTTCATTAATCATTATGAACTATACTTGTCATCACAGATTCCAATATTCACTTGCTAATCTCCCAGGGCCACGGTACACTAAACTAACTGTATCTTGAAGAAGGTTGTGATCATGATTAGGAGCCTAGTTTAATTCAGCACACAAACGCAGTTTGTATCATATGAATTACTGGCCAAACACATGCAGGTGAAACAACACTTACATCTGGCTTGTTCTCAACTTTAACCTACACAAGAAAAAGCAACACAGAAAGAATAGATCAAACCACAGATTCAGACCTAAGCTTTTAAGTATCAACACAAGGAACAATTTCGCAGACATTAACAACCAACAAGATGCAGATATACAATATAAGTAAAAAAAAAAAAAGAATCCAGAAAAGCAAGACTTCCCTTTTGCTCCCAGAATGAAAAGCGCGATTTGTATGCCATGATGATAGGCCAGAAGTCATGGAACAAGCTGGGTGGTGTTGAGAATAAATATATGGAATGATGAGAGGAAAAAAACAAGAGACAGCCAGGAAGAGGAGGATGCACTGTGTGGAGCGATGAAGAGCGGGAATTTAGGGGTGAGCGGTGGGATACTGTCAACTTGTGTTCAGCACACAACAGGTCATACACCAACAGGGCAGTGAGACCATGCAGCACTGAGAACAAAACACATGAACAATGAGGTGAAATAATGAAATGGACAGTTCGCTTTCTTCACACAACAAGAGACACGATGGAAACATGCATACAAAGCTCCAACAAGACTTACACTGCAAACTGGAAAAAAAGTCTTACTCAGAACAACAGTATTTATTACGTGTGGACCTGACTCTTAAGCATTTTTTATAACTTTGGGTGGCCCCCTTACCTCAGTCAGCACACAAAATTATACATAAAATGCTGGTCAGTTGAAAAGAAAACATGAGCCCTCCACACAACACACCCAAGAGAGTGAAAAACATTAAAGCCAGCAATATAAGTGGCAGATGGAGAAAGGAATCAAGCAGACATACTTGAGATTTTCACACCCACACATCACTATGCTCAACAACAGGTCAGATATGCAACTTCCTATAATGACTTTTCATTAACAGTTTAAAGTAAAAGTGGTCCCTTAACTCGTGGAGGAAAGTAAGTTGCACAGCAACATGTTTCACCACCCCTGGCCCTGGTTTCATCAGTCAGAGTCCACTCCTATAAATAGTTTCAGCAGCAAAGGAGGCCATTCTGAGGCACCATCAGTGCCCAAACTGCTAAGCAGAGCATGTACACCATGAGCAGATCGTACCGCTCACCACACACACAGTTCACCAGTGGCCCGAGCCCATTACCTTTTCTCTAGGCCTGGTTAACCTTCCAATCTTCACTCTGTCACTGGAGCAGTGCAGTCAGGGCCAAGGCTGTGTAGGGCCCAGGTCTGCAAAGAGCACGCGCTCACTAGTCCTGACTGAGTGGGATAGCAACTCCAGGGGCGGGGTCATAGTCAATACTGCATGGTAAAGCTGTGGTGAGGGTAATGTGAGAGGGGCTGGGCAGGGAGAAAGAAGAGGGGCAGCTGCTGATATACACAAGGCCTATAAATAGAATTTGCATAACCACATCAATTACCACTGCCACTCTTCCTTCTCTCTCTCCCTCTTGGTGACAGGGAACCGGAGAGGCAGTTTCCCTCATCAGGTAACCTTTTTCTAAACTTTTATATGCCTTTTCCAGTTGAGGGAAACAAAACAATTACAGTAGCGCCATTACATCTAGAGATGAGACAACAATGAAAGGCCCAGTGCTAAGAGACAGATTTCAAATTGAATGAAAGCTCATTTAATCTTCCATTCCTCTTCACAATGACAGGTTGAGTGTCATTGTGGAAATGTGTCTGAAGGTGAAGATAACTGCAAATCAAACAAGTGTAGGAGGAGCCTGTGAGGGGCAACTTTTCTTTCTATGCAGTTATTGCACACACAAAATACTTAAGTATAAAAAACATTGATCTAATCCACAGCATTTCTTAAATATTTGTGGAAGCCATGTACTTAACCAGGACTTTTACACCACAAGAGGGAGCTATTACACAATATATTTGATTTCTCCATCTCACAGAAGCTTCTGCTTGGGCTCACAATTGACCTAAATTCAAGATGTATTATTCTATGACAACCACTTACAAAATTGTAGCACCAAGTGCTGAATGCTGATACAATGAGGAACACTCATTTCATGTATGTGTACAAAAACGCAAATAAAAATGAAACAATACTTCTTCCTTAGTTAAAAAGAACATGTTTCTTTAAGTGGCTTAAAATGAAAGCGCAGTCAAAAATTGCATTGCTGTAAAACCAGTTAGGTAGACGCAAGTGTAAGGGTGAGTTGCCCCGAGGTAGGCATTCAGCTCATCAGTCCCGGGAGTGTAGCAACACAAGCAAAACACGGAAATGTTGCAACAGGCTTGGCCAGGCAGGCATGAGCTAATCCAATCTTCCTCATTAAGATTCATCAATCAACTCTATCAAATAACCAGCTCAGAGAGACATTTCAATTGAAATGCACAAAAATAGACGCTTTCTAAAAAATAAAAATCTAATATAAGGTATTTCTTCCTCATGCCAAACCCACAAGTTCATATATGAGCTCTCAGCAAGATGCAGCCAAACACACAGCCTCACTGGTCTATCTATCTAACACAGTATACTAATCCCCAGAGTCAGTTACTGGGACACAGCATCATGTTGACTGTATGTCTATACATGGTTAGTGCAGACCAAAGATTAAGGACTCTATACACTATAACCACCGCTAATACTGACCTAGTTAAAGCTTCCATAATATGAACTCTGTTTGAATCATGTTGTGAATCAGTGTCTACTGTAAGCAGGAGTTAAACACCACGTTATTGTAGTGTATATTTTGATGCACACATTTTAGAAACAATCATCTTAAAGTGTCACCGATGTCTTTTATTTGTTTAACTGTGAAATAAAAGTATGACATCTATTTAAAAGAAGATAACTGTTTCAGATTGCGATCCCGACGCCGTCCATGCCGTGAAAAGAAATCTTTGACCAGTGTCCATGCTTTGGGAGCTGAGAGCAGAAATGAATCATGGGATCACACCACTGCCATCCTCTGAAAATTCCAGGATGTGACCCAGATTGTATTCAGTTATAGAAACAGGCCCTGAAAATCAGAACTTATTCCTGAAACTAGGCCATTCGGACATGTTTAAGGAGCAGCTGATTCAATCTTAGGTGTGTGCTCACCTGTAGTTCCTGTGTTTAGATGGAAGCAGAAAATAAAAATAGGAGTCACGTAACAGCCAAAGACAATTTCCAACTTCAACAGACCCCACATGCACAGACACCAGGGATGAGTCTGGATGCACAAGTTGGAAAGCCATAATGATTGCATGCATACATTTACATGTGAAACAAATCCAAATTCAATGAAATAAATAATGATGCACGATTAAAATATCTCTTCCTTGACTGGTGACTGGTGCGATGAGGGTGTGTCTGTGTGCTATTGACTGACAGACATGCTATCAGTGACACACCCAAGAATGTCAAGTATGATTGTCTGTCTCTGTCAAACCACAGTGAAAATAGTCACTGTTGCTCATTTCAGCTTACAAAATCACATAAGAGTTTGAGGTCAGAAAGTGTCCAAAAGTATTAAATTACAAAATATATGCGTTAAGAAATTTAGGGAAGAAAAATAACATCTTAAGTGTAGCCTGTATCATAAACCAAACAGCTTTACCCTTCGACACTCCACCTCTCTCTAATCCACGCCCATCCTAATGCTCTCTGCAACTGTGGCAACTCCACACTGGAAATGAGGATGATGTAATTCAAGTGGGCAGCTTGGTGGGGATGGGAGTGGGGGCATGTGGCGTTAATTTCCTAATGATGAAACTATGTCTGGTCTGCAGAGAGACAGGAAATGTATGGGATGAGAGTTAAGTGATTCAAGGATATTAGATGATACATCAAGTTAGCCAAGGGTCACACTGGCATTCAGGCTCTGTTTTTCAAATAAAAAAGTAACGCTGCAAGCTGGAGTGGCTGACTATTCATAAATTACCAAATGACAATGTTCGGCCAATTCAACGTATCAAATTAAAGTCAAAGTGTTCAAATGGACATGTGATAATTCCGGTGTTGCTGTTTTTCACAAATCTCAAATATCTGGAACAATATTTAGCAAGTCAGCAAAATAGCCTCACTGCGGGTGTACAGTAATCACAAAATGGCACGTAATGTTGATGAAGAAACAATTCAGTTCAAGTAACATGATTATCAGTGCCTACTTTGGTGCCTCAGACTTGTTGAGTATGCCCTGCAAAACAGCATTTTCACCTGCTTCCACAATGTTTTCAACCTATTGATTTACCTCAACCAGCTGGAAATTTGAAAACTGTCAAGCAGCAACCCCCCTCCACCCCTCCCCAGAATGTCTGAAAAACAACAATAAGCAGTAGCAATGGATCGCAGACCTACTTGTATAGTGTATACCTGCTCACACATGTCGAGTACAGCGGCCTACCTGCATATACACTGAACAGATGTTTCGTTTGAGCATTAATTTTGCACCTTAGACATCCAAGATTATATAATGTTCCTGTAAGTTCCCACCCAGACAGGTTTTGTTTGTTTTGAGCTTTCTTTAAGTCCTCAAATATTCCCCCTATTAAAAGTGAGACAGAATTCCCAGACTACTCAGTTGGCCTCAGTGGGTGCTTTATAAACATGTGTGTATGATCAAAAGCTCACAGTTAATCAGGAAAGAAACTGAAATCTCTGAAAACTAGATTGGTACTGAGTAGAGCTCATATCTCCACCAAAACCAAACAATCTAACACATGTCATGTCACAGATTATGATCTGGATCTGCACCAAATTGCCTAAAGTAACAGATCTCAACAATTCTGCACAATTAATCAAAAACATCATAAATATGTCAGCTGTTTTTACATCAAGATCAACATCCTTTTTACTGATAAACTAATGACAGTGGTGAAAAATGTCCTATCCATAAAGTAATTAAAAATTCCTGGATCTACCCTTTTAAATGAATCAGCAACAAAATTCCCCAAACCTCCGCCAAGTTTGGTGCAAATCTGTTTAGTACTTTTTGCATAATCCTTCTGAAGAAAACAAACCAACCAACAAACCAGATTGGCACGAAAAGAGCACAGACTTCTGCCAAGTCCAGTGTCAAACAACATAGCCCAGGCTTCAGACAAACTGGTAACACAGTAACAGATCCACATCTGCACCAAATTGATTTCTTTCATGGTGACTTTCTTGGCCCATGCCCAATCCCTCCACCAAGTTTAACACAAATTGGCTCAAAACTTTTTGTTAAATTCTGCTGAAAAAAATCACAGGTAACAATATAAAACAGAAGAGATAAGACCAAAAAATAGCTGCCCTAGCCTCAACTTTGAATACATGGTACAGAAAAAAAAATTTTAGGCCACAATTAATGTAGGGGCACATTTAAAATAATTTACAATCAGTTATCTACCATTGCCCTTTTCTTAGTAAATCTTTGCAAACACAATGACAGCCATACAGCCGTGTGTATGAATGGGAGGGGCCTAATAAACAGCCTCGAGCAAACCATCTGACAGTACTGTAATCAGAACCCATAAAAGACAAACCCAACAGACAGATGGAGAGTGGTGTTTAACTGATATCCACCCCAAACAGGTAGTTTCTGTTCACTAACAGGTTCTTTTTCATTTTACTCTGCCTGCAGTTAGAGACACTTGATCACTAGTTGCGGTTTACTCTAGACAGTCACTACTCCTTGCAAAGAAATGGTCCAGTACATAAACCACACATTTTACCAGCAAAGAAGAGCTGGAAAATCCATTATCCAGGTGTGATGCTATAAAGTTTATTAATAACTTGCATGGTATCTGATCCGTGCACAGACTCCCTGACACAGATGTATTATATACAGTAACGGAAGCATTTAAAACACTAGTATCAGTATTGGAACAACTCTAAACAGAGCCAGTCTTTACACTATGCTAAGCACTAAGCTGTCTTCTATTGCTGTAGCTTCATATTTACACAAAGGCATGATAACAGCATTGGCTTTTTCAGCATCTTATTTATCTTTTCCATTAGACAAATTCCCCCAACATGTTCTTGCATCACATATGGTATCTAACCGTGTTGCAGAGCTCTAGATCTAGAATCCAGATCTTATTATAGCCCCCTATAAATAGTGCTGTTGGTTCTAGGTCAGCCTCACATGCGTATTTTCTGCTTTTTCAAATAGCCTGTCTTATGATGATCATCAAGGTTGGTTTAATGTAGGACAAAGTAAGACAGGGAGACATGCCTCTCCTCTAGGGACACAAATGAACTGTGTCTCTGGCTGTGAACATATTCACCACCACCAACAACAAATGCTCACATCATATCATTTGAGATACACTGATGTCCTCTTCTCAGTGTCATAACATGGGATAACACTTGTTAAAAAAAAAATAATCGCTTCATTATCACTTGTGTATAAGTGGTCAGTGTCATCAAAAGTGGATGAATGAGTTTTTGATAACTGCATTAGTTCACAATCAACACAGATGGTTGTCAAAACAAGTGAACCTCACAAAATGTTACTGGAGACACCAGTATTGTTAGCGTCTCTGTTGACACTGATGTCAGGTCTCAGGTTTCTCAACAACAAACATGGACAGTACACCTTTTACATCTTATTTAAGTACTACAACAACAAGGCAATTGTGGCCCCACAACATTAAGGGTCATGCAGTGAACTTTCATACCAAGCCAAATGTGATCCTCGTATTAACCCTAATGTGCTCTGAAAGAATGCCCACCTGCATCACACAAAAACTTTTATCTTCGAAATAACTGCATCAAAATTATTACACTGACGATAATTTACCTAAGGTTGAGTTTTCAATAGGCAAAGAACTGGATCATATTGTGTGATTTTCTTCATTTCCATGGTTCAATCATGTCTAACACTTTTTAAACTGAAATTACACAAGTGTGAGCTTTTTTTATATGCAAGTCTATCCTTAAAGTCTAACTAATATTCTGGGGCTTATATTATATTTTGTTCAGATTTTATGATTGCAGAATAATCTTTGTCTACACTGTGAAGACATTTTTAAATGTGAAAGTAATGTGAAAACATTACCGATATGCTTCGAATAATAGCGCACTTCCCAGTAAACGTCACTAACTTTCAACACCCTACCTCAAGATAAAACACTTGGAAAAATGATGGCTCACAGAAAGTTTAACTTGATGCTCCTATACTTATTGCACATGGTTATCCAAGCACAAAGAACTGAATGAGCAGCCAGCCAAGTCTTGCATGAACATATGGCAAAGGGCTGTGGTGGCGTTGGGGCCGTTGTTTCCTTCAGCATCCCATTGTTTATTGTCAAAGGACTGGGAGGAGTGAGGGGGGATTATATATACTCCAGAGCCCATTCTCTCTTTTAAAGCACACACACATACATACACACACACACATACACACATACATACACACACACACACACACACTTGCATACAAACACATGAAAGCACATTACCAGTGACAATACAGATCCACCCATGATCCACACATTTTTAATCCACAATATATATAAAACCACACATTAGAGAAAGAAATACCCAGTTGATTCCAAAATACTGGCATATGCAGTCGTTTAGGTGTTAACTTTCACCCCTGTAAAAACCCTAACAATATATCAAGAAACATTAGTTTATCCAAAAAATACAAATGTGGAGAATTTCTGAAAGTCTGAAATTGTCACGAGATCCAAAGCACTCATACATATGAAAGAATGCAATTCAACTAAAGAAACCGACTTAGTAAATGTGGAATTTGTGTATTCAACTTAGAATATGTTCACTCAATGGACTGAAAATGATTGAACAGCACTACTTACATCAAAGACTTCTTTGTGCAGGCCTTGAGTGCTCCTCAGCCAGCTGCGGTTCAACTCACTCAGCTCCAAAATCGGCTGGACCTTAAGTCGGACTGACTCTCCAGACTGACGGATCATCTCTACAATCTCATCCCTGCTTTTGTTCTCCACATTGATGCCATTTATTTCCACCAGCCTGTCTCCTGGCACGAGGCCCAGAGCCCTGTCCTTAGTCCCTGCACCTGGTTCAGCAAAGTGCACCACACGTCGACTCACTCCTCCATCAGGGTGCCTGTCTAGCATGGTGCTCCTTCGCAAAGAGAAGCCAAAGTCCCCGGTGTTGCGCCGCTGTAGCTCAAGTTCTCTTGGATCTGGTATTGGTGGAGCAACAAGAATAGGCAACTGTAGATGTGCACCAGGGAAGGTCTTCTGCACCAGCTCAGGAATGTGAGGCACACTGGTGCCTTTTGGGTTGGGTTGGGACTTCAAAGAAGAAGTATTCCAGTTCTGCCCAGAAAGATTTGAAGCATCCAGAGATGTGTCCTCTTTGCTCTTCTGGGTAAAGGACACGTGCCTCTGGCCCACCGCAGAATTTGACTTGGCCAATTCCCCAAATTTTGCTGCTCTCTCCTTTACAGAACTGCGATTATGTTCCAATTCACTTCCCTTCACATCTTCACCAGAGGTACTTGCACTTATTTGGCCCACATCTTCCTGTGCGTTGGGAAGGTGCTCAGCTTCCAGGTCCGTCAGGGAGAGCTCTGTATTGCTAACCACCTTAATGGGGATAGGATTGGAGATCTCCAACTTGCTCCTTGAGTCCCTCTTAGAACTTCCTCGATTGAGGTGGAAAAAGCCTCTACGTATGCTCATTTCTTCTAGACTCTTTAACTCTGCCTGGGACATACGTTCTTTCTTTTCTTTCTTGTCTCTCTTCTCCTTCTTGCCCAAGTCCTTTTCCTTCTCCTTGTCTTTCTTAATAAGGTGAAACATGCTTGACCTTTTCTCCGTTCCTTCTCCACTTCAAAATGTTTACAGTGAGAAAAGGTCTTTATGAACTGTCATAAAAGCAACACAGAGGATGAACCGTAGGTACAAATCAGTGATGTCATCTGTCAGAAAGAAGAAAAAGAGAAAATTAACAAAATATTTGTTCATGGTTCAATAGCTGTTGGTTCTGTTGTGTTCCTACAAAGCCCTTGCTCTGTAAATGGGGCTTTCCAACAATGGAGACTACACAGTATTTGGGAAAGAAATGTGTCCCTGGACTTCTCTCCACCCCGAATGACAGGCTCACAGAAAAAAAGTGACTTTCAGCCACTGTCCCCAATTTCAAAGTTACAGCCATGCACACATGGGACATGTGCTAATATACACATGATCAAATAAGAACTTGATCAAACACATATACACACATACACCAAGGTATCTATAGTTGGATTAACCTGCAGCTTTAAAAGCCTGAGTCAGTAGTATAGTGTGTTACTGGTTACTGGAAGGTATTTTCATCTGAATGAAAAAAATATTCCACAATGTTTTTTTTATTGTGCAATAAAAAAAATAGCTTTGGGAAACAAATTAATTAGATATCAGAATCAGGTAAATCTAAGTGTTTAAAATGGACGACCTTTTCATCTTTATCAGTACAGCAGGCAGCTTATTGGTATGTCTACAGCTGACCTGTGAAGGCTCAGGTGCTGGTTCAATCCTCACTTCCTCCAACTAACTACTTCCTCTCCTCCTAATTCTTCTTCCTTCTTGACCTCCTTCTCCTCCAGACATGAGCTGCTTTGTGTTCGGATTTTGGAGTTGACTTGACTATAATTAGGTCAGATTCAAATTCAGGTTGTCAGTGGTTTCAAGTTGAGTGGGTCTTCTCATATTAGCAGGCTTTTATTTTGTCCATATGCTTCTGATCTTCACATAAAGTGAGTCCTTTCACCTCCTTGTAGTTTTGCTGAAGATCCATCCAGTTCTCCAGCAAATGCAGCAGCATTTCCTGCACCCTCTCTAACAACCCTTCAGCCTCACAGACCGTTTCCACGAATGTGACCCTTTCCAGTTTCTCACTGAGCTTTTCTCTGCAGATGTTTTGTTTTTCATACTGTTTTTTTTCATTTGTATCTTTCTTAAATGCTCTGTGTTTAGAAATCTCTGCCTGATTCCAATGATATTATCCTGCTGGACTTCTTTTTTCTGTTTGTTTTGATATGATTTGATTTGTCTCTTTCATTTTTTGTTTGGTGAAATAACATGACAACGTGGCCCATGATGAAAACATGTTTTGTGCTCTGAAATTAATTAACGTACGCGATTTTAAAAATGTTGACTTTGAATCAATTTGTGCACGCAATTTAATAATTTCTGCACATAAATTAAGAATCTGTGCCCTTAAATGAATAATTTGATAATAATATGATTTACTAGTTTGTGCTCTTAAAATAATAATTTAATAACTTCAGCACGCAAATGACCAATATTTAATGTGTTTGAATTGATATCAATATGTATAGCGACTGAACTATTATCCATATCTCCATAACTCCTGGGAATCATATTAATTATACATCCATGTTAATATTAAGACACTTTATCCTGTGAAATGAATTTTACAGAACAACAAACCGCTTTGCTCTAGAAACTCTGATGATACCGTGGGTGTCATCCAGCTCATAAACAATCACACATAAACACTTCACAGTTCTGTAGCGTTTCATAAAAGTCCTCTTCACACATCCGGTCAATTGAATGCATCGTGCCAAAGGAGTTTGCTGCTCTCCAGGGAAGAGGCAAAACTATATGATATGATATAAAATAAAGATCACAAAATCATGCAGATTATTCTTTTTTTCCACCATGACACTTGTTGGGTCTGTATTTCAGAGAAACAGAGCTGGCATACAGTAGCCGTGCTGGCTCAAAGCTCAAAGTTTGCTACATTTAAAAACTTACTTTTTATGTAACGTCCGCCATAAGTGTGGCTACAACACTGGTATTTATATCATAAATATAATCTGACTATAAGCATGTCTTAGCTTCTCCTCACAGAGGTTACTCTCCTGTTTATCAAACTTTTTTATTTCTGACCCCTCATCATTATGACCTGAGCTGTGACCACATATCAGTATTAATCAGTATTGGTTTGTGCTTTTCCCTTCTGTCCTCACTCTCCCTAACCTTATTCTGCAGGTACAGAATCATGTCACCATGTTCCTGCTCAACATCTGCTGCTGCAATAATTATTATTAGTTATTATTATTCTTAATACTAATACTACTATTATTGCATCCTTTAATTTAACTTACTGTTGTTATTTATTATTATTATTAGTATCAGTCACTGCCATTAGTCATTATAAATTAACACACTTTACATCTGTACGTTTGCTATTTTTCTGCTCTCCTACTCTCTCCTTTCTCTCCTCTCTCTCCCCTCTCTCTCTCTCTCTCAACGCAACCAGTCGAGGAAGATGGCCGCCCACCCTGAGTCTGGTTCTGCTTGTGGTTTCTGCCTCTTAAAAGGAAGTATTTCCTCGCCACTGTTGCCAAGTGCTTGCTCATGGTGAGATTTGTTGGGTCCATTTAAATAATTCTATCAAAGAGTCTGGTCTAGACCTGCTCTATATGTAAAGTGCCTTGAGGTAATTTTGTTATGTTTTGTTTATGTAGATAAATAAAATTTGATTTGATTTGAAATTAACCTAATAATGTCACACAGGACCAAAGATCAGTCAGAACCACTACTTTTACAGCTGATACTTCAACAACATGCTAACGAATATTTGTGTTCTACGACTGCCAGTGAACTAATCACAGCTTGTTAAATACAGCAGAGTCCCACTTCAACTATTCATCCATCGAATCAGTCTTTGGAACTCATTAAGCTCAGGGTAATTGGATCAAGTAGTTCGTGAAAAAGTGGGTGCTCAGTTCAGTTTGTTCCAGCTGTCATTTCACTGTTCCACAACAATCAATAATCAATATGTCAAATCTTCTGCTGTGTAGCTCAGTTTTCAGATAATTAGGGTAGTTCCATTAATGTTAACGAGTCATTTAGTAGCATTCAATACATTTCTTAAGAAATGACGAATGATGAGAGATAAACTTGGATGAGCAGTTTTTATTTATTGCACATGATATTGGTTTTAAAATGCCCTGATTTGCTCAAGTTATTTTGACAAAACAACAAACCCATTCCCACAAGGCAAGGAGGCCACATCAGTTTCCGAGCTTCACAGCCAAATATCTGAATAAATTAGTCCATAATTGTTGAACTGTGCATTTAACATATATTAGGAAAACATAAAAACACTTCACATGATCTAAGTGTTTTGCATGACTCCGTGTCATGATTCTTCTTCTCCAAACTGCAGTTTTCTTATCCTTTCAATCGGATGCGTTTCCCATTCTAAGTATCAACAAACCACCAGTTTTGTGAGTCCAACGTGGTGTAGATGTTTGTCTGTTCGTTCGTGTCCACTGACACGTCCGTGCCACAGCACATTCAAAGTTGCCCCGCGCGCTGACACTTTGGCCCCATCTGCGTTGCTGCCAAACGCCCAGCATCAGTATTAAAGTGATGCACAGCGTCTCCACATTTGCGCATGAGACTGTCCACCTGAAGCCCCGCGTCCTTGCGACACGAATAATCAGAAACCCTGCTTTGTTTTCGTTCAACCCGTGGACAGTGCGTTCGCACTTAATCCACATTTAATCACATGGCCCTGAGGTCAGAGAGGCTATGAAACAGCTCAAAGATATTTACACTCAGCTCTGCGCATATTCTGGTGGTAACTTTTTTTCTTTTTTTTTTCTTTTTTTTCTTTTTTTACAACAGGAAATGAGATGACATGGTTGTTTGTTTGCCTCAGTGAAATTACTTTACACATGGCATAGCTGTGTTGTCGCTGCGACTCGTCCACAGCCTGGCCGTAATGCTCTCCCTTTAAGCTGCTTTGCCCTCATTCTCTAGCACCGGTGGCCTGGGGGAACTCTTTCAGCAGAGAGTGTCAAAATGCCATTCATGAAAAACAACAGAGTAAATACCATTGAATTACTAAAACGGTGGCCTACCTGTGACTTCCCGCATGTGACAGCGTTGTTATCTTACTAGAAGTTTTCAGCATTTTCCTCCTTGGAATTGACAGTAGGTGCAGGGAAATGTACTTGCGACGCATTCAAAGGCTCGCTGCAAGCTCCGACTTCCGGATGACCTGCCATTGACGGACATTATGACCTGTAAAAATGCAATTAATCCCTTTTTATCTTTTTCATTGAAACGAAAGATGGGTGTCGCCCAATACTCAGTCCCGCAGAAGAATAAAACATTAATAAATGAATGACTTAATAAACGTTTAATAATGTATCTATGCACGTAATGTATCTATATAATAAAGCTTTGAACACAAGCGAGGTGTTGCTTCACTGCCAAAAATCTATCTATTCAATATCAAAAAGCAAAATGCAATTCATTTAAATGTCATAAGTGGACAGATACAATTGTACAACGTTTAAATGGCTTTAAATTGTAATAATCCCAACAGTCCTTGAAGGCAGCGCAGGTGTAAAGTGGACAGCAGTGACCCCTCCTGGTGTTTTTACTTACTTGAACCAGAACACGTTGCATTTACAGGTAAATTGTTCCCAAACTACCCAGTTTTGTCTGTCTGATTTTTGAGTTTAGGCCTTTTCTTTTCATTCATTTTCCTTGTGTGATTCTACTCGCCTCTGTTTGTGCCTTTTAAGGTTTTACCTTTGCATTGATGGGCAGACCTGTGAAATTATCCAAATTATCAAGCATATACACATTTTGAAGAATTGATTGGCTATATTATGGGATATATATACTGTCATGTAGGATTGTAAATACATACATCTGGACATGATAGAGCAAATCAAGCCTTTGGTCATGCTATGGCACATATTGGCACATATTTCAAGGCGCTGACATTGCCAGAATTTTGTTTCTTGTAGCACAACTAAGGACAAAATAATAAGAACCAGACTTCTAAACCACATCCCTGCATCCCTGTCCAGTGCTGTTTAACAGGCCAACTGGGATATGTAAGTTACTGGTATTTTAACGCTCCATATTCCTGATTACAAACAATATGATAAATGTTTCTTCAGTAATGATAGTGCAAGTGTAGGAGTAGATTAGCACGAATGACTCACTGCAAACACCAAACATTGGTTTGACTATATATTTACAGAAACTACTTTCATAAAATCTTGCACTACATTTGTACATCAGTGCTTCCACCAAGAATGTTAAACAAATTGAATCATTTCAATGTCACTCAAGAATCCCACCTATTAATGCTAAGTACACTTACACATTTGAAATCTTCTGATGCTAGAAACAAAAACACTGAGTCTCTTGTAGATTTGCCCTGAAATTGTATGACTGATCACAGAACCACAGCTTACTTAAAAGATAAAAAGATTTCAATTCACACAAATGCAGTCAAAGGTGGAAATAATATATTGTATAATACAAAAGAAAGCTATAATTTTACAGCCATGACTTTTTGCCTCTTCCTATTTTTGCCAAATTGTGAGTTCTAGATTTGGTGCGTTCCTTTTCATCTGGATTTCTCTTCGATGTGCACTCTAGTGTAGAGTCTGTCTCAAAGGAGATGGCTGGGGCCTGGTTTGGGACTCCACTGCTCTTGTCACAGGACATGGTGGATGTGGTCTGCAGGACGACCCTGCCGTGTAAAGAGTGCTTGAGCTCAAGCAACAGTGGGTTGTTGTCAGAATATAACTCCACCTGCATGGGATCCCGATTTGAGTTACAGCATGTGCAGCACGCAGAGAACAGTACTCTGAAAATATAAATCCAGCCAAGATAATGCAGCTCCACAATATTCAAGATGAAGCAACCTAGACTGACACTGAACATGAAGTTGAGAAAGATGGTCTTTTCTGTAGCTCGAGACACAAAGCAGTCGGTTCGGTTTGGACAGGGATAGGTTTCACAGCGGAAAAGATGTGGGACTTCAAATCCAAATAGGTAATACTGTCCAATGAGGAAGATTATCTCCATAATAGAGCGCAGCAAAACATGTATGATGTAGATAAGTAGTACTTGGCTAGAGAGCTGGGTTGGGTCCTTTCCCACCTCTATTATTTCCTTATCCAGCTGGCTCTTCTCCTCACATTCACCTTCCTGTGAGCTCCAGTCTTCGTTGTTATAGGTTGTGCTGTAAGGACTGTCCAACTCTTTATCTCCTTCTATATGTTTGTCCCTTTCAAGTGCAGGTGAGGTTCTGGGCATCATTTCAGTCTTCTTGACCTCTATCTTTTCATTCTTGGTAATTTTTTGCAAGACATATACGACATAGAAAATAGAGGGTGTGGATACAAGGACAATCTGAAAGACCCAGAACCGCAAGTGTGAGACAGGAGCAAATGTGTCATAGCATACATTATTGCATCCAGGCTGCAGGGTGTTGCAAGTAAACTTGGACTGCTCATCACTGTAGACAGCATCCCCCACCAGAGCCACAAGCAAGATGCGGAAGATGAGCAGCATTGTCAGCCATATCTTCCCAATCACTGTGGAGTGGTTTTGAACCTCTGTTAGGAAGCGGCCAAGAATGGACCAGTCTCCCATTTCTGTGGAAACACAATAGTGAAAAAACCATTTACAGTAGCCAGGCAAAATGTTTTTATCAATAAATTACCTACCTACCTACTTACCCCCTAAGAGGAAAAAATGAGTTAAATATGACCCAAGACTCTTATCAAGAAAGTGGATAAAAGAAACCAGATGTATCTGCACATGTTTAACTTTCAAATATTATCTAGATTTAAATATTGACCAAGAAATTTCTTGTAACAATACAGAAAATATTGTAAAATAGTTTTCTCAGTGTTTCATTATCTCTTGTTTGTACAATCTGGCTTGAAGTTGTAATTTAGTAATTTTCTTTATGGATAAAATGCATTCATTATAATAATATAATAAGTATTTATATACCATTCCATATGAGACACATTGTTTAGCTACAATCAATGACACATGTTTTAAAATTCATTTATATTATAAATTAATTCTCATATTAACAAGCTAACCTCCTAATTCAATGATTCATTTTTAAATTACTCAGGAAGAAAATGAAAGGACACAAAAACTTAATCATCTTTTATGGCTTGGTGGAGCTTACCTTTGGAGAATCTGAGTCTTCCTTATCCAAAGCTGGAAAAATATCAGAGGAAGCAATCTGCATAACTGTATTTTCAAGTGAAGCGCGTTGCTGGATGTTATTGTATCTTTTGAGCTGGATGAGGGCAGAACGGGCTGACCACACATATTCCCCGAACTCTAACTGAAACGTTCATTGCACTGTATGCAAATAAAGGCTTTCAATGTACAGTGGGACAAAGATTGAAATGTACAATGGGGGCACCTTCACTGAACAGCCATTCACAAACGAACAGAGAGTTCAAAGAAGCTGCTGGAAAGAGGGTGCAACAATACTGACTCGTGCATGGATCTGTGTCCAGTTTAATTTTAGAGCTGAAATACAAAACAATACAAGTCTCAATTTCATAGATTTGAATACATTGACCATAATGGAG
Source organism: Rachycentron canadum (assembly GCA_038496675.1). Lineage (NCBI taxonomy): Eukaryota > Metazoa > Chordata > Actinopteri > Carangiformes > Rachycentridae > Rachycentron > Rachycentron canadum. The sequence goes on along the minus strand of CM076660.1, from coordinate 16,196,300 downwards.
ACACACTTTACTGATCTTCTAAATATAACATGAAGAATCCCCACAACTACTTCCTTAGAATGAAGTTCTAACTTTTTACTTTTTTTTTTTAATCCTTCTAAACACAAAAACTTTGCAGTTTATGCAACTTTGAGCATATCTTTCCTCGGTTTCTACTGAAAATGTGTGAAACAGTAAAAGTGTTATAAGCTGTTACAAAAAAAAAGGCTTTAGTGAATAGTTTACTTTACTCATAATAGTTTGTTTTTCTTTAGCCACATGTAGTTTAGAAGATGTGAACTCCAACAGAATTATAGCTTCCATAATTTGAGACATTGATAATTCTAATCATATGATATGATCATTTTGATGCTGTAGTTTAGAACGATTCTGTAGTTGTGGAATAACAGTGGGGTGATCTTTTTAGTTGCCAGTACACTGATCCCTTGGTCATAAGCCAAACTTTTACATTGTTTTATATGATACTTGCCTAAGTGTCCAGTGTCCACATTATCTGGTGCTGCCAAGCAATCTGGGCCCTGCTGCTTTGGTGACATCATGTGACTAGCTTTAAACAGCAACTCTTTTGCTGCCTTTAAACTAACCATTGTGTCAACCTATGCTCAATGAATTTTTAATTTATTAGCATATTTTCCAGCCAATGTGGAATAAGAAATGAAGGATTGATATCTTATATGAAGTACATTTCTCACCAGGTTTGAATGAAAGATGTTGCAATGGCATACAATTGTGTGTGTCTTAGTCATCCGAGCCTCTGGCACAGCCCATGGTGCTTATGAAGGTCATCTGGCATTACTTACTGTTCTTGTAACTTCAGAGGCTCTGTACTTTTGTACTATTTTCTTGGCTGTCTACAAGGTTAAAGTTGTCATTTGACCACAGACCAAAATCTTATACTGTATTGTAATATTGTCTGTCCGGCTTATTAGCCTGCTCCAGCAGAGAGAGCTATTTATTAATATTTAAAGGAATATTTTGACAAAAGGCTGAAGTCTAAAGTTTGTAACACCTTTGAGACAGGTGACAAACATCAGCATAACACAAGGCAGCTGTCTGCATTTCCAGAGTTGCCATTCCCTCTGAGGTTTGTCTCCCCTACATATTAGATAATCATTAGCTGTGCAATTTGATGACAAAAGATATATAGATATAATCACAGACAAAACTAAATTTGTTCCAGAGATGAATCATGAACAAATCCATGTGTAGAAAGAGGAATGCTGACTGTGTTGTACATCAATGAGACACAGAAAAAATGTCTTGGCCTGTTCTTTTAAGTGCTTAAAGCCATGTAAACATTTATTTTTGTTACATATTCATTAAACATTAAAAACAACCTATTGGTCCACTGGGGTAAATACACACACACACACACACATATATATATATATATATATAAATCTGCAGGAAATAAGTCTGTAAGATATGGCGCGCAAAGGATTTTTAGTTTATGTAACGTAAGCGGTGTATTCACCGCAGAGGATTAGGCTCGATGTGTTATTTTGGTCCACTGGAGGCAATTCGTGCAATGTATGGGCTCTGACGTTTTCATTCATTCCCTGCCCATGAATGAAAATTTAACTGCTGCGCACGCGGATTATTCCTTACCCCGTTTGTACAGAAACGCGTCACATTAAAGGAAAGAAATAAAAGATTAAATGTTTGCAACGAGTCAGACACTTTCCAACTGAAATGTTTTCTTATTTAAAAGGAGTGGAGCGTTACTGATACACAATTATTGCCCCACCACATGCGACAGTGGGCGACTATAACAAATACTCTCGCAGGATCACCGAAAAACCATCCAAAGGGGTGTGGAGAAATACCAACTGCAACATTTTAGTTCCGTGATGGGAAAACAACGATTAAGATAATCTCTTCCAAATATACTTCAGGCGCTATTTTAACTTAATCTTCCATATTTATTTACCTCCGATTTATGAACTGTATAAATGGTTATACTTTTTCTTCTTAGCAAACTAAATTTAACCCTCCCCCCCAAATAGTATACAAAGTGGTTCAGCCCTTGAGGTTACCGGAAGTTGTTTCAGCTGCCATGTTTGGTTGCTTTGTTGTAGGCTTCTACCAGGTTTCCTACAGAATTAGTAAGTGTGGAAATGGAGCCGAGCTGGAGTACGTTTCTTTTTCAAGTAAGTTGACTCTTTAGGAGGGAAACTGGGGTAGCTCGTTAAACGACCTGTAAAATCATCCGCACTGGCTATGTTCGCGCTAAAACCAGTTTTTAAACCGAGTAATGCCAAGATCAAGTAACCAAGCAAAACAATGGTATATGAATCCAGGCTTCCAGCTGTGAGGCTTGGGAATGACGCTAGAACAAAAAATCAATTCTTCTGAACGACTGTTTGGAAAAAAAACGTGGCTTGTTGGTGTAATTTACCGATGTTTAGGTCACGCACATGCGATACCTCGACAGGAACTGTAATTTTTTTAAGTTTGTTTGCCAAGTCGAAGCCAACAAAACATGCGAGACCGTTTGAAGTAACGTTAAAGCTGGAGACGCCACTGCACCGTTACAATCGAGACAGACCTGTTTTTGCCCCCCCCTCCTTGACTGAAGGCTTTGATCGGACGCTGTTCGATAATGAGATGTAACGCCGGCGAAGATTTTCATTGTAGCGTGGTTAATACCTCAGATGGTTTTGGTGCGAAGTGGTTTTGTGCTATTAAAGGTTAAATAAGTGGCTACTTATGTTATCGGCTGCCGAGATTTACCAACAACGATTCGCAAGTCCGCGGTGAACTTTCCGCTCGCCTCAGCCGGCTCGACAGTAACTAGCCAAGTTAGCTAACGATGTTTAGGCTGCCTTCATCAAACTCGCTAGCTAATTTAGCTTAATTTGGGCGAGGCTGCCGTAATGAGCTGGCAAAACTAACGCTACACGACTTGAGAACAAGTAGAGTAGGACACGGTGCTGTTTATTAACTAGCTATTTATTCTGGTGACCGCGGTAGAAAGGAATTTGAACTATGCACATATCATCAGCTAACACTAGCCACGAAGAGGCAGATTTGAAATTAGCAGCGACATTGCGCAATTTATAAACCTGTTTTCAGCCAGAAAGCGGGTGCTGCTGCTGAGAGTGATATCTGCCACGGCCGTCTGTGTGTACAAAGATGGAAGGCTATTGTTCCTTGACATGAATGAATTATTTTATTCACATGGCCTTACTTAGCATAGAAGAATTAAGCCCAATGGGATAATGAGAAGGCAAGACCCAGATATCTAATGGAGGGGGCATATTTCAAATTATTGACTGTTTCGCCGAGTCGATTGTTTTATTTCAATGGTAGCATTTTGTCAGCTTTTGCGCTAGATGTGAACCCCAATACCAAATGAATCGCTACCTCACTGTCTCAGTTTTTTTTTTTTTTTTTTTTTTTTTGTGTGTTTTGTTTTTTTTTTTCCTCTGTGTCTTATCAATGAAGTCATTCCCAGTGTGTTGTAGCGGGGGTGGGCTAAAAACTTCTAATGGGAAAAACTTCCTCAATGAACTTTGCAGCAGTTTGAGATTCTTCACAAGCACTTTGTTGGTTTAAAACTCATTTCCACATGCTCACGCGATCAGGACAGTTTCTGGCTGCTAAGTTTATTACTTTAATACAGCTTCATGTGCGATGACTATGCCTGAGGAATCAGATGCTGGTGCAGAGCTTTGTTTTTCAGTCCTGTTCTTGGGTTGTTTTTATCAGCCAATGATATTTAGATTAGGTGTCTACTCTGGATCTTTTGTCACCCTCTGTACTGATAATTGATCAAGTGAATATAAATGTTTGATGCTGAGAGAGAACTGTGATGGAGGGAGGCTTGGATGAAAATGAGATAACCTGAAGGTCTAGAACTAAAATGTATAATTTAAAAAACTTTTAACAATGGCCCAATGTTAAAACTCCCTCTGTTGAATGTTAGACAAGAAAGAGTTGGAAAGAATATGAATAGTATGTTTTGGTATGCTGTGACAAAGTTATATTTCAAATACCTAAGAGATGCATCGTGTTTTTGTGGCATTTGTAACATTTTGTCATTCTGATGTCAGAGACTGATCGCTTCCTCACAACTTTGAGCACCATTTCTTCCTGATGAAAAAAACAGATGGACTTTGTGGCTTGTTGTGCAGTGTCTGGCGTCTAGCCAGAGGCCCTGCATGTATTATGTATCTCACACTGTTACTATGTCAGTGTCATGTAAATCTGTGTGCACTTATGTGGAGAACAATATTTCATTCAGCTACTTTCAGTTGCTTTGCAGCAATTTAGGTTTAGTTCTCTGAAGATACCTTGTGTCAAAGTTTCTAAATAAATATGCCAATTAAACTATTTTTATTTAGATGCACCATTGGATGTTTGAAATTATCAGTATTGTTTTGTGAATGAGCTTCAATATTACCATAGGTACAGCTGTATAAGTTGTTTTTTGTCAATGTGCAGAATATTAAAGATGGACTATTGACCAGGCTACAGTTAAGACCCCTTGTGAATCATGTTTTTTTTTTTTTTTCGATCAGTGTGGCTCTGAATGGCCAATGATAAAGTCACAATGTGTGCCTGACACTGTATGAACTTAATTATTTATTACAATAACAGAACGCAAAAACAAACAGTAAAAAATGTTATGTATCCCTTCGTTCCAGAGTTTTATTTACCAAAGCACTTAGCCGACAAGTTCCCAAATGTCCAAATGACAAAAAAATGCCAATCACCAGGTAGACATATTATGTGCTTTAAAGTGTTACATATTTAAAAGATCAGCTCATCTTGAATTAATAACATGTGCCTTGCAAGACATAACCATATTTTAAAGCTGTTGGTGGTGCACATAGCGTTTGGAAGCCATCTTGATTTGCTGGTGTAGATCAGTTTCTTAATACAGTAAACAAATGACCAAAAGTATACAAAATAAGATTTTAGATATTTACACTTGGTGTAGCAATAGTTTGATTTCAGAACAGGGCTCCCATTTCACTTTGAATTCACCATCTTTGTTGTTAGGGGAAGAAACGCTTTAATTGAAGCTGCTTGACTACCACTAATACAGTAACAAATAATTGCCTACTTACATATCCACCAACAATATCATCTATTTGCAGCCACTTAACAAATACAAGTCCAATATTCTAGCTCTCGTTTGTTCTCCACGATTCCTAAAAAGCTACCAGTCTTAAATTTGCTGGATTTTTAACTTTCTTTGCCAGCTAGTCACTAACGCTTTCAATTTGGTGTTGTAGAAGTAGCTCGCAATGGGTTGTTATTAGGTCTCCATCTTGACATTCAACCAATTTAAAATTACTCAAAGTAATTTGATTTATTCTTTATGCAAGTTTATATCAATGAATTGAGCTTTTTTGCATTTTTTTTTTTTGCAGTCATTAGCCCTATCCCCTCATGTTGTACACTTAATACATTTAAAATAAAAATATTTGTAGTGATAATGCCCTTTTGAGTAAGCAAACGCTTCTGTTCTTGAGTCCATAAGCAATCTCATCATCATCATCATAGCTGTAAGACCAAAAAATGACCTATTACTCTTTACGTATCACATGTAGAGACATAACACATACCGTACCAGGTGTCACGGCGAGTCGTGGTCACAAAGCTGATATTGTCTTATGACGCAGCTCAACCCCAAGTGGGAAAAGAATTAATATATCAAAACATCCTCAGAAACATTTTGCTCACTCCTAGCAAAACTACAAAACCTCTAATTTCAACCTGCAGCATCAACAAGCAGGGCGCAGAATCCCTGCAGAATTCATATAGCTTTACAGGCTATGAAAATATCCAGAAGGATTACAAACATTACAAAAGTGATGTTTTGTAAGAACTTGTGTCAACTCAGCAAATTGAGTAGCAGCCAAAGATTTCAGTTCATGTAAATAAATGAAGAACAGTCTACAACATAGTAGTAGACTTTGTGAAAGGCAAAGTTTTAAGATTTTGTCCAGTATGATCTCCCCCTTTGCTTCCCTTTTTATGTTATCAATTATAGTTTGTTTGTTTTGCATAAACTGTGATTTTGGCAAGCAGCTGTAGACTAAGACACAAAAGACTGAAGAAAGACAGTGCATAATCTGACTCAAACGTGAGCACGATTCAAGTCTACAGTGGCCCGTGGAGCCATCAGGACACTCCCTCCATTTTGATGTTATTTATGAGGGAGCAGTCCCAGTTGTCAGAGCACATTTGTGTCAAAATGGTCAGAGCTGCATGAAAGCACAGCAGCTTACAGGCCCTGCACCTCTGTATAGAGGCCAGGCTGTCTGCAGTGACTATGTCTGCTGTTCACAAGCTTCACAAAGAGGGTTCCCGGCTGGTATCCCCACACAAACATAAAGCCCCCCCTACCCAAACCCCACCCTTGGTGAGCCAGTGGACGGGTTAGCATTGGCATGATGATGACTAATCCTGGAAGGTGGCAAGTGTGAGCAGGTGCTTGCACAAATGGATGGGTGGGCTTGGTGGCATTTTCCACGAGTTCCCAGGTCTGATTACGTATTAGAGAATGATGGCTAGTTTAGCTGAGTAGTGTGTGGATAAACAATGTCCCTGTCTCATGAATAGATGAGCCAAATCAATGAAGATGAGCATACAAAGATCCCCTGCTGAGGCCCAAGTGCATCACTGCTCAGATTTGTGTCTTTCACAATAGGCTAGATGACATAAGGAGGACATTGTGTGGTTCATTTTTCTTTTCTATCCCCTGCCTCCTCCTTTGCAAGTCCTTTCTTGGCTGGCCTTCTTCGATGGATGATTGAACCTCAAAGGGAAAGGTCAAGTATTTCACCTTGCCCTTTTCTTGCTAGTGGTTTACAACACCATTGTGAATGTGTCCATTTACTGAAAGGACAGTATTAACTGATACAATTTTCATGTTTAGGTATCATATGGAACAAGTTCCTTCTTTAGCAAGAGTGAGCAACTTGAACTGATGCAGTAAAGTAAAATGAAACCATGGAACCACAGAGGAATAGAAATCAGTGATGTACCATTGACATCCATCCCTGTTGATGGTGTTTGCTTCTCTCTTAATCTCTATGGATGTAAGCAGAACACTTCCTGGGTCAACAGGAATCTCTTAGTCATTGAAGGGGGTAAAGCTGGTTTGAGCTCTGTACTTGTTAAAATGTAAATTTAGTTTTTGCCTCAGTTAGAACATAACCAACTTAAGCTAACAAAGCCTAATGGTATAAATAGCTTTTAGCTGCCTTACAATAAAACCCATAACTATTTTTGCTGTAGCTATGGTGAGAAAATTTTGAATTTGAGGGTAGCTATAGTTGTATTTAGTACATGGTTGTCAGGAGTACTTTATCTCTAAGGAGTATTGTGTTGTGTTGTGTTGTGTTGTTCTGTTTTTCCTGCAGCTCGACAAAACCTTTTTTGAGTGCTCCTGTCAGCTGTTAAGAACCTTCTTGAAATGAAAAACATGTCCAAAGAAAATGCACTGAATCATTTTTAGCAAGAACTGCCTGATTATTTTAGCAGTCTCTCTTGGAAAAAATGCATCTTGTTTTAGGTCACAGCTTTGGGAAGCAATTCAGATTGTGTCTGCCCTCCTTAGTCGGGAGGTGTGATTACTTAAATGAGTGAAAAATCTAACTTTGCAACTTGTTGTTGCTGCTGCTCATTTCACCCAGACTTTTCATGTCATGTCTGTTGTGGCAGTAGTGGGCAATGATTTGCAACCGACAAAACCCAATAACACAATGTAGGAGGCCAAACGGCAAGTAAGTAAACCAGTGATTTTATTTATTTATTTATTTTTTTCTCAATTTAGTATGTGTGTGTGAATGTCACTCCTTTACTGACCCACAACTTGGCTTCAAAGTATCCTCTAACTGAGCTCTGAGCTAACAGTCTCTTTGTCAGAGCCTTCTTGGCAGGTAAACTACACTCTGCTATGCCTATAATTTGGTATGCTTGCTTTACTGTCACATGATGAATCAGGATCATCATGGAGGGATAATTTTGCATCCAGTATATGTGGATTCCTATGCATTTCTGACATGTTACATCAACCTCATTAATAACGGATCTAGTGCATATTTTGTGTTCTCGTAACTTCTTTTCAAAGCTGGATCCTGGTACAGCTGTTAACACTTGCTCTGTTGTGGTAATTCTCGTGCAGAGAATTGTAATTGCTTTAAAACTATAATCCCCAATAAGTGTATTTTATACTTCTATATATTACACAGTCCTTCAGTGCAACTAGCTGTTCATAGCTCATATTAAACTTCTTATCAATAAATGCCTGGAACTTGAGCGCAAACAAAAATTGATCTCTCTGTGTGTTTGTTTCATCAGCAGGCCAATGAAGCCCTCCACCACCAGCACCAGGTGGCCCAGAACAGCCTGCTGCCACTTCTTAATGCAGGAGCTGAACAGGTCGACCAGAAGCCTGTCCTGCCCATCCAAATAGACCAGAAGCCACCTTCTAGTGCTGCTGATCTCCTGAAAGATAATGTGGCCAGCGGGGGAGGTGGACGACCACCAGTGCCTGTGATAAAGAAAGAACATAAAGGCAAAACACCTTTCGTCTGTGGCTACTGCAACAAGGCCTTCCGCGACAGCTACCACCTGCGACGCCATGAGTCCAGCCATACTGGTATCAAAATGGTGTCACGGCCAAAGAAGACGGCCCAAACGCCACCAACCATGGTACCCATGATTTCTACCATGCCACGAGAGAACAACGGCAACCCTTCCTATATCTCCACAGTAGCAGGCATCCTCTCCACAGCAACCACCTCTGTTTCCTCAGGCACGAGTATCATGACATCATCTGCAATGGGCAATGTGCCTCAGCAAAATGTCATCAAGAAACCCCCCAAACCTGTCAAGAAAAACCATGGGTGCGAGATGTGTGGCAAGGCATTTCGTGATGTCTACCACCTGAATCGTCACAAGCTGTCCCATTCAGACGAGAAGCCTTTTGAGTGCCCCATCTGCCAGCAACGCTTTAAAAGGAAGGACCGAATGACCTACCATGTTCGCTCTCATGATGGGGGTGTCCACAAGCCCTATGTATGTTCTGTGTGTGGGAAAGGCTTTTCCAGGTAAGCATCATGTATTTAGGGCATTGATTTTCATGGAAACTGACTAAGTAATGGTTAAGCAGCCCAAAACATTGAGATTGATGCTGTCAAATCAAATCTCAAAATTTATTCATAAAGCACATTTGAAACAACCAGAGTTGACCAAAGTGCAAAATTCCCCCCCCCCCATCAGCACCAGCTTGTCACAGGGATTTGGACTGGCCAACCCTTAGCAATGGATGGCTGTTAAGTGCTGGCAACAGATTTCATGGGGAGATTACATTACTCGTTTCAAATGTCTTTGTACATTCCTCATATAGCTCTTGAGGCGGTGGAAGATGCTATGTTCCCTCTTAGACCAGACGTTATCCAGCTAATTCAGTCAACCTTCCCCTTGAGACAGCCCCACAAATATAAGTGGTTGTCTTTTCCACCGGGGTTCAGCTGGGTGTCATGTCCTCACTGCAGCACTAGCCGCTGGTTTGTTTGGGATGTGTCTTAATTGAGATTGTCCGACTGTGAACCTCTTGTAACCCTAACGCATGTGTGAGTGAGGAGGTGTGTGGTAGGCAAGGGGATGAGCAGCTACCAGGACGGTGCACAGACGGTGCACAGTGACAATAGCACATAGATTGGTGAGAAAATTGGGGTAAATGCATAAAAAAAAAAATTCTTTTACACAACTGCTCCAGTTTACTCATATGCTTTCAATCAACAAGTAACCAAGCTACTGTAAACAGGAAGTATGCTTGTGAGATCTAATTTATTCTTACGGGAGTTGAGACAGAAAGTAATTTCACCCTCTGATGGTTGCATTCCAGGGTCAAAGAAAGAAGTCTTTACTTGTCTGCATGGAATTTAAAAACAGCATGGTGATAAACAAATTCTGACAAACATAGCATTTGGGTCTATTTGCTTGGCACTTGCAAATTAGCTTTTGCTGTTTTTCATATAAAAAATATGCTCGCTAGACACAAGTTTGACCTTGTATACTCTAAAATTACCACCTTTCATGTTTGCAGTTGTTCATGAGAATGTTTTTTTGATATTTTCTTCTTTAGGAAAAGTTGGCTGAATAGCCTACTGCTTGTTAACCAGCAGTGTTTGAGTTTCGCGGTCACACCGTGACTTCATATAGAGCAATGACTGTATGGCCATGTTCTGTCTGTGTAGCTTCCCAGTAGCTGTGCTTTAATGTTTATAGTTGTACCAAGCAGTTTAGATTTGTACTTGCACTGACCCTCCACCCCACACATACATTCACACGCACACCATTTCAAACACATGTTTAAACAGTTGCACATGGAAGAGCACCAGTGGTTAAGTATCAAGGGAGGGGGAGAGGCGTCACTTGTCACTTTGTGGTTCCCTCCAGCATGTCACAGACTCTTTCCCCTGGGAATTCAGTGAACCATGTTGTAATGTCCAGGTCAACACATTTACTATCTAATGAATAAATGTGTTGTTTAAGGTTTCATAATGGTTTTACATTTTAATTTATCAACACAACAACCATTTCCTTATTGTTAAATGAGCCAAAAAACTTTCTATGATGTATGTAAATCAGCATCGCGTGAGCAAGGAATATCAATAACAGTGTAAGTGCTCGGTATTGCAACACAACTTTGACAAAAACATCAGCAGTGTACCCTGGCCAAGCTGTAACACTAGCACTGTGCTGTGTATGGCAGTTTCAGGCATGCCTCCAACACAGTGACGTGGGGCAGGGATTCATCAGCATACTGGAAAGTGAGAATGGGGACTGAATAACAGGGCACTGAGTCACTGCCACTCAGCCAGATCTGTAGGCAGGCACTGTCTGGAGTCTGCTCTCCACGTCAGGGGCACAAAAAAAGTCTTGATTCCGGTTCATGGCACCACTGAGAAGATTCTACTTGACTCTTCTCATTTGTATTAAAAAAAAAATCCAGCAGCATGAAACTTTCCGGTTTAGGAGCAGCTGCCAGTGTTGTAGCCCTTACTCACTCCATTATGGCACTTCTAACATGATTCAGCTCACAGCTTCACTAGAATTAACAAGCTGACAGAGGAGCAATGGTGCCAAGACGAATTTGTGAATGCTGGAGTTTCACTGTAAAGGTCAAGTGGCAAAAAGTTGTGTTCTTGCAATTGCTAATATGCAGTGAACTCTAATACGGACAGGCAAGATAAACACTGGAATGTGTTGTCAGCCATGAGTGACTGCTGTTGTTTTTACAGTAAAATATGCCACAAGGTGTTTTTTTTTTTTTGTACACACTTATTTTAGATCACAATAGTCAGAAATGCAATAATTGAATGGCTCCATTGCACTAACAATGTTAAATTAGCATCATGGCCTACATAGTCTTTTCCTAATCCTCAAAAAGGGTTGTTGTGCAAATTCTGTCAGAATTTTAGTCAGAAACTACCAACCAAATTCCTGGAAACCCTCATTAACATTGTCTTCATATTTCATTTGTAATGTCCAGTATTCTAGAAAATAAACAGAATAATGTAGCATAATGCCGAGCTGTCAGTTTGTAATTCAAAAACAAGTGGACAATGTAAAAAAAAAGAAAAAAAGTCACCATTTCTTTGTGGTTCGTTTTTGAAACTAGGTCAAAGTAACTCATGCACGATTGATCATGGAGAATTAACGGCCATTGACTGAAATTTTAGGGATTTTTTTTTTTCTGCCCATCCCCTCATTATCAAGGCAAACGGAGCACATCAGTGCTGCTTCTGCAGATACTACACGTTACAAAAAAGTTCACACAGGCGTTGTGATCCAAATGATACAAGTTTGTGATCATGGTTGAATCACAACTAAAGTGAATGTTAAATTCTTGTTTAAAAAAAAAAAAAAAATCTACTTTGATGAATATAATCCAAGACTCGATCAACAAAATCTGTAGCTCTTAAGTAGTTGTATTCTTCAGTTTCAGTGAAATCTCTGTCAACTCGATGCTCTGTACATTGCGTGAATCATCTATAATTCGACAGCTGTGTCACTGTCCAACAATTAAACATGTTGCTGTATTTTCTTTTTTTTTTCTTTCCTTTTTTTTTTCTTTTTTTAATCTAGGCCAGACCACTTGAGCTGCCATGTGAAGCATGTGCATTCCTCGGAAAGACCGTTTAAATGTCAAGTAACGGTAAGAGTCGTTACTGTCGTCTTCCAGATTATTATTGTTATCATCATTATCCTTATTATTACAGTTGTTTCACTCCACTGACCTTTGACCCTGACTGCTGTGCTGCTGCAGGCCTGTACCTCTGCTTTCGCCACCAAAGACAGACTCCGTTCACACATGATCAGGCACGAAGGCAAGGTCACCTGTAGCATCTGTGGGAAGATGCTCAGTGCAGCCTACATCACCAGCCATTTGAAGACTCATGGGCAGACCAACTTTAACACCTGTAACAAAGGTACCTTTTACAACAATAATGTGTGCTTATTTGACAGATACTGGGAAATATTGGGTCTCAAATCACTTGCATCACTAAGATTCAGTAATGTTATTGTCTAAACCACTAAGTGAGACTTTTAAGTTTGTTTCAGTTCTTTCAGCCTTTTCCAACATCTGTTTTGTTATTGATAATTTTGCTTAAAAACCTTATTTTATTGTTTGTCAGCAAGCAGTCTCTGTGGTTCAGACCTGCTGTAGTAGTATGAAAGCCCATCAGCCTGTTCTCATCCTGGTTGTTGCATTACTCAGTATAATGTTCTCCTTCTGTGAAAACCTTATACTTGCTGTCCTTTTCTCTCCTACCAGTGAACCACTTTTAAAAGGTTAAATACTCTCGTGTTTTTTTTTTTTTCCTAGAGGGTAACGAAGTCTGCAATTCTGCCTCAGCTACACCTGTGACCGTTTCTGCCCCCATCACCACGGCGATGAACCGGGGCAACTCCAACAACAACAACCCTGTCACCATAGCTGCACAAATGAACATTAGCACTAACACAGTCAACATCACATCTCCAGTCAGCCTCCAGCACCCAGTCACCATCACCGGGCCCGTCAACATTGCCTCCGTCAACATCCCTGCCACTGCGCCCATGAATATTGCCCACCCAGTCGCAATAACGACCCCCATGCCTATGAATATAGCCGGTCCACTCAACATCGCCATGAGGCCAGTCGATAGCATGCCTTTTCTGTCCCAAGTCTTGCCTTCTTCTCCGCCCTGGTAAAAAGGAGAGAGAGATAAATGGAGAGCGGGGGCATTGAACCGGTCAGAGAGAAAGGGAAATGAAGTGAAACAAGAGACTCCTGTCCTCATAATTTGCACCTCGAGCCCAGCTCTTTCTCTCCGCCGAACACTGTTTACTTCATCAAACCCTGAAGTGAGTTGTACATGAGCTGTGTGGCCGGTAGGAGCTCCCCAAGTCACAGCCTCGTCCCAACTAATGTTAAGTGACTGGCATGAGATGCAGGACACTTAAGTAGAACTCAAGTAGGATTTATCTTGAAATCAGGACAACCGTAAGACTTAGTGTAGTCAATTAGAATGATGAAACTGTGATTTGTATCATGACAAATGAGGAGGTGATTCCTCAAACACCTTTGAGGACTGTAGGAAAAGACACCTGTGCTTTTTGTAAAAGGGAGACGAGAAATGGACTGGAGCAATAACTATGAATTGCTGTTTTTGATGTTTTACAAGTTCTCTCCCAAAGCTTCTGGGTGTTACTTTGTATGTTGTTTTTTTAACTATAGCCTGCTAATCACTATTTAATGTTATAGGAAATGAGTTTAGTAAAAGGGACAGCAGCTTCCACTTGCATGGAAGAATATTTTTTCACAGTGCATAGCTTTTTCTTTTTCTTCTCAGATAGTAGGTATGCTCATGAGGTACAGTGACTAACTTGTACAGTTGACATAGTAATGTATTTTCACGTCAGCAGTTTAATTTTTGCTTCTGTCATTCAAGTGGATCTCGAAACTGTCCTCTTGACTATGAAATATTTGTACTTTGATTTCTATTTGTATGGAAACACAAATGTTTGTTTTTATTTGTCTATTTGTAATGTTCATTTTATTTTTCCATGAAGTCAGAATTGAATGAGTCTTGCACTGAAAGCATATCCTACATACAGGTGAGCAGCAGTATTATCAAAGATCAAATTGAAGTCTTAAGTGTTCTGGTTAGCCCGCCTACACTTGAGGGCCATCTAGTGGCTGAAAATTGAAAGGCCTGGCCTTGTAGTGAAGCTTTTTCAGGCTGTTACTGTCATCACAATGGTGACAAATACGTTTTGTCTGACTTTTCTGTATACTTTATTTTTATTTTTTATTTTTTTAAGTCATTTATCTGTGATAGCCCCAAGATGATACTAAGGACCATTCACTCAGGAAACGCACACAAAAGCCCATTACTCATGAACTCGGTTCCTTTTAAATCATTTGGCATTGTGGTGTTAAAGGACTTGACCAGATTAATTGATTTTAAACATAGCCGTCCATTTAAATGATCATTTCCTGTACAATGGAGTACATGCTGTACCTTTTTACTTTTCCTTTTAAAGTTTATTTCAGTCTTGGGCTGCATCACTATGTGGCAGAGATCTGGATGAGTTTGATTTAAAAATGCAAGTTTGTGTCCATTAAAATAATGGGACAAGATTGATGTTGCATGACCCCAAACACTAGCTGTTGAACATCAACTATTTTTTAATGAATGCCATGTTATCTCGACAGTGTTGCAGCTCTTCGAGTTGGTTCAGTTTCTACTGAAAAATGCAATATGCATGTTTGTCATTTTTCCCAAGTTTTTGTTTTAAACAAAATATTAGTGTAGTATTTTTTTTCCCTTATGCATTTACGTAGATACACTATGATAGCCTGTTTGCCAAATTTGATACAATAATAATGTGATAAACTGAACATTTCTTGTGGAATTGAACATCTTATTTTTAAGAAAGAAAAAAAATGAATTGGAAATTCCAGGACCCTTGTGAAAGCAGTTGAATGTATATCTTTGTACAAAACTATTTTAGTTCCAAGAATATGGTAGTTACAATAGATGTGAAAGATAAGATAACCTTTTTTATAAATCTTTTGTATTAGAACATTAACAATGGTAATTTTGTATATATGAGAGGCTAGGCTTTCTGATTAGCAGAAAGGTCAAACATTCCTACATTTTTTTTAAATGTATGTTTGTCAAATTATTACATAAACATGCGCAATGTTATGTGCCTTTTATTTGGGTTGTCTAAATAAAAGAAAACTATCAAATGTCTTTATGTATTAAGTACCGTTAAGCATTAAGATAGCATCAACAAGACAGATATGTAGGAGCTAATTGCAATTTAACACCTAACAACATTTAGTACTTAGGAGTCCTAAAGGAGGGGTTTTATATTTTATAAAAACTCCTCAATACAACAAAATAACCAGCTAACTTGAGAAAGACATCAGCCTTTAAATTTTGCCTGCATATTAGTTTCTATCAGAGTTTTGACTAATATTTGCATATTGTGCTAACTTTACATATTGGCAAACGGTGCCACTTTTTAGTTTGAGTTGCCTTCCATGCAATATCTAGCAATGGTGCATTCAGGGCTGAGAATTTATAGTTTTATAAGTTTGGTGTTAACTGTATTAAAGCTTTCACATTAGCAAGTGAATTTTTTTTTTTCTTTTTTCGAAACTCGCCTGTAGAATTTTAATAGAATGCACCAACAGTGTGTTTTTAAGATCAGTTCAAGTTTGGTGAAATTGCTGAGGTGAGTGAATATCAGTGTGTCTATGAGTAATAGGAATATTTCTATAAACAATGAACATGATAAAATAATTAGTGGGTACATACAGCCAGCAACAGTTAAGTTTTCTGATACTGTCCTGAACTTTGGGTTTACAGCAACTCATGCTGCATATTTGAGCAGGCAGCTACAGCCGGCTGCCGTTAACCAACATTAGTGACTAAAGATGGGACGCTGGTGAAGAAACTTAAACGTCTCACCAGCTAAAGCTCCAGTTATTTTTGGTAGAAACCAAAGTGGAGCTAAAAGAGGTGTGGATATCAGACTTACATTTACCTGTAATTGAATACTGAAGTAGGTATGTGCTATTTGACACTTCTGCTACACCACGTTTCAGACAGAAGCATTGTAGTTTTTACTCTACTGCATTTCTCTGAGCTTTCGTAAATACTCTTGAGATTAAGATTTTACATTGGAAAAAAAGTTTCTAAAATGCATTGTTAAAGAATTGACTGGTGGTCCTCAACAATTTTGTTCTGGAAGTCTTTGAAAAATAAATATTAGATGTTATTTCAACAACAAAAAAATACATTTTCTTCTTCTCCTTTAATCACCTCATGACCCTTTCCATTTATCTTGCGATCCTTAAGAGCCCTAAAATGGGAGCCACTTTCCTAAACCTAAATGTCACAAAAGGTAAAATGCTGCTTACTCACTGATGCAGCAATCTAATAAAGTCATAATAATATAGTATAATAACAAATCAGTCACATGGCACGTTCAGAATGAGGACTTATTTTTACACAGTATTTACTTTTATCTACTGGTACTTTGTAAATGATCTGAATTCGTCCACCGTTGGTGATTGTGAGTGGCTAAGAAAACACAGAACGTCCTGTTTCATTGTAAAAGGTCATGGGGCACCATTATCAACATTTAGAAAGACATGAAGTTTAGTTACAGAGAAAGAGACCCGGTGATGTGACACTCAATTTGTAGATGTTTGTCTCTGAGGCCAGACTGGGATAATAATTCAGGCCTAAAAAACTAACAGCATCCAAGGCCACACATTGAAATTAGACCAGCTCTTGCGCTGTGCTCATGCTGGCTGTTCGCTTGAATAAGTTCACTCATTCTTCGCTGATCTCACCCACTGACAATTTGTTTTCAGCCACTGAACTGCCTCTGACTGTTAATCAAACTATTCTTTGTCAATTGTGAACAAGCTTGCACATGAAAATCCCCCAAGGGCAGCTGTGTCTGAAATGGCACATTCGTAGTCACTTATATCATGCATCTTGACCACTGTTGTATCAAACCACAGAGGCTCTTAAGATGCCGACATGTTTGCTGTGTTGCAACTGAACAGCAAAGCACGGTTGGACCTGGTGATTCTTATGTAGACGAGCATAGGTGATAGGACAAACGCCATCAGAAAACCATGTCCTGTTAATGTATTCAATTCCAGGAGATTAGCATGGCACAATTATCTTCCACCTTACTGATTATTTTGTTTTTAGAGGAGGTGATTCTAGCTGTTTCCAATTCAAATCAACTAATGCTAAGAGTTTCACAGAATCTGGTGTCCTGATCTGCTTTCATGTCTGTTTTTGCAATACTCAGTTTTCCAGCAGATGGCAGTGTCTATACATACTCTACAGCTCCCTGTCATTTGAGTCCACTCAAGTTTTATCTATGACTGTGATCCTCCTGCAAAGGATAAGCCAACTGGTCCCCAGTGTCAACAAATTCAGCAGTACTTATGATACAATTTGAACGATAGCAGCCAGTTAACTCACTTAATGGCAATGTTTCAATCTTATTCTGCCTTGGATAATATTTATCCTATTTCACAGGGAAGCACAAGATAAATAGTAACTGAGGCACCTGGGAGCGCATTATCTGGTGGTGTACATTTTCAAGAACTGATTGCCTAAATGTCTGAGCTAGAATAATCCATATTTAAATTAAATGTACAAAGATTATTTTAGATTTCAACACAAAGTGTGGTAACGTTGGTAACATTGCTATTTTTTCCACCAGGAGGTGCTGACTTTTTTAAATGTAAGAAAACAATGGGTGAAGCACAGTTGTTCTGCAGTTGTTTTTGTTGCTTTAAATTATAATCCCATGTGGTTGAAAAGTCAGGGCTGCAGCACATGTCTCCTACTAGTAAAGAACTGAAACCCACCAGTACTTTCTCTGTGTGACGCCCTGCACTGCCTTCATCACTGTTTTCCAGCTGCATGTATTCAGTAAAAATAGTAAAGGTTGGAAGACTGCCCTGTACTACTCTGTGGGGTGGGGAGTTCAGCTGGAGTTCACTGGAGGCCTGCTCTGTCTTACTTCCTGTTTTCAATTAATATAATACTAAAATCAAAACATTTCAAAATGATAGCTCTGGAGCTCTCAGTGGCATCTTGGATTTTAAAAACTTCAATGCTTTGTTTCTGTATATGTTCCCATTGCACTGGGGAATCTAGAGGGCAAATAATTAATTCACTGAAAATGATAATGAATCTTAACTGGATTTGTCTATTAAAAAAACTTTAAAAATACATATTTATCAAGTGGAAAAAAAATCATGATTTAAGCTGTGCAGACAAGGACAAAAATAGATGAGTGATTACATTTAAATTTACCTCCACACCAACATGCATTCATTTCTTCTCTAGTCATGACCAAAAACATGAGACATTGTCACCAGTCTGTGGGTTTTCATGTGCACAACATACAGAGATTTTAGGAACAAATTAGACTGGTTCACACTGTAAGCACCTAGACGCCTGTGTCATCAGTAGCATTATATCACTGCTGATCCTATCCAAGTCACCTGACTGCCACAAGAGGCAACATGATATTGATATCACGATAAAGGGATTAATTGGCCCAGGTGACTAGGAGTTCAGCCTTAGAGAGGGTTAGTTGAAGCTGATTTTCCTTCATCTGTCTGGATATATCAGAGGCAGGCTGAGATCTGGGAATAACAGGGTTTCATCAGCATAGCAGTGATTTGAAAAGTCGTGAAAGCAGATACTTGAACCCAAGTACTGGATAATTGGGCCCAATATGTATAAAATAAATAAGAAATACCCTCAAGAATAGTCCAGAATGCTCTTAGTAAAAAGCACATTGTCCCTTGAGCACTGAATCACTCAATAGCGAGACTCCAAGTGTGACTTCATAACTTCACACTAAGGTTGTCATGATTGGAAAATTATTCATTAACAATTTTAAAGAGGTTAGAGGTGAAATATGAAACATTTGTGTGCAAATATATTACATATTCAATTGCTTCAGTGATCAACATAACAATAAAATATTTAAATAAAAATATATTATATTATATTACTATATAATATTTTTAGAACTGATTTGTGATAAATGTGTAAGAATAAAATAGGAAGAATCAGACAGTGGTGAGAATTTAATTGTATTCATACTAAATCCATCATGTCATTAACTTTTTCATGTTGTTCAGAAGTGAGAGCAGTAGTTCTATCCTCAGTGAATCTAATCAAACATTAGAAAGTGTGTTACTGCTGCCTCTGCTGGTCACTTCTGACTGACCTAGGAGACCTCTGGAGAGCTCAGATATTATTTGGAAGCAGAAACTTTTTATTCCTATATTTAAGAGTAACAGCAAAATTACACCATTTGTAGAATTATGACCTGCTTGAGATGTGCATTTTATTCTAAGCAGGCCTGGCTAAATTTGTTTGGATACTTTCATAACACACATGACATTAATCAAGTTGTATACATGACTTAAGGTAAATGTGTTTAACCAACACTGACCAGGCCTTTTGTGAATTCAACGAGGAGGAAACTTTTAAAACAAGTAAATTGTTTAATTAAAGACACTATAATTGATGTACTCCATGAACTTTGTTAATTTTACATATGTGCAGACTACATGGAAACAAATATAGATTTACTCTGTACAATATAGAATAAATGTGCAGTCAGTCAGCACATCACATTCGCACAGACATTTCCAGCTACACACATTTCTCATTGTTGGATTTCTTTGCATTATGCAATGACTATAAACCTGCATCAAAAATGTATATTGAAATAATGCATTGAGCCAGGTCTGCTGTTATCAGTGCTGTGACCTTCATGGACGGACTACATCATCCCGCTGGGGTTCAACCTCCCCAGGCCTGAAGGGTTGCGTCTTGGAAATCCTGGCCAGCAAAGGCGATGGGATCAGTTTGTCCGCATGTCTAATTTAATCTGAGGCTGTGAGCTCAGAGGTAGGTGTGGTGTCTTGGTTGTCCAATGGTATGGCAGTTTAAACGGCTTAAGTGACCATCAGGCTGGGAGAGGATCATACTCTCCTCAGCTCTGTGTCCTGTCAGCAGCTGAAAAGTGCCTACCTGAACATTGCTCATCCCATCTTTTCTTATTGCAGGGTGTTTTTTGTTTGTTTGTGCTTGTTTTCTTTTGATTGACTGCATGATGCACATTATTTCTTACTGATAAGAGGTCAATAATCCTCAGGTATCATTTAAGAGGAAAATGAAGTCTTGGAGGGAACTTCAGCAAAAAGAAAGAACATAGAGTGGAGGAGAAACACATGGTGAGGCACTGAAATGTTTTTCATTAGAGATACTGGAGGTCTTTCATGAAATACACTGCACATAAAAATATAATGTTTGATTTGATTCTCTGAGAATAGTGACAACTGTTGCCCCCCCCCCCCCCCCCCCCCCCCTGCC
>CM076660.1:16121988-16175468 GCA_038496675.1 Rachycentron canadum | reverse complement strand
GCCCCCCCCCACTGCACCTTTTGTGTGACCTGTCAACTGAGCTTTTGCTACATAGTCACATAGATAATCTCATTGTAGTGCTTTTCTGTAATAGATGATAAATCAGACATATAATTAAAAATAGGTGGTTTAAATGAATGCTTTGCTTAAATTCCCTTAGACGCAGCTCTGTGTCTATAGGTAGTATTTTTGTAATATTCTGTCTCATGCAATTGACAATGACCTGCCTGACTTGTGCACTGTATATGATTGAAGTATGATATTTAGGCGATCATTATGTAATTCCACTCACTGTCACCATTGTTAAATATCTCTAAAGTGTTCCTTCGATCTGATCCCACTGTGGCCACTTGCATCTTGATTTTTGAAAGCGAAGACAAGCAGAAATTGGCATGGTGTCCACCTGGCATGTCACCATCAAATCTGTGCTGTTAATACACCAGGACTGAATTTACAGATACTGGAAGAACAAGTAGTTTGTGACAGAAATTTGGCTTTGCGTATGTATCATTCCATTGTTGCAATGTTAGATGGACTTGTAACTCTATGTTATATCAGTGTCACTGATCAGTGTCTCTTCATTGTATAGTCTGAGGAAATGATATTGCTAGTTTCAGCTCAATAGAGGTTGACTCAGTGGTACACAGAAACACTCAGAGTGAGGTTTCTAATTCCTTTGTTTGGTTTTTCACTTCTGCACTCCCTTATTCGTGTATGCCACCATGCAAGGCTGCTATTTCGACTGGTGAATGTCTGCCCAGTGTTAAGCTACAGTGTAGTTCCCTCTGCAATCAGCAGAGAAGAGACAGATAGACAGATGGAGGGGAAGAACACTCGGCTCCATGAAAAGTGACTCACATACCATTGTATAATCAGGGTATATTAAAGGAAGGAACATCACACCCTCATTGCAGCAATGAGCCATGTCTACTGTTGCTTAATGGTTGTGGAAACCTGCACACTCCTCCCACCCCCATAAATATGATATGTGCTGTCCTGGTATGAGGACAGACGATCTACCTTGGTCTTGAAATTGCAGTAATTGCAGTATTTTATTTCATTTTACATTCTATCTATATAACAACTCTTGAGTCTGTACGCATTTCTAGTTATATTTCTATTTCTATTTTGTTGGAGCGCCTGTAACGAACCAAATTTCCCCTGTGGATTAATAAAGTATTCTGATTCTGAGTCTGATAACACACCGTTATTTCTTCATTTTTGGCTGATTGCTCTCTTGGCCTTTAGTGCAGGTGAATTAAGGTAGAGGATTTTAGTGATAATTTTAATGTAACCACCTTAATTGCAGTAACTACTACTCACAGACTTGCCCTTAATAATGTACATAAAAAAACAGGAAAATAACCATTAAAATGCACCACATTTTAATATCACAGTCCAAATTATGTAGCTCACTCCGTATTAACTTCGCGCAGCCTACTAATCATATTGCTAAAATCCTTATATAATCCCTGTTGGCCTTATGGTGCATCTCTTTTGCTCAACACAGAGCACTATGTGCTGCACTGGTGTTGCGAGCGAGGTGAAAGGTGGTTATTATTCTTGGGGCCCGAATCTGCTCTGGCATTGTCAGCCCTGCTATACAATTGTGATGTTGAAGTACGGGGGAAAAGAGGAGGATTCTGAGGCCTGGATTCCTCACCGCACCCCCTCATAATGAAGATCCTATCATATTACTTCAAAGCACATTTTAAAACCTGGCTTTGGTGTCACAAAATAGGCCTTTTTGTTTCAGGACAGACATTTTGACCTGTTACAGCTACAGATACACAGCACAGGACTAAAAGGCCTGCACTAACGGTGGCTCTGTTCCATTTAACTCTGCCAGTGAACTATACCAGTGGGCCACACCTTACTCAGCCATTGTACCTAGTCATAGTAGGGGAAAGCACAGGTGTTAACCAGGCCGAAAATACCCTGAAAACGAAGCAGCTAAATGGAACTGATTCCGCTATAATCAATCGTATTATTTAAACCGGGGCTTTATTGTGAAAAGCGCCTATTCTGTAGCTAATTGGAACGCAGCCATTATTAATGTTTGTTTAAATACACCTGTGCGTTTCCTGTTATTGCTGCGTAGGCGTTAGCGTGGTTTACCTGTGAGAAGAAACCTAAAATAACAGCTAATTATTATTATTCTCATTGGGCTATTGTTGTGAAGTTACCGGGCAAAGCGAGTCCCTTTATGTCCGTGTACGTGTGAGCACGCGCATGAGCGGATTGGGGGAGTTTGAGGAGATGTTGCGTGGAGCGTAGTCTCACATGACTCCATTTCCCAGCTTGCACCGCGCCCCATGATGTTCCCAACAGCTGACAGACGGTGAAAGCCTCTGCCAGAGCTGTCGGTGGAGTATCCACTCGTCGGTAGCCTGAACGGACTGAAAATACGAGTCGAGTGTCGCCGGACTGGACCGCTTCGCCGCCTCGGCTACCGTCGAGGATTTTGTTTCGTTTAACCAAAAAAAAAAAAAAAAAAAAAAAAACAACCAAGAAAACAAAAACAAAAAAACAAAAACAAAAAAACCCATTTAGTTTGCGTGCTGACTTTTCCAGATTGGGAGCTGGAGACATTTGGTGTCAGCTAACTTCCACAATAGGGTCGCTGCGTCGCCGGACCGCTGCATATGTTTTATTCGAGCTTAGCAGTTTGACTCCAGCCCTTCCAGCCCTTCCAGCCGTGCCCAATGCTGAGGAATGGATAGTGTGTCTGTGAAAGGTGGGAAGATGGTCGAGAGTGATGATCAGCCGGAGAGGGATAGTGGTCGCGGTGGCGCAGCGATGGCCGCACTACATCAATGCGAACTCATCCAGAATATGATTGATATCTCCATCTCCAGTTTACAGGGGCTACGGACCAAATGCGCTGCGTCCAACGACCTCACACAGCAAGAAATCCGCACTTTAGAGGTAATGAGCTTTTCAGATCTGTCGGAGCCCCGTCCTGCCGTCGAGAGCGGTCTAGTCAAATTGCGGAGTCATGAAGCCCCAGCGCTATGTCCGCCTCATATAGGCTGAATATTGGCTGCAAGCGAGGCGCCCTGTTACTGAGTGTCAGAGAGCTGAGCACATTTTGTCGCTTACTAAACACAGGCTACTACACGTTCGGTGCATTGTGGTTTTCGCCTTGTATGGCGGGCTTCATTAGTTCTAGTGCCCGATCCGGTTATTTGTGTGACCTCTTTCTCTAGGTGGAAATATTCGTCAGGAGCTTCTCGGATAGTTCGCAGCACCGCGCCGTGCAGCTGAATCCAGCCTGGCCTAATGGCACACATTCAATTATCTGATGCTGCTGTTATTTATGTGACTGTGTTCCTTCTCTCTGCAACGGGACCTGGCGTCTGAACCATACAGGCCCTCGCAGGAGCAAATGCAAAAGGAAATTGTGCGACGTGTTCCATGTGTTTGTGTGAGCGGGCAGGGTCGATGTAGCTACGCGCTGCCTCCCTGCATCTGGATGCAGATTCAGCTCAGTCGTGTTGGGATGACTTGACATTGCTTTGCGCAAAAGCCATGGCTTTGTGGGGCCTCGGCATATCACACTGTAGTACAAAAGAGAAGTCATGCCTGGTAGCATGCAGGCATCAGCAAAGGATGCACCCCTGTTTCTAGCCCTTCAGCCATTACATTACATATTTAAAAAAAAAATCTGATACAGATTGGAAATGTTCCTCTCCTCATTGAGCCTTTGAATGAAACTGGGCCTATGTTTTTTTTTAAAATCATAATTCCTATCATTCCTGCTATGTGAATTCCATAGTAATGGTGATATAGTCCCTTTTCACAGGGGCCTGCAAGCTTCCACCCATGGGATGTTTGCAGTCACATACTGTTTTTGTAATATTCTCAGCCACAAGATGACTGAAGGAATCCTGTCATGGAAAGTACAGCTTCGTGTTGTTAGTAACAATGCAATGAGGGGACAACAAGCCCTGCTTCTGCTGAGGTGGGTTGGTGTGTGTTTGTGTGTATGTGTGTGTTTGCAGGGACAGGGCATAAAGGGCTGATACAGTGTATTTTGGTGTGACGTGGAGTTGTGAAAAGCAAGCGGAACATTACTAGTTTAAATGGCTACAAATGTGGACTTGTAGCAGGTAGATTACTGTATCTTCAGTACAGGCTTCAGACATACTGACAGTGTAGAGACAATGGTAAATGGGTTTTCTGGCTCATGGTTTATTTAAGCGTTATACCTTGGGTAAAAGGAATATTCAC
Source organism: Rachycentron canadum (assembly GCA_038496675.1). Lineage (NCBI taxonomy): Eukaryota > Metazoa > Chordata > Actinopteri > Carangiformes > Rachycentridae > Rachycentron > Rachycentron canadum. The sequence goes on along the minus strand of CM076660.1, from coordinate 16,171,235 downwards.
TCCTGATTGGCTGGAGGCTATCAATAATCCATGTCTGTTTTTTTTCTGTATAACCGAACACCCCATGAACAATTGTGCTGTTGCCCCTAAAAACTAATGTTCCAGAAAGCTCCTAGCATTTAGTTTCAGCCACACAGCAATGCAATAGCTGATAATGGTTTTCCACTGACCTTCAAAATGGTCAAGAATCATAGCTGGTGATGAAATTAGTCCTTTAAAGGGACATTGTTTGTTTGCAAAGTTAGTGTATCTTGCAATCTTGTTACATGAGGACTGTTTGCCTCAGAAAGACAATATCACCTTCTCAGAACATGCATTTGCATTTGTGATGGTGGTATCAAAGTCTGCAGGACAAAGATATGCCTCAGAACAAGGTAGAGATGACAAAGCAGTCCTGTGTTTTTTGGTGCAGCTTTTTATCCAGTTGGATTGTATGAATGTCTGAAAAAATCATTTGTTAGCTCCTTTACTGGCTGGCAGGCATCAGGTGCAAGTTGGCAAGCTACTGTGTGGGAACACATTTTCACAGGCTCAAGTAAAGAAGTCTGGTATTACAGGAACATTTCAAAGTATTAACTGCAATAGAAACCAGACCAGGTTAAGTTTGCATGTTTGCGGTTGTCTTTTCGAGCCCCACAACCCCACACTCAACCCCAGCCCAATGCTTTTTTGCACAATGAGTGACAATGAGTCTCATTTGCTGAAGTAGGCATTTTGTCACATCTTTGTTTTTCTGAAGCAAAATTCTGGTTTATGGGATGGCGATCTTAACAGGCTGAAGCATGTCTGGTTTGAATTTGGTCTGCCTGAATAGTTTGCACAAATAAATACAAGAGTGAAATTGGTGGCGTGCCCTAAACTCTACATGCTGTAACTCTTCTTTATTTGTTGTCATATGTACCTGGTCACTGTGTGGAACAGGACGTGATCTGGCAGAGTACTTCCTGAGGTGCGCTGTCTTGTAGATGAATTTTTACACTGGCATTGTTCTGCATGACAATGGACAGGCCCTGCTGGTCACACATGTTTCATGAAGGATACGAAAACTGCCCTGAGGTCTCTTTCCTGTGGTTCTGAGGCCGTTGTTAGGGGGTATCTCTAAAAGTCAGAAGTGCAAACAGTGGGTCTGTGGTTTTACCTCAAGTTAGCTTTTGGTTGGTTTGTGGTTCAAAAAGGTATCGAGATCCTCCCCTGGTGTACAAAGAGAACTCGCACAAATCCACTTCCAGCTTCTATAGTGGAGACCCTGTTGCATACAGGGATGACATCCTCTATTAGTGCTCACTGGCTCTTAGTTGCTGCTTTGGAAACAGGTACCATGGATACAGCACAGCTAAATGGTAGTATTTTTCTTTATATTTTATTTAATCTCATTTTAACAGATTATCACTGTACTTTTGCTTCAATGGTCAAACAGTTTTATAGCAATTTCTTAGGTCACAGCTCAACTTGAAACTTTTAGAAACTTCCCTTGAACTGATGATTTGTTGTTGGTCTCGTTAATTCATCTAAAGAAGACTTTTTTTAAAATTTGCACTGTGCAGGCCTATCAGTGTCACTTTTTTTCTTTTGTGATGTGTTGATAACATGACTGTTTGTTATTCTTGCGGTATCTCTACTCAGCTGAATGAATGCGAACAGACCTGGCTGCACAAAATCTCACTGTTCCTGCAGCTGCACATGTCCTTTTTATTAATTTGAATTCTCTGATGTTTTACTGTCATATGATCCTTTATCATTTGCTTCACCTTTTACTTCTTGCTTGGCACCATTAATGGGTAAGTGCAGTGTGTGTGAGCACTTCCTCTTGGTTTTCATTCTTTCGGAACTACGTAATGATCAAGCAGGAAAGAAAAATTGGGCAAGAAATATATATTTACTTTTAAGGTTAAGTGACAATACAGTTGCTGTTTATCGACATGCACGATTTTCTCTCTTTTTAAAACCTGTATGACATTTTAAATTGAAATTTCAGAAATGTGGTTGAGTCTGCCAGCATCATTTATCTGTCCTTGACCTTTGAGCTCCCTGTCAGGGCACAAGAGAAAAGAGAATTTCTCATTGGGGAACAGAAAACATTTATTAATAATAGATGGCACCAGTTTATTTGTCAAGGACTTAACTTATAGTCAGCTAATCTATCAAAGCCTTTTTCGGCTGGTCTTCCAGTTTGGTATTCTATTGGTTAAAAGGGAGATCCTAGATCAGATGCTGGAGAGTCAAATATTATTCTTCAGCACTCTCTGAAACTTGGTCTACATGTTTTTTAACAAGTGCAGCAGGCAGGGCATAGGGTGCTGTCTTGATCAGCAGTCTTACTTCCTATGTCTTTACTGGCACACTGTTTTGAAACCACTTCTTGTTATAAGTGTGCACTTTCACTTCTTGCTTAAGCTCTCCATTAGATTTCACATACCTCACATATTTTAAGTCAGCAGAATGGGGTGTTCACTATAGATTTTTGGCTCACTCTATAGATCCTGGTGCCAAATTTCAGCCAAGACATCCCCAAAGCCTGTCTCTGTTGTGCCTGGACCCCTGAACCCTGACCCTTTGCCATGGTCTGTAAATTCTACCAAGCACATCAACGCCACTGTCCATGTGATCCCATGTAGATCATTCTGACGTGCTGCTACTAAAGATTTAAGGCACTTCAATTCACGTGACAAACTCGAGCAAACCGTGAGAGGTCAGAGCAGTTGTCACACTCATGGTGCAAATGGGTATCGCTCCCATATTGCACTGGAGGGCAATCAAGAGAGGCTTGAACTCACTTTATACTTTCATTGAGAGAGCTTTATTATTCCACTTGAACTGTGTGTTTTTTCAGCCCTGCCAGTGAGAGGATAATGATACTGGCCTCTCAAATGGAGTGCTAACTGGTACTTCACTTTTCACATGTTAATCCCACTCAGCCTGGTCTCTGCTGCCTCTCATGCTGCCTCTGTGTTACTTTTACTGTAGCTCTTTATGTATTCCTGATTTTATCGCATATCCACTTACAAAGCCTCAGCCGTTTGTCTATTTTAATACCAGATCCAAATCAGTTTATATTCTCTAGACATATTAACTTAAAAACAACCCAATAAACAGTGGAACTCAAGTGTTTTGTTTGTGTGCTGTGTTTTACACAACCTTTAACAAGTGTCAAATGATGCCTGATATCTGTTCATTGCTGTGTTCACATAAAAGCAATTTGCCATCTCTTATTTTTAATCACTGCTCTCTGCAATGATCAGCAAACAGCAGAGTGTCACTCTGTTTTGTCTCTTCTTGGTGCTGGAGAGAGTTTGCTGTGCGCTTGTGGTGCGAGCTGTTGTGGCTGCGTCTATATTTAGACATCTTTCTTCCTACGCGTTTTCAGGGTTGGTTGTTAAATAAGAAAATCAAATGACGCGCAAGGAGCCTGTGCAAGAGGGGAGAGCAGGGAGGAAAGGGGAGGGGAGAATCAAAGCCAATCCGCGGGGCTGTTTCTTATGACATGACAACCGCTGCATGCGTATGTATGTGTGTATGTGTCTATCAGAGGCCTAGGAGAAGACAATAGAGAATGTCGTTCATGTGAGGGTACAGAGGAAACACAACTTTAGGGACTATAGCAGCACTGACCCCGTCTCTGTTTCCCTTTTCTTTCTTTCTTTTTTTTTTTGTCTTACAGTATGGGTGGTGGAGTCAGTAAGAATGGGCTGCGTGCTGCTGAAATCAGGATGGTTGAACAGTGTAGGCAGGCCTTGATCTATTCTTAAACTGACTCAGGATGAGTTGCATTACATCCTGTAATTTTGAGGTCTGATGTACTTCTTTTGTGGAAAAAGGAGGGAGGGGGCTAGCTCCGAATCATACAGAAGTTAGCAGTTAGTGTTTCTGATTGAAATGGTTACAATTATGGTATGTTGTAGCTATATATGAATACATAAAAATTATTGTCCCTTTCGAAAATAACACCCCTTAAAATCAAGCCCTTAATTTAAAATTCAGAGGGGTTTTTTAAAAAAATATTTTTATTTTGCATCTGCCCATAATGCACAGATCTTGTTTATTGTCTACTATTATTAGCAGTATTTGTAAATTCATATAGAAATTTAAATATCCCCTTTTACTCCATGTTCTCCTTTCGGCTGTGTCCCAGTGCGAGCTTAAACAAGGCCAAGGATCTGTCTGTTTTTGTGTTGGCTGTCAAGGCTTGAACAGATACCAACCTTAACACAGAGCATTGGAAGCCACTCTATCACCTCCTCTACCCCACAACCCCCCAGCCCAGTGTAGGGGTCAGCTCGCACTGGTGATAACAATGATGGAGGAGGGGCAGCAGGCCATTGTCTGGAACTGTCAACCATGTATATCCACCCCACCGCCCTTAAAAAGTCCATGTGACCTGACCTCTGCATAACCAGAGCCAGGCCTGTTTCCATTGTGTTTTTGTCATTTAACATTGCCATCATTTTTTATGTGTAGATTGAATTGTGCATCAGCCACAGTCTACTCAGTGAGGTTCACGTGGTTGATCCTTTATTAAAAAAAAATGTGCCCTTGAAAGCAACATTAAAATTTGCTTGTAATTTGCATGATCTCCTAGCGCTTCAGTTGTTACTGTCACATGTTGACTGTGACACTGAGTCCAGCTGTCACATGTTAAGACACAAGAGACAAAAAAACAGGATTCTCCCTTTTCTTTCATTTTGTGGCTAATATTGATAAGATGAGGTGTAATATGATATCCCACATTGCATTCTGTTAGAGAAAACCTGTCAAAGATGGACAAGACTTACTAGGTTTTGCTTTGAAGTTTAATGTTATATCTATACATTTTGTTTGAGCCCAAAAAAAACAAATTGTGAGTACTGTTGCATTAGTCTGAGGGAAATGAACAGACCTTCCTGAGCAAATGTCATCTTCTGGGATAGAGTGTGGTTTTTAGTTCTCAGATTGGCCGTGCTATCCTTTTCAGGTGTAACCAAAGTGGTTGTGTCAGCAAGAGCCCTGATAAAACAATTGGAGCGAGATCTGCTCCCTGAGTCTGCTGTATCAGGCAGGCCACTGCTGGGACTGCTCTCCCCTCTCTGGTGGCTGACACACCGGCTGTCACTCATCTCCTTCCAGCATTAGGCCGTTGCCATGGTGTTGTTTAGCTCTGCTGACAGGTGGGCTCTGACGCCATCTCTCCTCCCCCTCCTCCCACCTCCAGGCCACACGTCAAACACTGCTTTCTCCACTCTGCACCAAAAATAATATGCAAGGGGCCTGCCATTATCTCTTGGTTTGCCGATGTGCTCAACTGTGCTCCTAGCACAAATACACATATTACTGATATGAGTGAGGGATTTGGGGATCTGTGTGTTTGTGTAATCCCGTCCACCTTACTTATTTAAGATGATAACAGGTTGGAGTGAATGCTCAGAGTGCGAGATAGAAACATCGGTCATGTTTTGAAGCTGCTATAGTTCCTGTCTTGTTTTTGTCACATGATGACATTTGTATGTGGTGATGCATTGTGTCCGATCTCCATGTTTCACATGTATGGGAAAATCCCACTGAAATGTTGCTGACGACTCAGAAGAGGGGTTGCTAGGTAACCTGACGTCACAGGACTGCACAAGTGTATAGGGAGGTAAAGCAGGAGGCTAACTCATTAGCCACAGAGCAGGCCTGAATCACACGAAACCCAGACAGGTGATAGGAGCACAGGAGTGTTGCTTGGTAATGGATCTGAAATTTATCACAGCATTTAACATATTGTTTAGTCTCCCAGCTCCTTGGTATACATGCTTGTCTGCCAGGATTTTTGCATATGTGCTCAGGGATATTATGCATTTCCAGCTCATTGTGTATAAATGAGAATGTCAGAGGGGAGAGCATGCATTTGACCTTCGAGACAAGGGTGCAAGTATCAGGGGGTTTAACCTCTACAGATACCAGAGCATCAGTTAAATATATCAGTTAAATGTTAGACATGTTTTACTTTGAGAAAAAGCTGTTTAGGCATTGATATGTAAAGTCTGAAAGTTTACACTGTGTATCCTTATCTTTATGTGGACTTTGCTTGTAAGTATTAACAACTTTTTATTAGTTTACATTCACTAATGCAAGTGGTTTTATTATCTTTATAATGCTCTGAGTGCAACTGATAATTGACGAGTAATAGCAGGGCAGAATAGCAGCCATCAGCATAGACAGAGTAGAGCATTTACCTCCCTCTCATCCTCTTTATCTCTCTTTCGCCACCCTGGCCTACAGTGGAGATGCTTTTGTGAGCTGCCACGAACAGCAGCCTTTTTTACATCCCAAGGCCACATTTTCTGAGACTAGCGTGGCTGAATAAGTCTCTGCACACTCGGAGAGTGGATGTGTTGTGGAGAGTTGAATGAGCAGAGAAAGACACGCGCTCCTCATTGTTGCTCAGGCACTCGAGAGGTGCGCGGCAGGTCGAGAGAGCTGGCTGGTGTTGCACGGCTCATCTGAAGGTGCTGCCTGCTGTAATGGACTCTGTACAGATAGGCCGTGAGATAAGGAGACATACTATACGGCTGCGCTGAGCTGCACAACGTGGGCCGCTGCAAACCAATACCATGGTTTTCATTGTAATACTTACTCACAGGACCACTGCACTTGACATTGGCTTGGAGGGCGTTGGTCCTAAAGCCTCACACCTTTATATTTTATCTGTGGAGACTTGTTTTGGCACTTTTCCTCCACCACTGAGAACTTTGATGTCACTAAGCTGCCTCCTTGTTCCTTGTGCCAGCACTGCAGATGCTCTCATTAGATGACCAGCTCATTGTTCCACTGTATAATAATAGCTGTTTGTATCTAATTAACTGTCTTGTGCACTGGGGGCACTGGGAAATTGGGTTAAACAAACACTGAAGTCATTACTGCAGGTGCATTGAGTTCAGAATGGAAAAACAGTCACTTGCGTCAGGTTACCCCTTATTGTATTTAAAAGGCAGCTGTTAATGGAAAAAATATAGTAGTTTGAATCAGATGAGGTGATGATACTGCTTGGTTAGATGTCACTTTGAAGCAATAGTGAACAAAGCAATAATTTATATAGTGTATAAATAATAAATGGAAAATGCAATAATAATAATATATATACTGGAACATTTTGTCATCTCTCTTGGAAAAACAAAAAACAATTCCCCTGGAAATGCAGAGGTGTGACAAATACCCCTCTAAGTGAAAGCCCACTCTTTCACTTGGAGCTGCAGCTCCTAGCATGCTGTGAGTCTCCCCTCTAACCTGCCCCTCCCATCCAGCACTGTGTTCTCTATTGCTCCCTGTAGGTGAAGCTGATGAAATACATCTGTAAACAGCTGCAGTGCAAACAGAAAGTGCCAGAGACAGAGAGGCCCGAGGCCCTGGACAGCTACCCGCATCTGCGAGATTGGCTACGCACCATCAACCTGCGGCCAGAGCTCATCGAGGTAGGTCATGTTGTGTTGTGTGAATGCTGGTGTCTCCCTCTGACTCCCCTTAGCCTGTGTGACTGCGTTTGTGTCCCGCTGATCTGTATTCAGTATGTGTGCTCAGTCCATGCTCACATGTGCATAAGGAATGCTTAACCAGTGACCAGCAAAATGCCTTTCTAAAACAGAAGATGATGATATTTAAGTTGCAGACAGTGGCAGCAAATCTGAACATGAACTGATTCATTCTGAAGGGTTTTTTTTTTTCAGTTGCAATTCATATCAACATAAGACATGTTTCAGGTGACTATATGGCAACCAAAGACACTCTCACTATCCTCACACAATATATACAATAAACAATCTGGTTCTCCCTGCTGCCATTTCTTTATGTCATGTTAGTGAGGCTGGAGAATGCCTTTGTGTGAGGAATTTTTCTATACAAAATGTTTGGGGGAAAATTTTTTTTTTTACCAGATTATTTTTGCTTTTGCTGCAGTTGCTTGGGAGTGAATGTTGTAAATGTGAGACATTTTTTGTTTGTGGTATGATTCACGGTTGATACTCCACAGCACTACAGATGTAATGCGCAGCAATATTAGGCAGACCAGCACAGTCATAAATGCAATCATGCATTATCTGTGGTTGTATCTGACGCATTGGGAAGGAACCTGATTATCCTGATCTCTGCCTCAGTTTAGACTCAGTCCATGAAAACCATGATGTATGACACCATAAGCTGCCCTGTAGTGGCCCTGCAAGAGATAACCCTAATGTTGAGAGCGATATGCTTAATATGTGTCAATCAATGCTGGTCAAGTGCTCTGCTCAGCCATACTTACCCTGGCCTCTCTCTGGAGCAGTGGGCGTCCAAACAGAGATTTCCTGGAGAAAAGATCCATTATCAATACAGTTGTTTTGAACTATAAATGTATTAAAGATCAATCTATGGTATTTGCTGTAAAGAGGTCACTTTAGATCATGAGGACACGTCTCCCTTCGCTGTGAGCAGTTGCTTTTATTGCTGTGGTTTTTATTTATCTTTTTCTAACTTACAAGATAACAGCTAGTCTGCATTCCTTTCTTTTAGTTATTATTGCTTTGCAATATGTTTGTGTCTCTGCAGAGGAAGCGCCAGTGTTTGCACTTAAGGGGCCTGTCTTTTCCTTATACAACAGCCCTGCAGCCAGCTGCCTATGCACACCTGACAAAAATACATCAAATCTATTCATTTCCTCATGTTGCAACTTTTGCGTAACCGTCATTCACCCACACGATTTGTTTGTGAGTAGTATTTAGTTGTAATTTTCTCCCCTTCCACTGGCTCCACTTCCTGTGCTGCTGTAAACTGTAGTAATCCCCCCTCAGCTACCATATGTTTGTATTGATCTTGTCTGTTTGTCTTTGTTTTGAGACCTAACTCTGATCTGCTTATTTTAACTGTTTCTGCACTTGTTTTTCTTTAATATATCTGAACCCCATGCATGCTTTTTTAAATTTTGTTTCACAGCATTGTTCCATATCTGATTACCCGTCTTCTGTTTAGTCATATCTTTCATGCTCGGTGCAATGTTTGCTTTTCGGTTTATACCTCACCACCTTTCACTTCTAAGAATTTAGGTGTGAGCTGAGAGGTTTTGATAGCATAGTAAAAGTCCTCATTTCCCAAAAGACATAGAGCCATCATGGCATGTTGATGACCCATTTAGATCAAACATTATTAGATTGAGATTTCTATAATGCATGACTTCACTCTATACTAAGAAGGCTGGATTATGTAAGGGTCCAAAAACATTGGGCAACGAGTGTATGTGTTTTTTTTTTGTTTGTTTTTTTTAAATGTGGAATACACCCTCTCTGCTCATACACTCAAACTGACAATGAGGTGTTACATAATGTTCTACAAACATGTGGATGCCATGTTGGAAAGCTTCTGTAAATGAGGATTTGTGTCTGTCTGTGAGCCACTTTTCATTGGCTTTAATAAGTAGCCTTGTTTGATTTTTACTTTCAGTACTTAGTTCAACTACAGTATGTGCATGTCAAGAGTTCTATTCAAATACAGCATCACTATTATCTAAAACTCACTTAATCAACAATGTGGCATTACATCATGTGTACACATCCATAAAAATTATGACCAGTAATATTTGAAAACTCCAGTATAGCAGTCATGTGCTATGTTGTTCTTATTGTAATGTTATTATGAGGGATGGAAGGGGAGCAGAGGGCCCACAGCCACTTCTGAACATCACATCACTCACCCTTGAGTTTGTACATCTGCAGTGTGTGTGTGTGTGTGTGTGTGTGTGTGTGTGTGTGTGTGTGTGTGCTCTTCCTTTTGCTTATAGTGTACACACAAGTGTGGGAGCTTGCCCTAGTTTTCTGATCAGTGTTTGCCCTCTCAGAGCAAGGGTTTAACCTGACTGATAAGCGTTTGCGTACTTCCCATGTCAAAAAAACATCCTAACATCACAGTACAATCACTGTGTTATCCCCCTGTTTCCGTCTTAGTTGTTTGTGCTGTTATGTTGCCTTCTGACCCAGCAAGTGAACATGAAATAAACAGTCTATACCTCAGGTTTAACCCCCTGCTGCTCCTTAGCTTTTCTAAAAAGCCCCATAAAAGGCTGACAGGGAGGGGAAACAGAGAAAAACCTTCACACTTCGCAACAAGAGACTTGGTAGTATATAGAACTATATTAACAACAATAAGAGTATAACAGTGACCAAACAATGAATGGTCGGAGTTACAGTTTTAATATAGATTCTCTTTACTATTGTGACAAGTAAGCATACAGCATAAAGTCAAGCAAAACTGGTTGCAGTGAATTCAGTCATAGCAGCTATGCATATATGCACATGTCCATATGAATATGCATATGTCAGACTTTTGAACTTTTCTTGGTTAAGTAAAAAGGGGGCACTTTTTGTATTTTTTTCTATATTCCCAAAATAAACAGTGTGCTCTTATTATCTTAATGAATCACATATTTAATATTTAGGTATTAGAAAACTTTTTTTTCCCTTCTCGTTGTTGAGCTTTCCCAGCCAATATATCATGATCCATGGATTTTTGCACATTGCCCACCATCTTTTTCCCTTTCTCTTTGCACCCCTGCAGGCAGTGGTAGCAAAGTTGTCCCTGGATGCCTTACTGCAGATGACAGGTGCTCAGGTGAGGGATACAATGCGAAGACTAGGCTCCAGTTCAGAAGATTGTGCCAGACTCAGTGCTGCCCTCTCCTGTCTGAAGAGTGCCACTGAATCAGGTATGTGTATTGGCTTCATGGGAGCCTCCCTGATCAAATCTATCGTATTGTATTCTTCTTGGGTTTTCTATCTGTGTGTCATGTCTGTGCTGACTCCTTTCCAGGAGGTGAACTGAGGGAAGATGGTGGTCCGTGGATGTCTGAGCCCTCCAGGAGAGACAGCGGCTCTCTACTGACTGCAGACCAGCTAACCAGCCTGGGGACACCACTCCGCCCTCACAGTCCCTCACCTCTAGCCAGACCATCCACCATACAGTCCACCCCATCCACACCCTGCGCTACCTTCGCTCACCCCCGCTCAGGATCGGTGTCAGCAGCACCCACCCCTGAATCGCTGGCATCACACATGCACAGTGAGAGCCCACTTACAGACCCATTCCCCATGTCCTTAGCTCACGCAGCACGGCTTCATGGGCACACCTCCACCCCACCCATAACGCCACCTTCAAAGAGACGTCACCGCCTGAAGCCGCCCTGCACCCCTCCACCGCCTTCCCGCAAAGTGCTGCATCTGCTTCCCAACATCACCCTGACACGCAGCAAAAGCCACGAGTCCCAGCTGGGCAACCGCATTGAAGACCCTCCCACCAACAAGTAGGTGCTCAAATCAAACTGTCTGGACTCACACTCTGTTACAACATTCACTTTGTCCACAGCTTCTCATATGTAGGTCAGAGCAGAGCTGGGTGGGAATCCTCAGATCACATTGTTATTATAACAGATTGCCACTGTTGCCTTTGTTAACACAGGTTTACAGACATTGGGGAATGTGGGAAAACATGCTGCGTTGCTCTCTTGATTCTTTGTTTGTCTTTGCAGTTCCTTAGCTATAGTGAGCAGGAGTTTGATGTTTGCTGTAGGTTTTTTCATAACCTTTCTTTTACTAATGGCCAGTGTGAGAAAACCAAACACTATATATTTCTAGAAGAATCTGCTGATGCCAACACCAAATTTCACTACTAGTAAAATATGGAAGATGATTCATTCTCTCTCGACATAAAGAATGTAGTTTATAATGGTCATCCAGTAATGCTGCTGATAATTGATGACATAATTGATCTCAAAAGGTTTTCAATTGTCTGAACCCTGCTGACAGTTGGTCAGATGAATTCATACGCTAAGCAACCAGGGCTGAATTTGGAAGAATGGAAATTTGTTGTGCCCCACTTTCATAAGCATGATCACAGTAGTATAACAGTAAATGGGCTATTGTTGCAGGCAGCCACATTTTTCCCGTCACCAGTGAGTTATAATAAAGGTTGTTGGTGCTATTTTCTTGAAAGCATCTGTCCATTTTCCTGTTCTGGCTTCAGTCTGGCACATTAAGGACAGGGACAGAGCTTCACTTAGATTCACATACGCTCTCATTCCCTATTCCTCTTCTACATCCTTTCACATCCTGCCTGTTGCTCCTTTGCTCTCACTGTATATGAGTGGAGCTAATCCCCACATAGATTCCCAGAGATTATGAGTCATGTCAAAACAGGAAGTATTTCCTAGGGCTAATGCTCAGAGGTGGCAACACAAACACAATCTCTCTCTTTCTCTCATTTTTTCTCTCTCTGTCTCTATTGTGATTGGATGCACACATGCACAAACAAGCCACATGTTTATCCATAATATCCTGTCTGTTTATGGAAAGCTTTACTGGGGGAAAAAGTAAATATGCCTGACATAGATTCAGGGCTTCGAACGCACATCCAGATAATCCTGCTAGTTTATTCAGGTCACAGGTCTGATCACTGATTGAGCAGAACTCTGTGATTACTCACGTGTGTATGTGCATGCATGGGTATAAACCAAAGAACTGGCACTGCCTAGTGCTTCAGTCCTTGTGAGTTCAATCTGGGTGTTAAGGATGTCACCCTGACTCTTTCCCATGCCAATGCTATTTAAGTATCCCAACGTGTCTCTGTCTCTCTATCCCTTACATAACCTGCATCGTACACTATGGTGTGTAAGCGACGCTGTGGACCTGCAGAGGAATCCAGTCTTGATTTTGCCACTATACAAGACCTACAGAAACTCTGTTCTTTTTTTTATTTTTGCTTTCCTTCTCTTCAGATGTGTGAGAAAGAATAAGTTGTTCCTAAATATGCAAGTCAATGGGAATGGATGTGAGGACTTGCCATCTCGCTACCCCACCATGTCTGTGCGTACTCCTGGAGTCACCACAGCTGCCACCACAGCACCTTACACCCTGCCTGGCACACCCACCCTGTTGGAAGAGCACAGCACCATTAAGAGTGAGTCATTAACATGTATACATTTTTATTTTGGAAATTTGGTGAATCTACATCTACAAAATCTTCAGATTAGACTGTCCATGCACTTGGACCTGACTAAAATTACTGGGATTTCCAAGACTGAATGAGCGTGAGTTCATTTGCCTAATGAGTTCTAGAAAATTACCATTCCTTATCTTCCAAATAAGGTTTGACCCTGTCCCAGTGAAAAAAGTCTTCATTTTGAAATGCTCCATTTTATATGTGATTAGCCACTAGTGTAATTTCATTAGATTTCCAGTCTTTCTTGACACAAGTCAGTCCTCTTGATATTTCTGCTCTTCTCTCCTTTATTCCCTCTCTTTCTCCCTTTGGCTAGATAATGTAGCAGTGCATCGCAGCTCCCCACAAACAGTGAGGAGGGACATAGGCCTAGCAGTCACACACAGGTACATCTTTCTTTTTCACAAAGCAGGTTCTTTCCTAAATCCATAAAGCAAACAAGTAAAATTGAAATAACCATGATGATGATAATCATAATAACTCAAGTAATGTAATACAGTAGTTCTAACGATTCTAAGTTGGTGTCTCTGTCTAGGTTCTCGACCAAGTCCTGGCTGTCCCAGACATGTCAGGTGTGTCAGAAGAACATGATGTTTGGAGTTAAGTGCAAACACTGTCGGTAAGTTGAGTGCTTTCTCTTTTAAAGGACCCTTAAACCAATTTGAAATTATTTATTGTCTGAGATTTTTTTCTAATAATCATATTAAAAAGCTCTGTCAGGGATTGATTCAGGGTCATAAGCCGTAGGGGAAGACATGACTTGAGAGTTAGGGAATCTGAGGCCTTGAGTAGGTCTTGATCTGGACTTGAAGGGTCTTTCTAGGTGCCATATGCTGATTGCTACTGGGTCTCTCATGTGCTGCCTACTTTTTGTGCAGGTTAAAGTGTCACAACAAATGCACAAAGGAAGCACCATCTTGCAGAATCTCCTTTCTCCCAAGTAAGTTTTATTTAATCCTCGCATTTGACGGACACAGTGTTTTTTTGCATACATCAGTGTACATATAATGTGACATTACCAATTTCTGTTCTAGTTGCCAAAATTCGGAGGACTGAGTCTGTTCCATCTGATATAAACAACCCTGTGGACCGGCCACCAGAAGCACCGCAGTTTGGCACACTACCCAAAGCCATTACAAAGAAGGTAAAAAATAAAGGCTTAGGAGCTCTGTGTTACAGCACATAGCATCACTGTATGTAGTCAGTTTGAACAATGATGAATTCCAGTTATGGCTTCTCTTTCTCCCTGGTCTCATCTACATTGTCACTGGCTTCTCAGTGTTTACACAATTTTCCCTTTCATTATTAAGACAATAATCTTCAAATCTTTTTCCATCAAGCAATCTGTCTTTCCACCATAACGCAATCCTTTAGATTTCCCTTGAAATTGTGCCCAATTTCTGCTATTGAAATTGAACTTAAATAAGGACTAAGAAGATCTGATCATTGTTATGGGCATCCACCCCTGCTCCACCAGGACCATCCTCCAGTGCTGAACCAGCTGGACTCCAGCAGCAATCCGTCCTCCACCACTTCATCCACACCATCCTCCCCAGCACCCTTCCAGCAGAGCAACCCTCCCAGCGCCACACCACCACCCAACCCTTCGCCCAAAGGTCATCGGGACAGTCGCTTCAACTTCCCGGGTAAGCTCAGCTGCAGAAGGACACATGGGAAAAGTATATAAACAAATACAGACTCAGATAATGCACATACTGAAACATGCATGCATTATAGCATTATACTTGATTAATATAGTACAGAACAGTTTGGGTGTCACACACGTGTCTCTCCTCTCTCTTCATATATAACATTAACACTGAAGCACAACTGAGCTTTTTTAACTCAAAGCTTTTCTTACCGAGAGTCTCTCTCTGTGTTGTGCTTGATGGTATTTCCCTTCTCTTTTTGCAAAAGCTGCCTGTTACTTTCAGCATAGACAGCAATTTATCTTCCCTGGTGAGTTGACAGTCCTGAAATGTCATGCTGCATTGCTAGTGTCCCATCATCCCTCTCTCCAATCCTTAAATTCCATGCAGCGCTCTCTGTCCTCTGCATGTTTGCTTTTAGGGTGGTAGCAGTAACTGTAGCTGTCCTTCACTGTGTGCCAGCACTGGGATTGCATCTTGACACTTAGCAGCCTTTTGACACCATCTGCTGGTGGTGGTGGGGAATTGCATGAGCTGTCACATTGTATCTGTGCTGGGCCATGATGCTTTCCTTAAGAAAAAGCACAAAAACACAGGGGTTGAACTTTTGAAGCTCTTATTCATTCCTAAACCATCTCATTTTTCTCTACAGATGTCTCCAGTCCGGCTAATTTGCACACTGATATCCTGCAAGACACTGTGTAAGATATTCATATTAAAGAAATCAGGTTCATTTCATTACAGCGATGGAACAGTAGTTTGATTATTTAGTTTTTGGATTTGATCTCTCCATCTCTCTGTATCTCAGCAGTGAGATAGAGCAGACAGCGGATGACATACACGCTGAGCTGGTCGAAGATGAAGACGAAGAGGTAATGTTGCAACGTGTATGAAGCTACACTACAAGCTTTTCTGTCATTATAATAAAGTCATTGAAATTGAAGTTGAAGTACATCAGATGTCATTGTAGAGTAACAACGAGTGTTAATAGCACTGACTTGATGTTTAATCTTCCTCCAACCTTAAACAAAGTTGAAACTGGTGACATTGACCTAGGCTGCCATCACATTTGAACATCTGAGCGTATGTTTATTATGGCAGCAAAACAAGTTATATTAGCTGTCAAAGCAGAACGCCATGGGTCAAACTCATTTCTATTCTGAGCAGTTAAAAGGCCAGTAGAGCTACTATATTTATTCAGGTACATCAGATCATTTTAGTGAGGTCTGTAATATGGTAACAGTTTTTATTCATGCCATTGAAATAGACCCAGATGAGGGTTTTTATGTAAATGACTTCCATGTGATTGGTAGTCAGCTCTCCTCTGACATGTGTTTGTTGGAACCAGGCGGACCTGTTTGCCTGTGCTTATGCTGAGGTTGTGATGTTGTTAATTTAACCAGCGTCTTGCTGATGTGAACATTTAACAATTTTTACAACAGAGACAGCAATATAAAGCTGGAAACAAAGGAGACAAAGGAGAATAATTATTAGTCAATGCTGGCTCACATTTTATAGAATTAGCAACTGGCTCCTCCTCTATTAACATGAAATATATTCCCAGGCATTGAAGGGTTAGGGTTATATATATATATAATGAGGATTTAAGACACTATAAACTACTTGATAAATATAATAGGAAGATGCAGATAAATTCTTAATTTGAAAGAATAAATAAGTAATTTTCACACTTGAGCTGCCTTTCTCTAGGTTAGACTTCATGTTTTACCCTTTTATACATAGTAGAGTAACAGAGCCATCACCACATTCTTGTAGGAAGGGGAGGAGGAAATTGAGGTTGAAGATGAAGACCCAGAGGCAGAGGAGGAGAATGAGGAAGACGAGGATGAGAATGAGGATGAAGGAGAAGACGAGTATGATGGGGAGGAGATTAGGATGAACGTGGGCTCGGACGGGGAGTTGGACGGCGATGAGCTGGACGATCTGCCCAGCTCTCGGGGGAACCAGTGGAAAGGCCCCATCTCCCGCAAGGCGAGTCAGACCAGCGTCTATCTTCAGGAGTGGGACATCCCATTTGAGCAGCTGGACCTCGGAGAGCTCATAGGAAAGGTTAGGAATCTGAAATAGACATTAGTGGTGCATATAACATATTCTGAAAAGGCACTGTTGCTGAAGCAGTTCTCCGGTCGTACAGGGCCGCTGGGGCAAAGTGCACAAGGGTCGGTGGCATGGCGAGGTAGCCATCCGACTTCTCGAGATCGATGGAAACAATCAGGACCATCTGAAGCTCTTTAAAAAGGAGGTGATGAACTACAGACAGACCAGGCATGAGAACGTGGTCCTCTTCATGGGTGCCTGCATGGCTCCACCCCACCTTGCCATCATCACCAGGTGAGATCAGAAACATGAAACACACCTCAAAACCTCAAATCCATGTTTCTATAATTTTTTATCTTTTATCTTTAATCTAATTTTCTCTGCTCTGTCCACAGTTTCTGTAAAGGGAGGACACTGTATTCTGTTGTTAGAGACACTAAAAACACTTTGGATATTAATAAGACAAGACAAATCGCTCAGGAGATTGTAAAGGTAAATGTATATTTTATATCCTCTTGACTCTTATTTTGATGAATTTGATTTTGCCATGATTTAAGAATTTATAAGTGCTAGACTTCATGTCCAGAAACTGTCTTTGTTACATTGCAAGATATAATGTCAACAGAGGAAATAGGAAATTTGTATTAAAACATTAAATATTTTTCATCATATATTTTAGTATTTTACAATATATGATACATTTATATCCAAGAGCATGTTGCTAATTCAGTCTGTCTCAATGTGTAGTTGCATGGGAAGGCGATGCAAAAAGACAATGGGAAGAACTACGAAAATAATATATTGAGCAAACCCTTGTATAAACATTCACAACCAAAACATTCACAACACTAATTTACTGTCTGAATAAACGTCACAGTCTGTTGGCCAGCACTTAATAAAGTGTCACCATTTGTCCTCCGACACAGGGAATGGGCTACCTGCACGCTAAAGGCATTGTTCACAAAGACTTGAAGTCAAAGAACGTTTTTCATGATACCAATAAAGTCGTGATCACAGACTTCGGGCTTTTCGGGATCTCTGGAGTTGTTCAGGAAGGGAGGTGAGAAATGCCACTGAAGAGGCCTTAAAAACACAGCCTCAGCTAAAGTGCTCTTCACACCACACAGCTATTACCTGGGGAGGTCCAGTGATTTATAATAATTTGCTGTGGTCCACAGTGACTCCAGTGCTGCAGGCATGTCCCTTTACGGACGTCTCCTGATTATACAATCTGAATCACTTCCAGCACCCTCTTGTTTTTGAAGTACATTTTGAACACACAGCTTGCTAATTTTGTTCCTCCTTTGTGCAGAGCATGATGAATAACCATTTTGTACACAGTAGTTGTAGATGCACTGCATCTATTAAATGCATTTTCCACTCAAGTTAATGCATCTTTCCACTCAGATTTTCCACTCCATTTGATTTGTTAGTGAAAAATGTGTACTGTTTTTTTTTTTTTTTTTTCCCCAGGCGTGAGAATAAACTAAAACTTCCACATGGCTGGATTTGTTATCTGGCACCAGAGATTGTGCGCAGGATGAGCCCAGGTAACAATGAGGACCGCCTTCCTTTCTCCACCGCAGCAGATGTGTACGCCTTTGGGTAAGCTCTGCACACTCACAAACTCACAGTAGTCTACTTAGGTTAAAGCTCTGGAGACCTAAAAGCGCTCATTTGAACATTTGACAGAATAATTATACTTTTCCTTCCCCCCCCCCTTTAAGCACCATTTGGTATGAGCTTCAGGCTAGGGACTGGCCAATCACCAACCAGCCTGTGGAAGCTACCATCTGGCAGGTGGGGAGCGGAGAGGGCATTAAGAAGGTCTTGGCCGAGATCAGCCTGGGCAAGGAGGTTACTGTGAGTTGAATACAAAGTGCAAGTGTCAGTCATTCAGAAAAGTATGTTTATTCTGCTTGCATGATCATTGCAAATAATCAACCGCGCTCTGGCTGTGACACTTTCAACATCAACTGTCGTTCATAGAGCACAGTGCAGTGAGTGCATGGCTCAGTGCTTTGTCTGGTGCATTGACCCAGAGTGGTTTGTCATCTCAGGAGATTCTCTCTGCCTGCTGGGCGTACGACCTGAGAGAGAGGCCGACCTTCACCCAGCTTGCCGACATGCTGGAGAAGCTACCCAAACTCAACCGCAGGCTGTCCCACCCTGGACACTTCTGGAAGTCTGCAGAGTAGGTATTCAGAAATGAAGGGGGATGTGAAGACACTGGACAAGCAAACAAAGAAAAGATCCCTCAGTCCTTGTTGTGTATCTTCTGATTTCTTGTGGTACAGTGGCTTGTCAGTGATGATCTTTTTACATCACTGACTCCAAACTCAGTCTTACTTATGACATTCACATACGTGTGATATATTTTGAATATAAGACAAGATAAATAGGTTTGGAATATTCCACAATTTCTTTTCAGCATCACACATGACCAAATGCACTCTGTCACTGCACCGTAGAAAACTGTAGATCCTCTCAGTTACTGTTGCTTGCTCTTAAATTAAATGTGAACATTGTTATTTATACATATAGATGTGAATTAATTTATTCTTAATCAGACAACTCTCTCGACAGTTGCGTGTTGACTGAAATGATGAATTTATGCCCAAAAAAAGGGTCTAATCGTCACCGTCTCTTATATGTAGAATTTTCTTAACATCAGACTGTGATTGGACAGTTTGTTGTCATGGTGATCTTCAGTTCCTTAAACAAAGCTCGTCAGGAAGAGCAAAAATAATAATATGATGGATACACACATACATACAACTATAAAATCATATGTCCATATTTGTATTAATTTCTATCCACACACATCGTCATCTTAAATTGAGGTTTTGTGAAACGACCAAGTTAAAACTGAGTACAGTCAAATAGACAAGTACAAGTCGTGAGAATTTCCGGACCTTTAAAAAAAAAAAAAAAAAAAAAAAAAGTCAATTTTTACCTCATTGCTCAGTGGGTTTCATTTTCTCACACCACACCTTTTTTTTTTCACTTTCTGCAGCCACACACCAATTTGCATTTATTCACTTGGCTTCATTACAGTTTCACTTTCACAACATGTTTTCCACGTGTTTTCTGCTGCTTGTTTGTGGTTTGCTTTTTCACAAAACTCTGTCATGTTCGGTCAGAGGCTACATGTGATTTTTAGTGTAAAACCAGTAATCAATGGCTACACCGTTGAGTCTTTAAATTTTTTAATTAAAGTTTTGTTTCACTGGATGATGGGATAGATGTTTTCTGTAAAAGAAAACAATGCAAGTGTCTTAAAGAGGTCTGCTTGGACTTTTTTTGTTGTTGTTGATTGAACTTACTTGTTGTTGCACTGTTTTAAGGAAGGGAAACTAATCTACATGTGTGCAATATCTTGCTGCTTTTCAAAGATGCTTTCTTCACTGTAAGCCTGTTTCACTTGCACTAACTGTCTAATGTTTGTGTTTTCCTTTTGCTCTTTCCTCTCTTTTCTTATTCTCTTTTCTAATCTAGGTTGTAGCAGTCACTCTGAAACATAAGCAATGCAAAACAAAGCCTGGGTCTGCCTTGCATGCTCCTGAATCCTTAACTCTTACAGGATTGATCAAAGCATTGCCTCTGCCTGAAACAGACACTGCTTCCACTAATCCACAGTCTGATCTTCCATGTCTAACTGTTTTCTTGTTGGGAAGAGAGGATCAGTGGACTGAGGAGTGGCGGGGGGGAAGTGGGACAACCACCATCGTCCTCCACGCTTTCCCCTCCTTTCGTCTAATATCTCTTTGCCTTCCTTCTTGGTTTTGTTCTGTAATGTCGTTGGGGACTCGGAAGCTTGTGAGTAACTGGCTTGTGCTGTCTGTGCTGAGACTGACTGGTGTGCTGTGGTCTGTGCCTGCTGATGGCTGCCCTGTCCTCAGCCTGCTCACCTTCCCTGTGCTGCTGTGATGTGGTTGTTCTCGCCGAGGGGGTTATGTACGCGGGTCCTGTTTTTCTGTCTCTCTCTCTCACACACACACACACACACACACACACACACACAAACAATTACACTGCTGGACGTTAAATGAACCCTACTACCAAATGGACCACTTCATTTATCTATGTTTTCCCTGGGGGTTTGACATGCATTTGACAGGCTGCTTGAGTGATGTTCTCAGACCAACTGCCTCTCAGCTCCTCTTCCTTGTTTTTTTTTGTTTTGGGTTTTTTTTAATGGTTGTGGACAGCATGTGCTGAGATGTTCACCTGCCCATGTCTAGACACAATATGCACTTTGTCTATAGGAGAAAAATAATCATGAACTCTTTTGTTGCTGTTGTTTCGTTTTGGTTTTTGATAGTCATACTTGCAGTGATCTTTTATTCTTCAGGAGGTTCTCAGAGGCTCAGACAGTGTGATATGCTCACTTGTACGTTGTCTTTTTTTGGAGTGTAATCTGTTAAATTCACTGTTCAACGGATGCATTTGAAAACGGGGCACTGAGGTAAACTTGTGTATGTTAAAAGAAAGGAAAAGAAACAGGTGAAATATTCCCTACATCATTCACAATCCACATGGGAATAGAATAAATGCTGACTATTTATGATTAAAGACTTTTTTAATAATAGCGTCCATCCATTGAAGTGTAAAGTGCACTTTATAAGAACACAAGTTCCTTAGAAAGATCCTTCTTTCAAAAAAGTTCAGTGATTTCATTCTCTGTGCAAAAAAAAAAAAAAAAAAAAAGAAAAATCAGGAACCTGGCGCAAAAGTGTCCTATATCTTCCTAAAACATTACCTCTTGTGTGCGCTTGTGCATATTATTTGTGATTGCTGGCTTCAGTTAGTGTGCTTGTATTTATGTGGTGTGTGTGTGTGTGTGTGTGTGTGTGTGTGTGTGTGTGTGTGTGTGNGTGTGTGTGTGTGTGTGTGTGTGTGTGTGTGTGTGTGTGTGTGTGTGTGTGTGTGTGACTGAGTGAGCTTACCGTGTTGGAGCACGTAGAGTTGGTTTTTGTGAAAGATTGCAGTAAATGTTGTGTTGCAAAATCCAATAGTAAGTATTGTACATACATTATTTAATGTATAGCAAATTAACATGATTCTTCTAATATTTGTATAAACATTTTATATGTAAACTACATCATGACATTTTTGAATAGGTACTGCTATGGCTATTACAGATGTGTATATATATTTATATTTTTTTCATGTATAAAATACTGTATAAATGCTGTACAATTTTTAGAATGGGCCAATACATGTTTTTTTATGTTACTGTAAAAATTCATATTTTTGTATTGCATGTGACTACCATTCTGTACACGCGGTTTCTGTTTTCATCCATGGAAGACAATAAAATGAGGCTTGTCATGTAACAACTGGGTGGCCCCAGTTATTTTACTGCCGTGTGCACTGTGCGAGAACCACTTATAAAAACAACTGAAACATCTTCAATAAAAAGAATAACTGGAATTTCAATTTGACAGAAACATAGAGAGATGCAGAAATGTAAGAAAAAAAGTGCAGATTTAATCTTATTTGCTGTCAGTTATTAGACTGGAAAAAAGATGGGAGGTATATAAATATGTGGAAGCCAAAGTACATATTTATTTATCACAGTAATTCTACATCTTACCAGCCAATAAATTAAGCTTTAGAGTAGGCTGATAAGGGACGTGGTGTGAAAATAAGATGGTTGTTGTTCAAGGGGAATAATGCGTAGGAAAAAAAGCTCTAACTTGACTGAGGCTTTTTGAAAGGGTTTTGCCCCAGAAGACAAGAAACATGACAGAAAGTTTACTCTTTCTGAGGTCAGTTATGAACCCATTTCAGTAGGTTATGTAAAAGTTTGCAGTATCCCATTTTGCCTCTAGGTGGCATAAAGACCCAGCAGAGAGGCTGAGCTGTTTTTAGCACAGATTTACGCCAGGTTTGGACAGATCTGTTTGGTGGTATTGTATGTTGTATATGTGTGTGTATTGTGCAGTCTTAAGATGTGAACGCATCATCTTTCTGAACTACTTTCTCTGAAGTCTGGAAACTACTTGAACTTTTACATTTGTCATCATAATTGTCTGAAGCTGCTCCAGAATCAAATGTGAGAAATGAAAAGAGACTAAACGTGCTTTCAAAAGTACTTGTCTGGATAACAGCACATTGTCTGGTTCCAAATTGTTGTGCTGCTGTAAAGTAACACTACTTCTAATTTAACTGTTCAAATCAAGCTTGGAGGGTGTAATTTACAACAGAACAGTGTGTACTGTTGGCGTAGGCAATGCTTTATAAGCTTCAGAGGAAAAGTGTTTGCCTTATTTTTTTTTTTTTTCCACCTTTTTGCTTAGGCAGCTTTTCAGTGATGAATCTATCAAAAGTTTATAATATGAGGCCTTGAGAGCTGCCAGTAAAATGAGAAATACTGCTTGCATTCAGACCTTGAAACCTGTTATCAGTGAGGCTGCATCAAGTGCAGCTTTGACTAATAAGAATGATGGATTGATTCTGAATCCTGGTATCAATCCAGCAGAAAAGAAAAGACCTTGTATCCTCTACAGCAACTAAAAGCTCTTTGACTCTGGCTGGTACTGGATCATATGATCACCATTTGGTGGAGGGAAACTGCTTTCTTCACTGGGACACAGAATGGCCTTTCTTCCCTGAATGTCAATCAAAGCATGTAACAATTAGTTGTTTGTTTTTCTTATGTGCCTTTACGAGTTTTGGATCTGAGCAAGACTCACAGAATCACATATCAAACCTGTTTAACACTGGAAGGTTAGGACTGTAGCACACTGTAGACAAGCCATCGCTAATATATCACTGTTTCATTCTTTTTGGTGAATGTGGTGTGAAACACACAGCACAGAGAGAGGGAGAGAGAGAGCGCTCTCAGGAGGCCATTTTGACATTAACTGAGCCTGACTCATGTGGCACAATTAGTCACGTATAGTTGATCATTTCAGGGATGTAATGTGAGTTAAGGTTGTTGTTGTTTCTTTTTTTTGGGGGGGAGGGGGGGTCAAAGTGTCCATTGTAGTCAGCACTGGGAGTACATGTTATTCGTTACCAGTGTTTTTGTTGAGATGTAGCATTATTAAATTGCCAACAGGGAGAACGTCTCGCCTGAACAGTCAGTTAATGAGAGTCTGTGTACAAAGAGGTATCTGAGTCTCCATTACAGTGACTGTAAAGTGATATTCTTGCATTTTGCAGAAGGTCTTCATTACACGTGCAGCATCATTGCACATCTTTAATGAGACAGTCCACCACCACATCCACCTAGTCACTTACTGAAGGTACAGAATGGACAAAAAAAGGTGTGATGTACACACACAAGCATGCATTCACTATGAGGACACATACAGAACACAAAGACTGTTCTTGCTGAATATGGGACTTTCCATGGCTTCAGGAAAGAGATGAGCACATTTGTTCTTTTCTGTTCTCACTTCCTCTCTTAACTTGAATTTAACTTGCTTTTTTCTGACTAAATCAGAGTAAATATAACATTCAGTTTGAGAAGGTGGTTTGGATTTGTAGAATGAAAGGGCAGTGAAATGAAAAAGATTTCCTCTTTAACAACAACCCAGCAATATTTTTTCTACTACTACAAGAGCATATCAACTTGTTACCTTCAGCCAGCTACAGTGATTTATAACAGTGTCTGTCATATTAATCTTGTTCATTTGGAACCTTTCTTCCATCCTTCTGTCTGAACAAGAATAACAAGACGCTGTGCAACATTAGCATGGAAAAATCAAACAAGTGTGAACATGAGCAAACTGATGTTGGATAGCAGGACATACATACACCCCAAGGTCTTTGCTTCAATACTTGCTAAATGGATGGTTCAGTGCTCTTAATGTTTAACATGTGCAGGTGCAGGAATTACTGTAAAGCACACAAAAACAGAAACTAGAGGAGGAACTAAATTTTTAAAATATTTCATTTACTTTTACTGCATCATGGCATCTTAAGTATACTAGAGTAAATACTAAGTATCTACTAAGTAGGACAAGGCAATGTTGAACAAGGTTTCTTCTATATTTTTGGATATAAGCTACATGCACTACAAGGCACGTTTAAATGACACATTGTCAAAAGGCCTTTCTTTATTGGTAGTCGACATATCTTCTGTGGGTTTTGTGTTTTGGACAAAAATAAATGGATGAAAAAGAACAGAATAGACCATTAACATTAAGCTTGTCAGTGAGTAATTTACCGACAATTCTTTAATAGTTACAGTCCACAGCTGTCACAGACCACAGCATCAAACAGAAGCATACTTCCTTTTCTTTTTATAGATGAAATAGAGAAGTAAGAAGAAGACAGACACATTAGCATGCCATTGATCTTGATTACCATTACTGTCTCACAGCTCCTTTACTTTTGCTGGTTTGTTCATTGCTCTTTACTTGCAACACAGTTTGTACGTATTTATTCTTGCAAAAACCTCTTCTTGCATCTATAACAAGACCATCAACAGTGTAAGTGATTTTGATACATTCTTTTATTTTACTCTAACTTTAAGAATAGTGAATAACTGCTATAATCTTTAGTTTAGTTTTGTTAAACTCTTCTGTCCTACATTATGAAGATAAGGAATTTGATTTATGAATTAATATTTATTTTTTTTATTTTTGAAAACATTAACAGGTGGGAACACAGTTCACTATTTTAGGTTTTAATATTAATATCAGTTTACTTCAGTTTCAGGAGTATGACGTTACATTTACATGGATATGTATTCACACATATATCTTTATACACATAATGAACATTGTAATTGAAACTAGAACATCTGTAAATGTGTAATGGAGTTCCTCTTTTTTGTCTACAACAGATTCATCTTATAATCTTTATTTAAGGAAATGAAAATACTTCTAAAAATAAAGGGGCCCCTTCAATAAAATCAAAACAAAAATCTGAGGCTCAGCGTTGTGTTTCAAATGCTGATGACCATTATCTAAACCATGCACCACCATCAACTGGTGTAAGAATGTACTGAAAAAATCTGTGTAATGCGTCAAAAGCACCCTCCACTGTTATTTTTGCAGGAATTACATTTGGTCCAGATCTGTCAGCCAAACTAGGTTTTATAGCAAATTTCAACCCTTGCAGCAGCACATATTTAGACCTCAGTGCTTTTCAAACTAATCCACACTTTGAACTGTCATCCCATGTCTTCTCAGATACCAACATGAATGGCCTGCTCTTCCTGCTGTACTGCATAGAAATCTTGGGTGCACTATTATGTGGAGTTAAAGGCAACCCAGAAGTTACCTCAGGAGAAACAGACTGGGATGAAGAAGTTAATGATGAAACCTCCTCAGTCAAACAAGAAAGCAGTTCAACATCCCCATATTATTCCACGAGTGCTGCCAGCAACGGGCCTGACGCCACCTTAATCATGAACACTGAGATATTTACAACAGAATCCCTGTTCTTCAACCGTCCAAGCACTAAACGCTCACCTGGCCCACAGCAACCCACAATTACTGCCACTAGTTCACCTATCATGCTGCTTTTCAAGAAGGAGTGTCTCACAGTGTACCTGGTGGCTGGCGGGCTTATCGTAGGCTGTAGTATTCTGCTGCTTTCTACCTTGTTGTTGACATGGAAGGTCTGGCAGTTGCGCCAATACATCAAGATCCTGAGCTGCAACGGCGACCTGATCAGCAACTCTGAATACTGGATGGGGACAGCCAAGAAGAACAAAAAGAAGTCAGACCCACAAGCCAAAGAGACTTGCATGTTAATGGCTGACATGAGTCAAACACAGGAAGATACGACCAATGATAACACCAAAGAAGAAGAAGGAGGGAAGCCAAATGAGGATGAACAAAAGGAAGCAGAAGACAAGCAGGAGGTGGATGACACTGCCAAGAGTGAGGAAGCTTCAGCAAGTGAAAATAAGAAGGGAACTTCTGAAGCCAGTGTTGAAAGCCCTTCCTCCTCAAAGCCTTAAGAGGGAACCTCCAAATAGCAAGTCCACCAAGGGCTGAGGCTGCCTCCTCCACCACGGGCACAAAGGAACCGAAGGTTGTAGAGTAGAGTTGTGTATATGGATCTGCAAAAATATATCCTGAGCCACTGCCTTCTTTCTATAGCTTATAAAACCACTTTACTGAAAATAAAGCAAATTTTTTCCAGGAGCTTTTGAACTGTGTGTGTTGCTAAGTGAGCATTTTTGGTTTAAAATTATGTATTTCCATCTATTTTGTGTGTTTTGTTTATTAATATTATTAATATTGACATACCTTTATAATGTCAATCACTTATGATGGAGAAATAAAATGACCATAACTTCAGTCTTAGATTGATTTCTATACAATCAATTTCCATTTATTTGTGGATATGAAACAAGTGAGTTTGTATGCAAGTGTGTGTGTGTGTAATAGAGAGAGAGGTCTACTTGATTAGCAAGCAGAGAATGTGCCTCTTCCGGGCAGTGCTACTCAACTTGGAAAGAACGCTTCCCTTTTCCCTCAGCCAAAACTGACAAAGCCATACAAAAAACCTTTTCAAAAAAACAATATGGGGTTGTTTCCGCCGTCCTGTGCAGATATTTGTCCATCTACTTACTCGTGACGTCATGATGGATGTGCACCTTTCATTAAAAAGTCTGAACCTGTTTCCCTTGTCGCAGTACAGCCTCTACTGAGAATCTAAACTCTCTGCGGGCAAAGAGATGAAAGTGCAGAGAGAGGTGGGCGAGGAAGTAACAAATGTATTACAAAAGAGCCACTTTGCTTAGCTTAGATGACGAGTGAGCAAATGCAAGGACACAATGACTACAAAAAGAACAAGGACTCTCTGCTGCTGTGGTTGCATAAATCAGAAATATGCAGTGAGGCTAATTTAGTTAAATTTGCTGCATGTTATCTGAATCATAGTTTGTCTGCCCCTAAGAACCCCAATATAATTTTGTGTGCTATATAAGTACAGCAATGCAGTGCAGAGTGGAGAGTTGCCTGTATTGCTGATGACAGGTAGGAAGCTGCAGTGGAGGAGAATAGGCATAGTGCAATAAATCTTAAGGTTTTTAGTGGCAGCCTCTTAACTTGAAAATAACAACGAATCACAGCACAGCATTACTCTGTAAAGGGATACTTTAGAGAGAAATAATATTGATTTAGGTGACAGTTTAATTTGTTTTGAATGCAAGCAGGAATGGAATCAGTGAATTAATCTAGCCACAATAATAGCTGTCGCTTGAAATGCGAAATTAATTCTTGAAAGCTGCCAGATTTAAAAGGGACTGAGGGCTTTCCTCGTATGCAGGGACTCCTCTGTTATGCGCTCCATTTCTCCTTACCCCCTTCCTGAACCCCCCCCCACCTCCTCCGCCCCAACATCCCACCCCTCCCATCTCTCACTTGTATAGCACAGAGTAAATCCAGAGTCTGCAGTGCCTGATCGTGCTAACCCAAAGGATCCATATAAGAGGCAATTTCAACTCTCTGTTCTTCAAAGGGGACAAAAGGACCAAACTGTGAAGGCGACCTCAAAAGCCTGCACTGGACAAGTGAGCAAGGCTCGAATTTTTCGTGGGGAATTTAGGCAAAGAAAAAAAAAATTCACCTTCAGCAAAGCAGCAGCTGGTCCTGAGCTTGAGAGCAGCAGAGGAGAGGGGAAGAAGAGCTGGCCACAAAAAGGAGCAGAGAAAAGTGACTGGAATGATAAGATGAGGAGGTAAGTTATGGAGACATTTAAAGACTCTTTTTACCCACACATTCTGCCGCACCCTGGCTGACATACAGTATACTGCAGTTTCAGCAGTGTGGCACTCCTGGCTGCGTTTTTTACAGACCAGCTGATGCATGAGTTCTCTGTGGAGTCAATAATAAAACCCCATCTACTGAGCTGCTTCTCCTCCTCTGAGAGCACGGGGCTGACTACATTGACAGCCACTGATGACTGAACACACAAACTGAGGAGGACCACAGGGGCTTGTTGTCCTTTGTGATGAATGAAATGTTTGAATAGATGAGAATGTGCTCTTACAAATCAGGTCAAATATGTCATAGAAAAGGACACACTTCAACCCACGACCACTGGTGAATATAAAGGATGCTGCAGCATCTTTAAAACATGCTATGTAATTAAGAGTCAGTTTGGTTATGTGCTATGTGGTGTGTGAACCTGGTGTTGTGCAGCTAACTTTGGACAGCCCGTGTGTGTATTTGCAGCCTGCATGTGCAGACACAAGATGATGAAGATGTGTGAGAGAGAAAAAGGGAGAAATTCAAATGGAAATAGTTTTATTCAGCACAGCCCCTGTGCAGTTACTGTGGTTTTCTTGCAACAAGCAATTGTTTACGTGTTATGTTCACTGGCAAAACACACTGCAGGTTTCCCTTTTGCTTTCACAATGTGCCTCCCTGCAGATAGAAGATGCTACCTAAGACAAACACTAATATTCTTGCCTCTTCCTGTATTTCTTTTAGCAGGTATGTGCTCCTGAAGCTTTCCCCTAATGAGGCCCTTCTGGGACTACTGCTTGTGTTGCTGCTGGGGTTGCACGTTGTGGCTGTGTGTCCCTCCATGTGCTCCTGCAGCCGCAGCCACAGGGAGGTAGACTGCTCCTGGAGAGGTCTGAAACAGTTGCCTGATGGCTTGCAGCACAATATGCGCTCCCTCAACCTGTCCCACAACCGATTTCACAACCTGGATGGCCAGCTCACAACATACACCCATCTCCGCATCCTTGACTTGTCTCACAACCGGCTGAGCCACCTGCCTGCTGACTTGCCTCGATCCCTCTGGCAGCTCTATGCTTCCTCCAACCGCCTGCTTTTGCTGGACAAGAACGACACGGTCACACAGTGGAATTTGAGAATGCTTGACCTTTCGAAGAACCAGCTAGAGCGGGTGATCTTCATCAACAATACATTGACTAGTTTGTGCACACTTAACCTAAGTCACAATCACTTCTGGACTTTGCCCACCAACATGCCGATGCATCTGGAGGTGATTGACCTGTCCCACAACTTGCTTGTGAAGGTGCTACCAGGCTCTCTGGACCGGCTTCCCAGATTGACCCACTTCTACCTGCATGCTAACCGCTTTTCCACGCTGCCCTCTGGAGTGATGGACAAGGTGACATCACTTAGAGTCATCACTCTGGGTGACAACCCTTGGGATTGTCATCTTTATGCTGACATTGCCTACTTACTTTCCTGGACTCAGCATACCCCTGCCCATGTGCTGGGCTGCCCCTGCCACACCCAGTCAATCTGTGGAGGGGTGCGCTCTGGCAGGACTGGAGGGTGGCACTTCGCCTCTTACAACCTACCCCCCTTGGCTGCGAGTGCCCAGGACCTGAGCCCCATGCCCCCTGGTGCTGGTATAACTGGGTGGTGGTACTCTGTATCTGCTCTGCTAAGTACCCCACACACCCCCAAAATGACTTTTACCACACAACACTTCACAGCTACAGCCACAAAAATAGACACACACTTAAGTATCAATCGCCTTCCTGCTACTGATAGCCAAGCTGCCCCCGATCACATGCTCCACACTGACTCACCTAGTAACTCACCCCACACCACAGACACATCCTCTTTTTCTGACACAAACGTCATGACTGAAAGTTCCATCAGGGCTGACATAACGTTGGCCACAGACCACTTCTTTATAACTGAGAGCCCCTTCACCCACACAAAGAGAACAACCACACTTCGCACCAGGAGTGTGAGGAGGCAGAATCAGTCCCACCCTAGAGGCACCAGCAACAGTAGCCCGGCTCCTGCTACATGTTCCTTGCTGCCTTTCCTCCACAACCTGGGGCTTCTGTCTCTCATTCTGCAACACTGCCTCTGAAGGCGAGATGGAAAACACTGACAGCTGAGAGTCAATTTACAGCACACATACACAACACTGATGACTGTTATATGATTGTTTGTATATTGCCAGCTTTCTCTAGCCAAAAAAAAAAAAAAAAAAAAAAAAGGCCACTAACAATAGCGATTACAGGCTTTAGGATACATTTCATAATTCCTGCTTAGCTGAATGTGTTATGATGCTACTTTTATAATTATACATAAAAAAAAAAACAAAACACTTAAAATTTTCTAATAATGCTTTTTATGTGCCTCCCACTGAATGACATTGCTTTCAAAAATAGCATTGTAATGAATAAAGCTAAGCACATGATGGCACTATACATTCAGGTAACCACTTTGTTATGTAAGTAAATGTGGCCTGGTGCTTATCTGCAACTACTCTCTCAAGGCTGGCTGAGGTGCTTTCTGGTACATGTTATAGCCAATGAATTACAAAGAAGTTTAATTTTTATCCATTTTTGTACAAACGTTGGCTGAATTTGACAGATGTATTATTGGTCATTTTACTCCTCATGATGCTTAAGCCTGTTTTCTAAGACGTCCTTGATGTCTGCCTGCTCGCTTCATGTCACTCACTCTTTTCTGGGGATATTATGATGTAAGGAGATAACCATGATATGTACAATACAGGAAATAACATAGACTGTGTGGCACACAGGGCAATCGAATGGACAATGCTGTGTCTCTAGCTTCTACAAACTCCAAGTGCTGAGTAACTGCTTCTGTATTTTGATCACATCTCAGACTTAAGTGTCCTTCATGATTCAGTGACGCCCATGAAAATTATCTGCATGGTGATTGAACGTTCCAGGAATGCTAACCCTACTGCTATATTTGCTGCAGAGCATTAAAGCATAGACATTTTCAGCTTATTTATGTGAAATGTTAAGATATTCGAATCTTGATTGCATTAAGCGGAAACGGCAGCAATGTGCCAGCCTACAGATTTTACTTTTCAGTAATGCATTCACATACAGTGCCAGAATAGTGAGAGATGCATTATAGTGAGCTGCATTTGACAAACTAAAGAAGAACAGAGTCCGTTTACTATTTGTCCAAGATGATTTTGAAGAAGTTAAATAAAATGTGCTGAGTTGCTTCATTCTTCAATCAACCTCATCAAACAAGTATTCAGATTTAATTAGCAGTTTTTAAATGTATTTATGAAGGGAAGGCTCAATGGAAGCACAAAAACATTTATTCCAGGCCCTGTGTATCAGTTAATCACACCTGGTAACTGCCCAGAGCAAACACAGTCCACCCTGTTGGTCATTGTGTAATCACTCTGAAATATCATATCAAAGAGTTTTGTTTTTTTTGTTTTTTTTTGTTTTTTTAAAGAATCATCTACTCAGTGCAGAAACAGCAAGTGCGTGCTCTCTATATCCTTTAATGGTGTCCTGGAGAGAGAGAAGTGAGAAAATCTGATCTGTGACAGGGGAACTGTGGCTCCCTCCTGGCACTGTGTTGCACAGGAGAGTGAGAGTCTGTGAACAGGTGACCCTGTGCTTCAGCCAGGCACTGCCAGAAAAGCAATATGGAGTCACTGTCCCCACCCACACAGTGGATAATAAAGAAAACAGTCCCTTTTACAAATATTGTTACTGACACTGGAAATGAATGCTGCTGGATAAATAGTAGCCTTTAGCACAATGATTTAGCAAAGAGTAATATATCATTGTTTAGATTTACTGAACACAAATAAATGATTTTACCTGCAGACCAACCTTCATGTATTTATAGCTTAGAAACAGAAGCCAAACAGACAGAAACATGTGGTTAGGGTGCTGGTTATTTATAAGAATGACTCATGCTTAAATAATGATAACTTGGTTTCCATTTCTTCCTTCAGTTCTCAGTTTAGTCTTTTCAACATGCATTTTTGTTAAATCAGTTTTTACTTAATATTGCTTCATAACATCATGTCTTTATGCAGTATTATCCAAAAACAGAAGTAACGTTAGCCACTAATTTTTCAAAAAAGAACCTAATTTAAGAGTCATGAAAAAAAGTGTCAGTGCAACTGAGAGTTTGATTTTGAATTCTTATTGCAGCATTGCTGTTTTATTGAGATCTTTTTATGATTCCTTTTTATTATCTTTGTCTGCCCCTTTAGCTGCAGAACTTCTAAACATCTCTTCCAAGTACTGTATGTGTTCATGAGCTGGCCTGCAAGCCAATTATTTTCTCTGTGGACAAAGTAATGTCAGATTTCTCTTCTGGCTTGTGCTGATAACTGACAAGGTGCAGACAGCCA
This sequence comes from Rachycentron canadum, assembly GCA_038496675.1. Taxonomy (NCBI): domain Eukaryota; kingdom Metazoa; phylum Chordata; class Actinopteri; order Carangiformes; family Rachycentridae; genus Rachycentron; species Rachycentron canadum. The sequence goes on along the minus strand of CM076660.1, from coordinate 16,138,497 downwards.
GCATCATTTACTGCTGCCATGCCTCCCCTCTTCATCTCTCCACCCGGGCTTGTTTTGAGTGAGCTGCCCTCCTTCTTTCTGCTGTACTCAATAAGACTCACCCTCAGTGTACTTCTTTGTAGCCACAACCCCGCTGCCCTCTTGTGTTCTCATACATTTTCCCCATCAGCTTCATCTATCACCTTGTTCAGACAATGGCATACATAAAGGCTTTAAGACCATGTAGTGTATTACAATCTGCAGGCAATCTTTGAGAGTGCGTAAAAAAGTTTTTTTTTTCTTTTTGCTTGATACATCTTTGTTGCTGATAAAGTCCATTTTCTGTTATTACTGAAGAGCACCACTTATAAAGCTGGCTCACCGCCAAGCTAAAGGAGTCTTGTTGTTAGTTTGCAATAGAACTTTTTCTGAGACTGCACAGGGAAGAAAAGGTAGCCATCCCAAAGCCAGAGTAGCATTTCAGCTGTTCCCTTTGCTGCAGCCTGTGGAGGTCATACAACCTCTCTGTCAAGACAGAAAGGTCAGGAGGCCACTATAGGTGGTAAACCTATAGGCTCCCCCTGCACTATGTACCATGTTCATAAACACACGTGGTCTCGTAAACACAAATGACAGTTCCTTTCGTGATTACATGTGCTCTAAGTGCCCTCTTGTGGTGAAGGAACAGAAATGAATGTTTATCCCAAAACACTGCAGAAAGATTCAGTCCAGCAGGACACAACATGCCCTTGACAGACAATTCTCAAGGACCTCTTGAAAAAAAATCTCAATACTTAACCAAAAAGCAATGACGCATGTTTTTTTATTTTTTCTTTTCTGTTCAACCTCCTTATGAAGCAAAGTACTTGAGAGTAACTTAACTACTGACAGGACATTCAAGTTGATGACTGACATGATAACTTAAAAGATTTGAAATAAATGCATTTGAACACTTAAAGTACCCTGTTTGTGTTGAATAACATCTCTTGACATCTCTTCTCCCAGAATGCCATGCTCAAACATCAAAAAAGAGAAATCTTCTCCCGAGCAAAATGATATGACATGACATTACTGTAGATAACCAACAACCTGCAGGCTTAATCTCCACCTAGCATAACACCCATTAGTGTTGAGCACCAAAGCAAATACACGTTATGATACACACAGTGACGTGCCTTTGAAAGGCCACTGCAGCACGTTTGTGGCTAAAACAGTAGCTGCCAATTTCGACATCCTCTGAGCCTTCGTCACAATATCAATTGTATACCAGAATTAGGCTGGTTCCCAACCAAAGGACACTCAAATGCTGTAGATAAAGTTTATCTGATAAACCTAATCTGTATTGACAGCTTGGGTCTATATGCCAAGGCTCACCATCTCTTTGAGCCAAGAGCAATGTTTTCCAGTCTAGGCAGTGATCAGCTGAAAAGTGAAATGTGTAGGAATCTGGAAGAAATAACAAGGCATACTCCAGCGGCCGGAAGACTGATGAGACAGGCAAAATTCAACCCTGCAGCATGGCGGGGGGAAGCCGAGTATACAGTATCTCTTGTTCTCGTCTCAATGGCACAGACAAGGCAAGGTCAGTGTTAAGGTCAGTGGTTGCAGAATAGGATGTGGTTGGCAACTGAGAAAATATATGATGGCAGCCAGTTAGGGTTAAAAAAAGAAAATAAAATGGAAAGGAGAGAGAGAAAAGGCTTGTAGAAAATGAGCCAGAAGCCAGAAAGCACTACTTAACCGGCTTGTACAGAGAGGCCTGCTTACCATTCTTAGCCTCTGGAAGATTTTTAAAAATGTCTGTGGCATAGTGCATGCACTCATATAAACAAACTGGTTTTAAGAGTTCTTCAGGCTAGTAGTGCATAGGCTTACTGTATGTCGTATTGTCCCAATAGCAACAACAACTGCAGTTGTATGCATGCCTGACTGTGTTTTATTGCCATTATGGTGAGGAAATCTTGAGTGCGTACACTAAATTTGCAGCATACTCAGAGAGCAGGGGCTCTGAAAAGGATTTCAGCAAAATGGGCACCAATTTGCTTTGACAGATAGACAAAAGAAAATTTTGAAAATGTTCAGCAAATCCAAAATACACTTTATTTCACTTGAAGTAGTTTCTCTATAGGAAGGGGTGTACTGCTTCTTCTGTCTTGACAAAAGTCACTTCAAAAGGCCAACATGCACATCTTTCTCCCCAGTGGTGACTGTACAGATGATAGGATGGATCCTTGCGGCGCTTTTAATGCCACTCGTCCTCATCTGCAACACCCAGCTCTCTCTGGAGCCGTACAAAAAGCAGCCAGAAAAATTCCAAGGAGCAGCAGGAGCATGAGCTTATCTCCCAGCCCACTGGAGCAGGTAAATGATGTCGTCATCATCCATTTGAGTTGGTGCCTGATTGGTCTAAAAGGGCCCCCACATGCAACTGTGGGTCAGCGAGGTCAAAAATGCAGATAGAGTTGTTTGGATTACATTCATATAACATTTAATTCTGGAAAGCCTCTGTTGCATCTTCTTGCTCGTGCAGTACTTTGGGAATTACTGTGCATACTTTGAAGTACCATGGGCATTTCGTAATACTCTGAGGAATGATCTGTGATCCTTTGGGGTACCACAGGCTTTTCTGTGGTGCCTTGATGGGCTTTAGGGCACGTCGCAATTGGGAATACTGTATTTTTGGAAATCTGCAAGCATAATTTGCAAACACTGAGGAGTCTAATGCGTTTCAGATATTTTAGTAGTCAATAGTATGCAGTTACTATTGCAGTTTCATTTTTAATAATGTGGTGTCTGAATATCACAGTGGCCCATCTACCTGGAATGCTAGTGTGTAGCCTCTGGCACAGCTTAATTAACTCATCTGTGTAGTTACAGGAGGCATAATGGGGGAGAGAAATCACTCATCACCAGAACAGCCTTCCTACTGATGTGACTTCAAACAGATTCTCTATGTGGTAACAAAGGTACACATTTCCAGTAATCCTCACATATCATGATCAGTCAACAAGGTTTTTTTTTACACAGCCACCCACGGGGAAACACTCAAATCAATCATGGGAACAGCATTACGTTAAATTCTTCAGTTTACAATGATCCTATATGGTTGAAATGGACCTTTATAAGATGCTAAGTTGTTCCAGGCAGGATAAAAGTGCAGGTAGACTGCAGTTTGGTGGGTGGCTAATTCCTGAAATAGGACTGTCAATTATGCATGTTTGAGTCTGGCCCTCTCCCTGCAGTCTGACAGAGGGGCTTTAGCTCTATAGCAAAGACGAAAGCAGAGAGGAGAGGACACTAGAGGGAGACAATTTGTTCCCATCTCCAGCCTTCTGCACAGATTTCTTCAGGATGCTGAATTTCACTGTAATAGCACCCCCTGAGAAAGGCAGAGCTCATTCAATCCCCAGTGATCAATGTGAAATCATTCACAAAATCTGACGGATTAAAAATAACAACATCTCAAGAGTGCTTGAATAATATACACAACAAATTTATGTAGGTGATAGAAGGTGTTCACTCTGAGCTCTCCTTTAGTGTATGATGAATATATATTGGATTCTTTTGCGTCACGTGCCAATGCATGCTTAAAAGATGTGTTGAGCTTCCATAATAATTATGCAAATTAATTTTAAAAATGTAAAATCCCAGTAGACTTCAAGTTTCACTTTAAAGTATCAGTATCAGTATCAGTATCAGTATCAGGAGTTATTTATTATGTCGCATATGTGTGCTGCCAAATGTGTAAAGATGAAAAAGAGTTTTGTGAGTCATGCAGAGATCACAGTATATGTAGTAGTCTGTGCAGGAAAGGGGGTTATACACAATCCAAGAACAATTTCTCCAAGGTCAAGTGAAGATTCTGAGGGTGTAAAATGATTACAGCTACAGGAAACAGGATGCCTCTTCTGAAAACGGCATCTCATAACACTGTCAGTGAGTCTGTTGCTTCTCTCACTTTCTTTTTCCCCTCAGCTCTTTCACACACTATCAATTTTACTTCACTCTCAATCCCCAAATCCTCCAGTTTTCATGCAAAGGCTCAGTTAGTTACAAGCTTTTTTTGCATGCTGAATTTCCTCTTTATTGAGAAGCAGTTATCATCTTTCAGCACTGAATACAAGCCACAATTGCACTAATACAACTATATGACTAGGAAATCTGTGCATTTGCCTTTAATCTGCAGCAAATAGCGAGTTATGACTCGACAAACATGAGCTCAAAACATATACGATATAAAATGTGTATATTTCTTGAAATTCTCCCTCTGCACATTTATCAAAATGTCTAACAGCTGTCACCTTTATACATGTTTCCAAGCCAAGATTAAATTACTGTGAACAACAGGGAATTCTGTTCATATATACTTTGTAGTAAAATATAACCCTTCTTCTTTCTCCTCACCCTGAACTAAATGCTCAACTGCTTTGAAAGCATCGCTGTCAAAGAGCCTAAAGTTGTTTAAAGGGGGATAAACATTTTAGGCACTTTCATCAGGCAGTGGTGGCTTCTTGGATTTAAGAGGAGAACTGCTCAATTTAAAAATCTATACATGTTTCTCCTTCAATCAGTGTAAAAAAAAAGGGATGTTGAGTCCCAAACCCTGCACTACTCCATAACCCACGGAGGGGATTTTTTTTTTTTTTGCTGAAATATAATATGCTAATTTAACGTAGTACCGAAGATTAAAAGGTAATAGTGTTAGCTTTGGTATCAGGTTGTTTTGGGTTAAAATCTGGTTCACAACCCTTAAGCAGATTTAATGAGACATCACACCTACTGTACCTTTCCTGCCTCCAGTGGTTCTTACTTGAGCATTAAACAGAAGTTGTTCCTCATGTGTTAAACCATATGATCGCCTTTAAAGCCTGTTGTTTCTCAGAGCTCATATTCCACATCAATTTATAATAAGTGGATGTGATTTCCCCGCATTCACATTTTAGGCAAAATATACTGTATGATGCTGCCACACATTTGACAACTTACAGAAAATGCTAAATTGTAAGTGCATCACTTAATGGCATGGGACAGAACAATAGCACACAGAAGGTAGAATAACTAATAGTATTTCACACAAGGTGTCATATTTCTGTTTCCTTTGACACTCCTGGGCTGCAAAGAATTGCCAAGGATTGCTTCTATACCTTTGTTTCAGGCATACAGACAGCTGTAATGTGGAGTGTCTCCTAACTAATAACAGACTTTTAGCGCTTAACTGTCAAAAGTGTTGCTATTTGGGTTTTTTTTTGTGAAGTTATTGTTTCAAAAACATGCTACCTGACCAGATAAGAAATTCCCTCTGGTAGAGCCATATACAGTCAGCGCAGACAGGCCTATTCAAAAAACTTCACTGGGTGTGAATAATGAAATAGGATTACCAGTCACGTTTCATACAGAGCTTGGGATGTCTTTTCTTGTATTCTCGAGCTAAGATGAATGAAAATTGCATTTATATTTTTTGACGTCTGTGAACAGCTAACTGGCATGGATACAACTAAATGTGCTATATAGGCTAGCATTTAAAACCTAATTTACACATAAAATTTTTCATTACACTTTATAAGAGTGAAGTTAAAATAACGTAGGACTAAATATTTTTTTTCACTGCAAATGTTGTGCATTACTCTTTATTTCTTACCCTGGGCCTTCTATCTTCAGGGTCATGAAAGGGCTAGGCCAGTTTATCTCCAGATACTGTACATTGTGCAGAGGGTAGAGCTGGCAGCTTATTATAGGTCATCTACATGAAGAGATCCATAATTACCCCACCGTTTGCATGGATACCGTACCTTATTGATCCCCTCAGGAAATTTCTTTGTTTACTTTCATAATGAATAGCAGCTAAAGGTCAGACCTTGGGGTCAACTACAGAGACTACCAGGGCCCTATCTGCAGACTTTCAATCTGCTTTCAACACAGCTTTTATGGCTCAGGAGACTTTCTCCAATAATCAGCCCATGCTCCCTTTTACTATATTTTAAATGTGATCCTCTGTGTATTCTGAGCTGTTTTTGAAATTTGTCATATTTTAATTCAGTATGTATGACGTTAATAAATACAGCTCTCATTGTTAGTCGTACAGCATGATTGTATGGACATTTAATGCTGGAAAGCCCATTAAATCTGCATTTAAGACACAACTAATTTAAATTCATTAAATAATTCAACTCTAATTGGTAAACATATTACACATCATCCTGCAATGATGTTGCTGGTTACCATTGAATAAGTAATAGGTGTCACATTTCCATATTTCTGGAGATATCGCATTGAATAACCGTTTCTATGCAGTTACTTGCATTCAGTATCAGCATGATTTCTCCAATGTATATAATTCTTTAAAACAAGATGATACTTGACTGGTGCTCTACAACATCTGCTTCACACTTACCTGCACATTGTTTTCCGTGTTTAATTTACTGAATCCATCTTTATTTCTTAGCTGGAGCATGCTCACAAAGCACCTGTGAGCCATAACAAACAAGATAATTTAAATATTAACATGCAAATAGGGATTGCCCCACTTTTTTTTCTTTTTTTTTTTTTTTTTGCTGCGGGGGGGGGGGGGGGGGACTATATTGCACAGCGGAAGAATAACAAATATTTGTAATTAAAAAAATATATATCACGCCGCTGCTTGGGTTTCATTTAAATAATAACAGGTAAACATTACTAATTAAGAGCAACATTTATTGGACAAAGTTTATTTATATATTTACAATGGTATGTGTCCAGTGATTTAGAAGAGCAATAAGCTACTTTCACCTCTAGTGGCTTATTGCTTAATTAAATGACAAATCGGAGGATTGGTTTGCAGATTGCCTGAATTGACGTCAATTGGATTGGTTAGGTGACAGAGCCAGGCTCCGCCCCCTGTGGGCCAAGGTAGAGCACGCTGAGAGAGGGAGGAGGGAGAAGGGGGCTGAGCTGATCCCACGTGTGACGCTTTCATTCCCGGCTCAGTAATATTCTCATAGCGGGGCTTTGCATATCTCCTGCCGTATCTGTGTGTGTCTGTCACTGTTACTGTAGTCCCAGCCTATAGTTTTGGAATAGATATGGAAGGAGACGGGAGTCAAGCCACATCCGGAAGCCTAAATGATTCACAACATGACCCGGGGTAAGAATCTTTCTAAATTTAATCCTAAAGTACGATTTTTTTTTCATGTTACAACATCTTGGAGAGGACTTCGACTGCCGTGCTGGATTCGTCCCCCAGTACGCACTTAAACCGTGCACGGGTCTGTTTCCAGATGCAGTTTTAAAGACCTCAGCTTTGTATCAAGAGTGGCCTCCCCCTTTTATGTAGATAGACTATAATTATCAAGCGCGAATGTGTTTTCATAGTCTTCCTTTATCCTTTAAGGTCGCTTTTAGAAGTAGTTAGTCGTCAAAATGGCCGAACTGACATCTGGACTCACTTCTGTTGTGTTTTCCCCTTACAGTAAAATGTTTATCGGTGGCCTCAGCTGGCAAACCTCACCAGGTGAGACTGTTATTCTCTTTTACACCGTATCCAGTATTTCTTGTTGTTTTGTCGCTGTGACTGAGTGCTCGTTGTGGCTGCTGGCGGTGTATGTGCGAATGTGGACTGTGCAGTAGTGTACTGTATGGGATATCTCAGTAGTGTGTGCGCACGATGTTATTTTTGATCTCCGTCCATCTGAAGTCCTCTATTCGACCCCTATGCGCATCGCGGGGTGTTTTTGAAATACAATGACAACAGCGTGCCCTTATGTTTCTGTCAAATGACCCGACATATTTTCTCTATTCACAGACAGCCTTAGAGACTATTTTAGTAAATTCGGAGAAATAAGAGAATGTATGGTGATGAGAGACCCCACGACAAAACGCTCAAGGTAAATACAGGGCTTTTCTACTTCTCCTCTCCAGTGCATGTAGCGATATCGTTTACTTTGTCCCTGTTTAGTATTAATCCAGCGAGTATGTGTGTTTCTGTGTCCGCGCGCGCATGTGTTCGTGTGTGTCCCTGTGTGCGCGCGCCTGCGTGTGGTTTCACAGCAAGCCAGATAAGCTTAAATGCTCACTGCTGTAAAGCTGCGGCCGAATGCAATTTGACATTGACTTTGTGACTGCACCACAATGTTGGTGTAGTGTCGTCTCACATTGTAACATACCAAATAATGATCAGCAGCAGCCTCAGTTTCAGGTTCAAATCTGCTACAGGACGTCCATAATGTGGATTGCAGTCACATTACAAAGAAATATTCTGACAATAATAAGGTCATATGAATATTATGCCGATTGTTATGCAGCTTATTGTGGCAAGTGGCAGTGTTTTTTTTTTTTCAGCATTCAGTGTCTATTTGCCAGAAGTGAAATGCACTGTGATATTTTGTTTTTGCATGTATGCATTTTAACATTGTTGTTGTTTTCATCTTTGTGTCTTTGTTTTGCAGAGGATTTGGGTTTGTTACGTTTACAGATGCTGCCAGTGTAGATAAAGTCTTAGCTCAACAACACCATGAATTAGACTCAAAGACGGTGAGTTGATTTTATCTACACTTATATAAATGTTTATTTCTTGTTTTGCGTTTGCTCTGCTTAGCCAGTGGAGACCTTCAGTCATAAATGTGTAACTGCCTCGGGCCTTGTGGGGAAACACCTCTTGGGTTAACAGGCTGTGTAGATCAAGGTCATGTATAAGGGCTAAATGTACGATAGTCCCATCAACACTAACCCCAGCAACAAAAAACAACTCCAGGGTGAATATTATGTGTTCACTTTCACTTCTGTGGATGAATGGGACTGACACGCCCCCTTCTTCTCTGTAGCCACATGTGCAGTGTGCACATATCTCATGTTCCACTGAAGGGCGTGCTGTCCGGAATTGCTGCCTCGCTACTGTTTGACCCAGCAGATATTCCATTGTGTCACGCCTGCTGCACCGATACTAGTGTGAAAACTAGGTTTAAAACAACACTTCACATTTATAAAAAAAAAACCAAAAAAAACAACAATATCCTGATGTCAAAAATAGATTTCTCTATTTGCGAGTAAGCTAAACAAGAGCAAAATCAATCAACCTTTTTTAAAAAACAACAAATAAGTTATTATAGATAAATGATAATATGAAATAACTTAGATATATATACATAAATGTAGTGCAACAACAGCCCGTTGGGAGTATGTCAATACATTACTGTAAATGTGTGTTTAGTTTTTGAAGGGATCTCCTGATAATAAAACTTTGAACTGTGTTGGATTTTATTTGTCTTTTGAAATTACAACTACATGAATGATTAAGCATGCTAGTCATATTTGAGAGATGTCTGCGGTGATGGATTAGATAGGGTTCAGCTGAATATTTGTCTGGGATTTCCATTCAGAAGGCGTTACTATCCAGATACGCCAGCATAGTTTTGGAAATGGAATAGGGCACGTTGAGGAAACTGGATGGATATTTTTCTGGATTTTGAGAGACAAGTAAATTTAAGGTAGCAGTATATAATAAGATACTCTGACATTCCCAAAGGATATGTCACGTAATGTGAATTTAAACATTTGTTGTTCATGTATTTATATTCTTGAGCTCATGTATGATTGGCGCAGAGCTGAGAAAACTGTCTGTTTCTCACACAGTGGACCTTATTTTATATTCCCTCTAGTTCTTTCAACTACAAAGTTTATAGTAATGTGGTTGCACTTTTTTTTTTCCTTAAATGCTCTCATCTTTCTGGCCAGTTTTCATAACAGTTCAGTGATGGAGGCTTTACTTCTCCAAGGACGCTTATGGGTTTAGTATTTCTACTAGTCTAAAAATTAATTATTTACCATTATCAAAAAGATGCCCATACTCTTACAAACTTTTCAGTAATACTAAATCAAAATACATCATGGGCTTTTGATTGTAAGATAGTTGGCTTCCTCTCCCTAACCCAGAAATCTAAATCAGACCATGTCTTTGATATTTTTAAGGCCACATTCAAACTTTGTTTCTGAGTATTTCTGTGTATGTACATTTTAAGTATTATGACAAGCTCTGTCAGCTCTACTATTATGGTAATAGGGGTGATAAGAACATATAATGGTCCTTCAGTTTTGAATGAGCGCATATAGAAGAGAGAAGACATAGTTCTTGGCAGTGAAGTGACCAATAAGTAAGACTAATGGCATTGCAAACCTTGCACAACATCTGTAGAGGGACATATAGAAACGCAGGTTAAGGGGCTGCTTGAAGGGATAACAATGCAAACGTACTTTGATGCAGAATCTGGAGCAGTTTGATAACTTCAAGCTTGACATTTCGAATGAACAACTTTGTGACAGCTTGACAGCATATATATTTACAGCAAAGGTCGGGGGGTGGGGGGCACATGAGAGACGGCTGCACATAAAAAATACTCTTACACCTGGGCATCAGCCTGCACACCCCAGTTTCGTACTTGTACTCAGATAAATGGAGCAGTGCCTTGCCTGAAGGCAGTTTTGAGTGTAGCAGCAACAGGAAATGGTTAAATTCCTTGTGCATTTTGAACTGTTCTGTTAAGATATTCATTGGATTTAACTTAATGACCTCCTGCTCATAGCACAGTCTTAAACCACTGCTGTGTCTATTATCCATCTGACTTATTGATTGAAAAATAGTTTTTTTTTCATATATTATATATTATTTAATTAAAATGAGCAAACCTTAGCTTGCAGATTATATGTAATGTAATAATCAAATGTGGAATACTGTTGGCCTATTTTCATATGCATTGTATTTGCATTAAAACACAGGTTTCTGTTGCACAAAGTTAGTAATGTGAAATGACCATTTTTAGATTGTGGATTACCACAGTTTTATATCCATAAAAAAAAAAAAAAAAAGGGTAAAATCATAGCTACAGATAGGTAAATAAATGATATTAGAGTATATCACACTTACTGTAGGCTGTAGGTCATATTTGACAGATTTGTATCATATTCTTCAGATTTGACAGTACTTTACCCTGAGGACTGAGCCCTGACATTTTAAAGTCTGACATCTAATCGTCATTGTCTCTGAATTGTGGCCTTAGAGCACAAGCATAGCAAAGTTCCCTAAACCTGTTTCACATGCTATGCTAACCAAAATGGCAAAGCTTATGAAACATTTCCTTTTTTTAATATTATTTGTTTTTAAACACCACTCTCAGGTATTTCTTTTTCCACTGGTGGAGTTTCATTCAAAATTTTTTGGGGACCTTTTTTCCCCCCTGTTCATTAGCCGGGCACACAGGAGAGAGCTGACAGGAAATGAGGAGAGAGACTCGATCAAAGGATGTTTTGAATACATGGTCAGTGTCTTAAACCCTTAGGCCACCAGGCTACCCTGATAAAAATAGCTTTTAATGACCATTAACATAGTCATTTTGGATGTTGACTTTCACACAGTCTATATTTAAAAAGATATGAAGCCAAATTAGATTTCAATTCCTGTCTGGTGTTAATGAAACAATTTTTGTGCGTGACTTATTTGCTTTGTTTCCATGGGCATGGGTATTTTTCTTCCATATACCCCAAAACATTAATTGATACTGATAGACCTGTAATTATAGACAACACAGTGAAGACACAGTAAAGCTATGTGTTGTTGTTTTTTTTTGTTGTTGTTTTTGCTGGACATTTCTGAAATCAGATAAATCTCTTACAGTGTATGTGACATACCAGAGATCCTGTTGACTCAAATACATGCAGAAATGGATATTTTCTTGCTGCTAATGTGTTCTTGTTTATTTGTCAGCGTGCAGTAGAAGATTATAAACCTAAGGCAGCTGTCTTTGTTGCCTTCCTAACCATTAGTCACTGTGCTGTATCTGATGAGCTGTTGTACATCTTAACATTCACACTATCAAGATTGCATTGCATCAGGATCTATCATATCTCATATGAAGTTGCTCAGCAGTAATGAAAAGGATGAACTGGTCCAGCGAATGTGGATGGTTCTTGATGTGCTTGCAGATGTTGGCTTGATACGAGCCTCCTACTTTTGCAGTGCTTGAATGAATCCTTACCAGTGTTTTTGTCCCTCGTAACCTTGAATTGAACGAGTGGCTGGAGGTGCTGTGACTGAACAAGTTGACTCATGCAGTATTAGGAGTATTCGTACAGGGAAAGTGAAAATCATACCTAATTTACATTTTTTCCCCCCTTGGTGTTTTATGGTGAATTCATTTTATTTTACAGATATAGTTGGTTGTGTGAATTAAACCAGACATATACCATTCCAGTTACAGATATAGTATAGCTCCTGTTATTGCAAAATATAAGTTTATTACTTGCGTGGCTGAATTTCAGTATGGATCAGCAGTTTGGCTTCACATTTGCTTTTTTTTTTTTTTTTTTTTTCTTCAGTGTACTCTGCTTTTGGTCCGGTTATGAAAACACTTAGACTAGGATGAATGTGAATGAGACATATGGGGGAGAACAGCCTGGGGCTTCAAAACACACATGCTGGTAATTCAGAACATATTTACCATTTTTCATGATGCTTTGTTCAGTTTAGAAATATGCAACTCATAGCATCTGTTCCCGAAGATGTTTCAAGGCAGGCCGGTATGAACAGGGGAGATCGTATGACATGATTTTGCATTTAAGAAGTAACAGTTCAGAGCTTTACAAGGCAGGTAGATTGATTGCAGGTTGTCGTTTTTATGGTTTAATGTGAAGCAGTTGTAATAAAAATTTTAAAATAAAATTTGCTAAAATATTTATCAGGGCTTGTTGAACTGACTAGAGGTCATAATATGTGAATGCCAAATATGAATTTGTTCATGTCAGTGTGATACTACTCATCGTGGTTTAAACTGCATAAATATGGCCTTAGTCTTAATCCACTGCAACCTGTAAGACGTACACACATTTATGTTTCTTGTAAGGTAAACATATTCTATGTGGTGCTGGCGTAATTCCAGCCTTTATTGAATGACCCCCAGGTCAGCCTGTGCTCGCCGTTTTGATGTTGTAGGTGAGACAGGAAACAACCCAAGAGGAAAGGAGAAGAAAAGGCTTGGATGAACAGCTGTTCTGGACAAATCCAAAGCATGTTCATCAGACAGGATTTTGGAAGTAAAGTCAAATTAGTGAGCTAAACTCTGACTTGGTTAAGTATTGCAGGTGCTCCGTTTTCCACAGTTAATTATGGCTGTAGGCGTTATTAGTCCATGCTGTATCTGTCTCTTTTCAGTACATGCGTAACATGTTTGTCAAGGCAGCAGGGTAACGTCTTGTGCGACATCAGTGAATCTGCGCCCATGATGATGTTGCATATTTTTAAGACAAAAAAAAAATATTTCAAATATACTTCTAGGTGTTATTCTACTGCAAAAATCAGTAGAGATTGACAGCACAGATATGAAACATTTATGTTGTAATTTCTCGTCTATTCCGTTGGTATCGCACACGCACACCTGTGGACCTGCTCACACACTTAAATTGGGAGAAGCTGCAAGCTTTGATAAGGCTTTTCCTTTTAGCTTAAACACCACATCATCAGGCTTGCGTAGATATGTCTTAAGAGAGAGGAAGAGAGTTTACCCAAGAGCCGCATTAATATATAAAATCCTTTTGTAAGATGTGAACTTAAGATATATGCTGTTCCCCCTGCCCTGATCTCCCACAGTCGCATGCAAAAGCAGCCCTCTGAGACCTTGTAGTAAAAGGATGTGGAAGATAAAAGATCGGGGGTAGGGGTTGCGAGTATTCCTCTTGGTCTGTTCTCATTTATTACGCTGACATATCATGTTGTGTGGTGTCTTGAGGAAATACACTTTTGTTCTGTGTGAGATCATGTTGCATCACATAACGTATGACAAATGCGTGAGATACTTCTTTAACATGTCACCATCAAAGCTCTTGTGCTCCTCGTGAATGTGTTTAGGTGCTTAAGATTCACCCAAGATACCCATATTGCAGAATTCACACATGCTGTAATTGCAGAGGCCGGTGATGATGACATCACATTAGAAGCTGCCAGACTAATGCACATAACAGACACTGCTACCATTTCATGGCAACAATAATTTAATCAATGGAAAACAGCACCTCATGCATCCTACAGACAGTTGTAGATAACAGATGATGGTGATTATTGTCACTGAATCTAACCTGTAAGAAAAAGATAGGATTTTTTTCTTTTCTGACAAAGAACACAGTGACATGGAATTTGTCACATTATGTCAGTTGGATCTGGTGCAGGTTTAAAGTGTGTTGTTTTGTTTTGGCCTATGTAAAATAAGAAAAAAAAAAAAAACAAACAATAAAAAAATTAAATAAAACAAACGGCAACAAACACCCATTTCAGTTTCCTAGTTCCTAAGGTGACTCCCTTAAATGTCTTTGACCGAACTTGCACTGTAATGTCAGAGCAAGCAACTACTTGATTGTCAAATAGCTATCTGTTTGATACTCACTAATTATTGTAGCCCTACCATTCATCACTGTCATTCTGTTAATCACAGTATGATATTTTGGCCATATATTCCAGCCCTGGCTGTCTTTGGACCATTCAGGTGTATGCAAATCAGATGTGTTTATGTGTTTATGTTGCAACATGTAAAAACCCTGCTTATAACAAAGACAACAGCAACTGGCATCAATATAGGTTTAGTAGATTTTAGTAGATTTTCATATCGTTGTCCATCGTGGTCAAATCAGTGCTTAATGAATGTTATGGTCCCAATGACCTTTACATTTCCACAGTATGAAAACGATAAACAAAAGGTAAATTCTGGGTGTTTACATGCTTAATAGCGCTGCTCTGAGCAGCTAATCTCACAGCTAGTAAAACCTCATGTTCAAAGGTGGAGCACATTCAAATTCAGAGCAGATTGTTCATTCAGCTCCAAGTCAGGTTTCCATATATCTATGTGCTGTTTAGTTTGTGTGCACTGCTGCTGATGTTTCCATGATAAAAATTTCCTAGAGGCAGATTAATAAAGTACTTTTACTGCTACTAGATGATAGCGATACAGCTACAGCTGGATGGGAGGTCTAGCGTTTTACTCTACAGTTATGTGTCGTCAGTTTATGACACTTAATACGTTATGGGAATTATTTTGTGCTGAAGTGCTTTAATATGCTTCTTGGTACACATGTTCCCTAAAATTGCCTTCTCTGCTTCGACATCAGCTTGTGATTTGTTCCCAGAATTCATTTCAACAAGCCACAGAGAATACGCCTAAACTTGTTGCATTCAGCTGATGCTGTTGAAGAAAGCAGAATTAAAGTGAAAGCAATCGCACAGAAAGAACAAGAGAGTGCTTTTTTTCCTCCAGCCCATTAACAAAAGTACTTTCCTTAATGGGTTTTTAAATAGTGTTAAATTTTTTTTTAAGGTATTGATAGATGAAAATAGACTTGAGCGAAATAAGATGTGGCAAGTGCTGTATGCGGATTTACTGAAACAAGTTCACACCCCAGGTCTGGTTGATTGATCCTTAAGCTGATGGTATATGTCTTACATCACAAAAATGTTTCAGGTAGCAAGTATCAGTTGAAACATTACTTCTGGTTCACTGGTACAGACATGCAGTGCAAAGCATAATGCATATTTTAACTTTTGGCCTCAAATACGAGGGCACTTGCAACATAGAAATTACATGAATATGTAAAGTGAGAGAAAAACAATTGCAACAACTCCCATCCTCATAAATTAAATTTCTCAAAGGAGTCATTCATCATGAGTTGTGACCTAAAAAGGTACAGCTACAGCATTTCTCAGAAGGATTGGTTAGTAAGTCCTCATTGCCTAATTTGCTTGCATTGCTCCGAGTGTGATTTAAACAATCTTCAGTATCAGCCTCATTTTCATACAGTCCTGTGGCTGTAATTCTCTCTTTGGTGTAATTTTAATATTTTAAACTAGACCGACAGACAGAAAACTATATGAGCGCCATTGTTGCTGTGTTAAAGTGCACTCTTGTGCAAACAAGGGTCTTTATAGTGAACAGAAATCCTCAGCAGGACGGGAAAAAAAAACATGAGTTTATGCGGTGTAATGAAGTGAGATTTGATATGTTTTGTATTGGCTTAAAATGTAAGATACATTACCAAGTATAGGATTTTGGTATTCAAAGCATAACGTGTTGTGTTTGCTCAAATAGGGTGCACAAAATAATTGAGTTTGAATTGGTTATGCCTGGGGCTAAGTGCTAAAACAAATCTTTAAATGAAATTCATTACAAGCTGGGTTGCCATACCCAGGTGTTATTGAATTCATTTCTCATTTTGACCTGATTTAGAAAGATAACAGTAATAACTGAGACTGACAGAAAAGATGACAATGACATTGCACATCATGGTTTCCCTTCAAACACATTAAAATGTAGTCAGTCTCAATGGCTTAATTGATCTGTGCAGATGGTGTCTTTTCTTCCTGTGGTCGTTGTTTTCCTCAGCAGATATATATATATATATATATATATATATATATATCTATCTAACACATACATACATATATATACATATATATACTCATATACATACATATATACACAAATACATATATATACACATATATATATATACATATATATATATACACAC
>CM076660.1:16083115-16121730 GCA_038496675.1 Rachycentron canadum | reverse complement strand
TATATATATATATATATATATATATATATATATATATAATCTCCATCCATGCTGAGGGAGCAACTTTAACCAATGGATAGAATTGGTACACCAATTGTAGTGAAGTATTTCAGTATAACAGACAGCAAAATTATGGCACAACATAAAAAGGGTTCTTTGTTAAGTACAAATGAGTAATATTCTGCCACAAGGTAAATTTGATCTGTTTCTTTTTTTGGAAACTCTTTTTTTTAATTCATAGCTATTCAGGCAAGGGCAATTTAGGATGACATTGCTGTTTGTGATAGTTCCTCTTCATTCTAAGTGCAAGGTTGATGAGACACCCCACCACATACCTTCATCCAAGTGAAATTAACGAGGAAAATGAAGCTAATGAAATAACAAGCACAAGACGGAGAAACAGGCTGATCTGACGCATCCTCTTGGTTATTTGGCAATATCTGGAGGCGTCACCGGCCTCAGACTCTCATTTTCTCCCTGTCATATTCAATCAGGGATTCCTGCCTAAAATAAAAGTGAGTCTCTGCTGCGACCATGACCAACAGAGCGATGGTCAGGCAGACCTCAACACACCAAGTATTTTTGCAACAATGGTTCTTTTTTAAGATTTATCAGTCGCCAACATTGGCAGATCATTTGGTAGTACCAATATTTTGGTGTGGAGACACACACAGTAATTACTAGTAATTAATATGTGGTTTCCTACAGTACATTGCCCGCTACAATGAACGTTGTGCCTAGAATGTGTCATTGAGCTCCAGCCATTGTAGATAATTTGCTACAGTAAGTAATGAGGTCAGGGATATTGGCCAGCTTCCTTCATATCCTCATTATAACAAATTTTGTGCTGCCATTAGATATAAATTATTAAAATTAATGCTGTTTTGTTTTTAATCTAAAGGTCTCCCAACTGACAATCCTGACTCGCTTAACTTGAAGTCAAACCAGTTATTGGGCCAAATATCTGCACCAACATAATTAATAAGGAGACAGCTAATTGGCCAGCAGTAAATGTGAATGATTGGACATTTTATAGTAGGGATTAATGTACTGACTAATAAGATTCTGTTATTGCATAGTGCATTAAATGGTATTTTACAAATGAACTGGTCAGTGTGACTATACACTGAGCTAGGAATTGATTAAATATTTAATAAAATTATGCATTACAACATTTAGATGCTGTTTTGCTATTTGTTTAGTTTGAGCTGTTTACACTGGCAGCAACAAGGTATAATCAGCTACCTATAATCATGACCCTGCCTTTCCTGAGTGGAAATAACTTAATCCTAACCAGATCGTGGGAGAGAGGGTGATAAGATGAATCACATTTGACAAAAGTCAGATCTGATATTGCAGTCCTACTGTGTAACAAAAAAATCTTATTGCCACTTTGTTGGGTCATTCATGTGCACTTAATATGCAATTGCAATAATTTCGATAGCTCTTGAATGCCGCTTTGGTTTCTGAAAATGCTTCTCAAATTCAAAAGCAGACTGCATCGCCACAGGCTGATTATGCAGCTTTTGTAAATCTTAATGGCTCAGATAAATTATCATCAGTGTGAGTTAAAAGTATCAAATTTTAATACATTAAATTACAAATATGTATTTCTGCCATGAAAATACTAGTATTTATTCTTGACAAGAGTGGATTTAAAATGTAACCATGTGAATGGTCTTTTGTGCTCAGCTCAATAAAACAGAAAACTCAAAATGCTCTCGGGACCCCCTTCTTTGGTGGGGGGGCTCAGAATTTTAGAAATGTTTTCAACACCTGTTCATTGCTTTTCACCCTTGAAATATCACAGTTTTTCCTTTAACAACACTTTTGCTATTCTCTTCTCATTCTCAGATTGATCCTAAGGTTGCCTTTCCCCGTCGCGCCCAGCCTAAGGTAAGAATAAATTGGTCACTAACCCTGCTCAAAGAAAATGATTATGTCTCATGTCACTAGCTTACCTAATTTTGTGTGCTCACACAGCAGATACAAATAGGCAGCGGTTGTCTGTTTGTTATTGTAGAGAAATACCTAGTCTGGCTCCATTGTTCTCACCTTGTCTATGCTGCTTTGCCAAAGCAATTAAAATTGGACATATTTCACTTAAAGGAAATTTTCAGCATGATTGAAGCAATGTTTTTTCTGCATTACCTTACTGTTTTATATCTACTCCATTTTGTTAGTGCTTTTGTCATGCTTACATTTGCATTTCATCCCTCATCATAGTTGTTTTTAATGGCAAATGCCTTGAAATGAAGTGTCTTATTACTGGAGTATATTTCCATTGCGGCAGAGGGCTCCAGCTTTAGTCTGCCATTGTTTAAAATCAAGCTTTATTGTCTGTCTAATGTAGCAGAATATACAGTAAGTGGTGAAATGATCTTATGTTGGTTACTTGTCTGTCGGCCTGATGGGTTTGTGACAAAGATGTACAGAAAATGTAAGTGGAGTCAAGATCCTCCTTTCTTGAGCTGGTTGTCGCAACATCTTTGAAGGTACACATTAATGTGAAATGGCAAGTTTTTTTTTTGTGTTTTTTTTTTCCCTCAAATGTGAATAGCCTCATATTAGCTTGACTGAGCTGGCAAGAAATGATTGCTGACTTCTCTTCTCACTTGACAGTGATGAATTACATTTGCTGGCTGAATTATACTTCTGTTGAGTTGTTTTCTCTACCATTTGGAGTTGAATGGGACTGAATGACAGAAGTGATTTGGAAATATCTTAAATTGTGGCGCATGCATGTCACAATTAGCACTGAAACAATAGATGATTTAAAAGATGAGCCAAACTCCAATCACACAGGAACTGACACATGACCTCTTCATGATGCGTATTATCTTTTCCTTTCTTGATTACTGGTCTTGAGCAGTTCTAATGACAATTAAATATTCAGCGTGTGCAGATGGTGCTGTGGTGTAGTCAAGGGCTTTGTTGACATGCCCTCTCACACCATCCCCCAGCATTTAATGTGCAGGCTATAGCACAGTACAGTGTACTGCTATTCAGCATTGCTATCAGGGCTTTTTCCACCTACACCAGGTGGAAATCGATAATAGATTTTCTCCCTCACACCAGATCAGAGAGAGCCATTGTTAAAGAGTTTTTCAGGTTTCAAATGAGGAATTGGCAGTGCGGGCTTTCAAAGCCAGAGCACAAGACTTAAGGATATCGGCATATGGTTGAGAAACTACCCGTGTTTTCTTACATGGCGAGTATATCACCTTAACTTCTTCTCTTCTGAGCCTTGCTCATAAAAGTTGAATGTGCAATAAACCAGCTCGGATGTTTGATGATGCTTCCAGTTTTTTAAGTGAACTCCTCTTGCTGTCATGGTTATTGTTAATTTTTTTTTAACAGTGTTACACTCTTTATTTTTTCCAGGAGTGACTCAGGACTAATGGAAAATGCAATACTTTGAGCTGTTCAACAGGTCTTAAACATATTTATCATTTCACCTTGCGTGATTCATAACTCGTTGAAATAATGACACCATTACAGAATTTGTGGCACTGCGAAAGCCTTGTGCGAATGATTTATAAAATGGCTATAGGGCATGCTTGTTAGAGAAGAAAAATGGTTGTATTGAATGTGGATTATAAAGGATCTTAAAGCAATGGGATTAAGCCAGATAGATTAACATTGCATGGGTTTGTACTTTATGTTCAATTGATTTAAGACCTTTAAAAGAGGTCCCACTCTGAGGTTCCCATTTAGAAAGTCCTCTCTGTTTTGCATTTGCTTTCTTTTGTCCCTCTTTCCCCTCCGCTGTCTGCCTGGCTGCTTATGCAGCTGTTGAATAGGCTTCGTTCTTGTTTAAAGAATCTCGGCTTGGCAGGTGCCTCGGTAGCACAGGCTTCGGGGAGCAAATCGTGACGAGACCAATCAGCGTTTATTTTCTCACGGCTAACAATGACCTCACAAGTAACCCTGCCAATGACCTACCACTGCTGAATGCTGCAGTATGGTAAAACTATACAGTATGTACAGCACGTAGTGTTACGCTGAAAACAGACAGGAAGTGAAGGTGAACACAGAGGACATTTCACTGTAAACAACTGAAGGTGTTTGCACCAGGATGACAGGATCACAGGAAAAACAACTTGTATCAGCAGCAATAACTGACACTGCCCCAAAACCACAGGCAGTTCCACTGTAAAGAGACGGTCAGAGACAGAGTTGAGTCTGGCAACAACTAATCATTAGGCTGCACTAAAGTGGACAACCTTGCGATCATATAATTTAAATCTGATGTGACATATATGACACAGTCAACAGCCAAGAAGATTTGTATAGGTACGAACACTGCTGAGGGCTTCTAAGTGAATCATTTGTGTTTTGTAAGGCCAGCGTTTTTCTTGGATGGCAGGTTACAGTTGTGATAAGACGTAGATCTGTTTTTGTGTGGCTAATCATTCACCGTGTGCTGAATGCCTCTGCTTTGCTCCTTGCATTTGAGAATCTTTTGAATATTTGATTTTTGTAATCAGTTTTTTTTTTTTTTTGTGTGTCAATCTGTGCCAGAAAATTGGTAAAGGGCAACAAGGTGAGGTAACCACCAACAAAAAAACATATCAAAGAAATGCAAACTTTGCAAACACACAAACAATCTACAAATAGATCAAGCTTATCTTAAGACATAAAAACCATTTTGTATTAGAAATAGAAGCTGTGCTTACAAGTCATGTTGAAGGTATCAATGCAGACTACGCCACAAATATTCAGGGATTAGGTTGCATCTGTGGATGATTGACAGATGAGAATGAAAAGGATTAAACAATGATGATGTGATGCAAAGTGCTTTATGCACATTCATTTATGCCTTGTCTCCTCCTAGCCTATTCAGCCAGGCTGGGGTTAGCCGTGGCTTTATTAGAAAGGCATCTAAAAGTAAAGCTTTAACATGCCCGAATTTCAGTCTAAATGTTTCAGCATCTCAACATTTAGTTTCATAACAAACCTCAGTTCTCAGTCCACTCTCTTGATTGATGATTGATTCAAATGATTTTTTTATTATCTAAAAAAAGTACAATTATAACAACAAATTATCAACATTTGATAGTTTTTTTTTCTTTGTGAGAAATCTGCTGATTAGTAGTAAAAAAGTTGTCGTTTTCTGGTGTTACAGTGAGACATGATCGATCAGTCACCTTTTTGATGTGAATCGGACAGAATCTGATGCATCTCATATCATCATCAGATTATTAAATAGATGTCAGTTCAAAAACAGCCAATATACTGAGAAAACACATATTTTCAGGTCTCATTTTAAAGACAGACTCTGTTTCTAACAAAAATATTCAAATTTATGACAAAATTACCAAAAATATTTTAAATTCTTAATTTTTACCATCTAAATTTATAGACATACAGTACTGAAAAAAACCCAAAAAACCACATGCCATTTTGGTTTTGTGGTTGTGGCTGCATAAAAGAAGAAGATGAAGATGAGGTGATGCTATTTCTTGCTGTCTCCTTGTTTGATATTTTCCAGTAAGACTCGTAGTGAAAGATGTAAACGAGGCCCGCTCTCAGTTTCCTTGAGGAATCAAAGCACTGGTTTCTGCCGACATTGCTCGAGATTTACCACTCAACTGTTGGCGTCATTACCACTGCTGCCGCTGCTTTTGTTTCCCACAGTGGAGTCACACACAACCATGGCATGTCCCAGCATGATTTTAATTGCCAGCGGGACTGTGGCCACTTCAGTGGGAGATGAGTTCTGATAGCTTGTTATGGAAATGAAAGGAAGGAGCATTTACAGAGCCATGTGAATGGTTGCCTTTTACAGAGCAATGGGCATAACCCTTTCCTTGCACCTCATAAAGGGATTTGCCTCATAAACCACCCTGAACAGGTTGTCACTGTGATTCTGGCAGTTTTCGGGCAACAGAAAAAGGACTGTATTTGTGCACAAATAGATGTGTGCTGCACATATCTATTCATTTGTGATGACAGTTTTTTGTTTGAAATGACAGTTTTCTTTCCTGCAACTTCTCTCTTGCATTAAACGGCTTGCATCAATGTCAGTGAGCAGCGAGGCTAACTGAGATAGTACATTGGCTGAGGTAATTCTGGGCTATCAGTCAAAAATACCATCAAAGCAGTGTCCCAAATTTTACTCCAGCCTGTGACAGCTGTGACTGTGTGGCTTCCCTGTTCACGGCCTATACTGTTAGTGTTGCTCTGTCTCTGGCAGCTGAAACTCTCTCTTTCTTTTTGCCTCTCTCTTTTGTCTTGCTCCTCGTCTCTTCATGTCACTTTTTCCTTCTCACTTAACGTCGTTCTTTTTGTCTTTCACACACACACACTTTCTGTGAATGGCAAATTGACCAGTTCCCCCACCTCCTCCACTTGTCTGCATCCCACACATGTCTCTCAGGGACTGTGTGTACTTAATGTTCTTACCTGCAGAATAGACTCTCAGGTGTATTGTGGTTCTAGAGAGAGATTTCAAGTATTAAGTTTTAATGAAGTCTAATAATAAAGCTGCATGAAGTAAATACACATTCTCATCCCCTGTGCCTTTGCACTGCGTGACATAATATTGCACTGACACACACATAAGACAACATGTACACAAACTTTATTAAAGACCCCTAGTTTTGTAGTTTAATATACAAATTCAAAACAAACTTGCACATGTTCTTTCATTCCCTCACCCTGTCTGTGTGTCTTTCAGGATTACAAGGCCTTGTAAATCCAGTTTTACACCTACCTATTTGATCTAGATTTAGCATTATGATATTCCCCTTCTCAAAATGATCCTTATTTTAAATGACACAGCTCACTGCTGGGAAAATGAAACCTCCGTAGCTGCCAGCCCCTTTGAATGTCCCTGTGAATTTATTAAAAGCACCAGCTTCCCCCGTTCCAACTCAGATCTTCACAGCTGCACGAGTCTGAAAGAATATTCAAGGACAAAAGTCCTCAATGTAGAACAGAATGTCATATCAGTATCTCTTCTTCAGCTTCACCGTTTACAACCCTTAGCCCTCCCAAATATTTACAATGTGGAAGAAGATTATTTCTTATTAGACATTTTCTTATGTCAAGGCATTTCTAGTATGTGATAGAAAAACTGAGCGGGGAAATCAGAAGGAATGTTGGGTTATAAAAGCTGCAAAACCTGATGTCACCTATCAGGGTATATGGCACAGGTCTTATCCCAGTGACTGACCACAATGTCCAAATGAAAAGACATTTGCTGTATTTCTCAAAATAAATGAAATAGGTTTTACAACTGACACTAAACACGTTGACATTTCACGAAGACCAAGCCGGTCTGATAGTGAGCAAAGAAAACTTGGAGCAGGATGATGGAAAAGTGACAAGTGAGTTGATGGGAATTCTTTGCTGTCACTGTCCTCTCACCCCTTTGGAAAAAAAGAAAGAAAGAAAGAAAACAGATGTGCAGCCAACATAAGTAAACCCTTCTTTAGATGGAGGATGTCACAAGGAGTTGTTTTTCCCCCCCTGCGGTAATGGCTGCTGTGCCGAAGCTGGAGATGGGTTTAAATCCCTGACCCGTCAGCTCCTTTGCTTTCAGTGGCCTCAGTGGAACTGCTCCAGATGAAAATGGGGCCAGAGCACAGACATATGAATGACTGTTTGTTTGGTGGTCAGACACAATCACCAACTGAGTGACCCAGTTAACGGGTAGTCAAAGCGATGCTCAGTTTGATTCTTGCAGGTTTTTTTTTTTTTTTGTGCATTTCACACTTTCTAAATGTATCTTGTGTCCCATTTTTTTCAAGCCTTTCTAGTTATCCTTCAGTGGAAAGGTACATAATTTGTAAATGTAGATGCTAGTGTAATTATTATTTTTTTTTTTTTACTGCAGACATAACATGAACACACATTTCCTTTGTTTCAGTAATTGCCAGAGCGTTCAATGAATAAATGGAGTTTACATATGTGTGATTCTTCTTTTCTCCAGGCCTCCCTCTTTTCTGCCCCAGTCTCCTTGGTTGCGGGTGGAGAGTAATTAGGTTTTCTATGGGATTGAGGGGCTCTTACAATACTTACCAATGGCAGCAGTCAAGCAAGCTAGTGCTGGCAGGGCAGAGAGGACAGAGGGCTGTGCAGGAGCCTGGCACTGCTAAACCTGATGCTGACTGACAGTAATGAGGACAGCCTGCTAGCCAGGATAGAGAGGAGAAGAGAGCAGAGGAGAGGAGGGCATGGTCCTCCACTATACCTCTCAAGACCTCTTATCAAAGCTGCTCTGTGTACGCACACGCATGCACACACAGGAAAAACAACACAAGTACACACACGTTTAATGTGTGCTGGCTAGATCAGAGCAAATGCATCACTGGGCTGTGTTATATCAGTCTTGTTTGGCTTTACTCATGAACCTTATGAAAAAAAAAATCAAAAATCAAATCAATTGTCAGCCGTTCAGAATACAGTATGTTATAGTCGTTTTTGTTTTTACCATTTTTTTCCCCCTCAAATACATACTAGTAAATTACAGCCAGTATTTTAAAATATCGTGTCACCATAGTGACTGTTTAAAAAAAACAAAACAAAAAAAAACAAAACAAAAAAAAAACAAAACAGGTAAGAGTAAAAAAATATTAGTGTTTGTTTTTCTAGAGATCTCTTGTCAGAATGATGTGACCGACAATCTATGTGGCTTGGGTCAGCACAAACCAACAGTGATTCTGACCTTTGACAATGTGACAGGTGGATCAGCCAGGCTTGTTCAGTTTCTACATTATCTGACCACATATTTTTCTCTTTCCAGCCATCTCCAGTCTCCACCCATCCAATGTGAAAAACTAAGATTTTGAATGAAGCAGAGAGGCACTTAACTCTGAAAGTCATCACTCGAGGGAGTGCCTGTGGCAGCTCGAGAGGCAGATGAGGAATGCGTTTCTAATTTTTTAACAGTGACCTTTTTGAGATTGCGTTTGAATGAAATACTGGAAATAATTAAAAAGGGACGGCCAGCTTAATCAGGATGATGAGTTCCATTGTGTTGTCAGACACATCACCTTGCTGTCCAGTTTTGAATTCTCATTACTTCTCAGCACCTTCACCCCCTGTGTTTCTGCTTTCAAACATCCTGTATGGGATTTGTACAACAAAGAATGAAATATGCCATCCACTGCAAGAGAGGAGCAGGTGTGTCATGATGTCTGCACTTATTGCCAGCAGACATACAGCTACAGTGTATATACAGTACAGGTATATCTTACTTGAAGAATTATATACTAAATATTTTGAAAAAATATAGCTTGTAGCTTTTGTGTGTAAAATACAATGTTTATGTGTATTCATCTAATATAATTGTCATTTTCACGCAGTTTGCATACAACATTATAGCTGCAATGTTTTGTGTTCACCTATACACAAACCAGCTTTTAAATGTGTGTAGAATATTTATAAAATAGCATGAAAGTAATGGCTATAAATTATAATGCATGAACGTTTGATAAAATTTATAGAAATATTTTTTTCCAGCTTTTGAATTGCAATTGCCTGTTGTGGGAATGTTGTGTTTTATAAAGCTCGTTGTTTATTAGGTCTCTTTTACTCACTTCAAGAAGTGAGGGTTTAAACATACAGTGTATACAGTGCATCTGAGTTTATTTGTAATTTGTGAAAGTACGGCTGAAGTCATTTTGTGTTGGACGTGTCTGTCTGATTGGAGCATTGCCTGACTGGCTCACTGAAGTGTTCTGCCATGATTGGATCCAGTTGTCATTGTAGAGTAATCTCACAGGCCAGATTGCTCTTTCTCACTTGTGTGACAGTTCATGCTCTGTAGTTTTTATGTCCTGCCCTGTTTTTTTTTTTTCTTTTTTTTTCTGGGGCACCAGCCTCTCAGATTAAGAATGATATTCTTTCAGCAAGACAAGCCTGTCAGGTTATTAGCTGTGCCATTGTTGTGGTGTGATTAATAGTGATGGCCAATGGCCTTTGTTGCCTTTTTATGCCTCCGTACCGGCGACAGCCAGAGCCGGAGGCATTATTATTATTCGGGTTGTCCATCCGTCCCATTCTCGTGAAAGTGATATTTCAGTATAGGGGAGAATTTGGTCAAATTTAGCAGAAACAATCACTTGGATTGAAGCACAGTTTGGTGGTCAAGGTGATGGTGAAGGTGACCTTAAACAACATGGTTTTGTCCTTGTGAATGCACTGTCACTCGTGGAAGGAGTTTCTACAAATGTGTAACAAATATTCACCTGGACTCAAGAACAAATTAATTACATATTGGTGGTTAAAGGTCAAGGGTCAAGGTCTAAATGATGGTTGGTAGGCTTATGCTGGTTGGTTGGTTTGGAGTCTTGGTTGGTTCATTTATTGCTGTGTTCTGGTTGTTTGATTTGTAGCTATATTCTAATTGGTTGGTAGGTTTGTAGCCATTTTTCTGATTGGTTAGTTGATTTTCTGTCATGTTCCAGTCCGTTAGTTGGATAATAGCTATATTCTGATTTGTTGGTTTGTCTGCAGATGCATTTTTTTTCAGTTGGTGAGTAGTCGTGTTCTTATTGGTTTGTTGGATTTCAGCTGTTTTTTTTTTTTTTTTGGTTGATATTGTGACCTTGACCTTTGACCTTTAACTACCAAAATCTTATGATTCTCTGCTTAGGTCAAGACGATTTATGTGCCAATTTAAAACGATTGGTTGGTTTGCAGGTGCATTCTAATCGGCCAGTTTTTAGTTTTGCTATGATTGGTCAATTTTCAGCTCTGTTCACATTAGTCAGTTTGAGGTCACACACTGATTTGTCGATTTGCAGCTGCTTTCTAAATGGTCAATTTGTAGACTTGTTCTGATTGGTTAAGTTGTAGCCGCATTTTGATCGGTTGGTTTGTAGCCTTATGATTTGTTTATTTCTAGCAATTTGTGACCTTCAAAAACACTAAAAAAAAAAAAACCCTATTCAGGGCAGTTTCACTGAGATGCAAGCTCTCTTTTACAGGAACACCTTGATCAGATTCATACTGTTGCGCCCATTCACACCTGAAAACCACTTTATACAAACATCATATGGTCTGTAGTTGGGGGCAGATGGGAATTTAGGGCCTTGCTCAAGAGCACCACAGAGGTGTTGATGAGGGTTTGGATAAGTGCTGTTCTTTCGCTTTTCCCACCTGCCTTGTCAAGATGATGTCTTCAGGGAATTTCTTCCAATTTGATACAAACGTTCCCTTGAACTCCAGGATGAACTGATTAGATTTTGGTGATCAAAGGTCAAGGTCACTGTGATGGCACAAAATGAGTTTTAGCCATAACTCAAGAATTCACCTAGTAATTATGACAAGGCTTTACACAAATGGTTAATGTTATATATGACTCAGGGATTAAACAGGAATGTAACCTGAGTAACCTGAAACTAGTCTGAGTGGCAGAGGAAAAAACCTTGAGGCATTGATTCTAGTCTCTGGTTGAAGTGTTTGTTTGCAACATGTCACTGAATCCACACTCTGGCTTTGAAGGAGCTGCAATGTTGCATTCTTTAATTGACTGCAAAAACACATTTGCCCAGTGCTTGACTACTTTGTTTTACTGATTGCAGTGGTGTCACGTTTATCCCCACTAAATATCTAGATTCATGGTTTACTATTCTTAAAGCCAGTCTAATGTTTGGTTTTGTTACTGTTCTTCCACAGTCAATAGAGCAACAGTCTAATAATAACCAAACATGACTGGATAGGCAAGAAATAACAAGCAGCCAACAGAAATATATTCTATGCAGTAATTACATATTTCTGAACTTGCACTGTTATTTTACTTGTCATCCTCAGCAGCTGTGTGATGTTTTTTTTGTGTGTAAAACCTCAAAATATCTTTTCTAGAAGGTGACTGTGGTGTGTCTGTTGTCACTCTGATGTATAAATATTGTGAAATTAGCTGAAAGCATTTAGAACATTGATTCTTTGTTGTTTAATTACAATATGTCTTAATTATCCACTATTTCTGTCAGTTCAACAGATGATTCTTGATAAAAGATAAAACGGTCAACAGGATATAGCTGTTTCAAGTGAATTAACATAAAATTAGGGAATGGATGCAAAGTTCTGTAGCAGGAGTTGAAAATTGCTTGTGATAAGAATCATATGCCCACCATTTAGCCCATTCCTATTCTCATTCTATATTTCTGTGATTTCTACCTGATGTAGGAGCCAATGAAAGGCTACTGTGAGCTTGTACTTTGCCTGGGCACAGCTTAATAGATCCCAAACGGTTGCAGTGGCAGAAAATCTGCATGGTATTGTTGGTGGTAGGAAGAACTAGATGGAATCTGAGGGTTGAGCTATAACAAAGCATGACAGGAAGGATGTGCGGCAGAACAGACAGTCAGGCATGCTGCTCCACATTTATTGTCGGGACCCTCACCTGCCTTTTTCTCTGCAAGGTAGTCTGTCACTTCCATAATAATGTGAAATTCCTCAACCAAAATGGAGAGCGAATAAAATTGGTGACTTTTTTGTTAACACCTGTTCTGAGCTGAAGTTGGGCATTTTTCTCACATATATATATATATATATATATGACATGTTGCATCCATTGCAATGTGTGAAATTGTGTGACCAAAAAAAAAATATATGGTCTTCAATACTGAATCACTGCATCTAAGTCAGGGCGCTAAAGAGCTTAGCTGTTCCTCTACATAATGCCTCGGTCCTCAGCTGTGACCTTTCTCTTCCGCGCATCATTCATGATTATACTGCTGACATGTTGGCTTATGCCAATAATTTTTCATAGGTGGCAATGTCAACCACATCATATTTTATCATCTGGATAAATTTGTGTTGTGTTTTCATGTGGGCTCTCCATAATTTGTATTTGTCTGTTTATGTGCCATGTCCTAGAGATTAAATTTTGCATTTAATGTAATTCAGGTGTAAACAAAGTGTGGCATTAGTGGGAAAATCCTGAGTTTAGTAAGTAGCTAAATGAACATATAGATCGACACATCGACACCATGCCTGCATATACTGAGAGAGTGATAATGACTCACCAAACGGGAAAAGGAGAGAAGAGGCACATAATGAAAATGTGTGTATAATTATTTGAACCATTTTGACTTGTATTTAAATTATAGGTGTTATTGCCTATGGGTGAACAATTTCCAAATGCTCATTTTTTTCAGTTAGATTTTGTAGTCCAAATTAATGCTTTTCATGCTTAATGAAACTGTCTCCTGAGTGATGTTGTTCCCAAATGCACCTTATACAGTATATTCTTGGCTTCGAGCTTAGAAGTCACAAATACGACTATTTATATTTGAGTGCTCTAGCTTCAACCTTGTAACAAAGCAGTGGCTGTTTTTATTTCTTATGTTAAAAATTAAACAGCATCGAGCTACTTTGTGCTGAGAAAGAAAACAAAACACAACATGTATGTAATGATTGTTTAAGTAATGCAGTGACAGTGATTAAAGACAGAGGTCTTTATACAGTTTTCCTAACAATAGACGTAGCCCCTTGGCTAGATAATGTTTGCACTAAATGTATGATAGTGCTAATTATCACTGCAGAATACCAAACAATAACATCATAATGCATAACCTCCACAATTACACCAATTGTTGACACAGTCGTCAGTGTTTTTGAGTTAGTGACCTTGTCATAAAACTCAGTTTCTTTCAGTGGGACCACACACACACACAATTTTTTAATAAAAGGAAATGTTAACTACTGTTTTAGGTAGAACTTTAATGCTCTCTATTTAATTGAAGCCAACACACAACTGAAATAATTACTGCACATTATCCATTCTTAAAAAATATTCAGTGTTAATGTCAGTGTCAAGCTTGGCTGTTCACAGATTTGAATTATTGTGCCAACTGTGAGATTTCAATATTTCTAGTAAAATGAATTCAACTTTAAATGGGATGTCATGTGTCTCTGCTGCACATTTTCAGTGTTTAATATTTGCCATTCGCAACAGTTTTCCTCCTTTCCTCTGATTTTCTAGGACAGCCACTTTGGTGTTTCATTTACGGTCAAACTGTCTTTACCACATGGTAGGGAGGTCAGTGCTATTAGAGGGAATGAGAGGACCTAATTGAATTGACTGTGATTGTCACCAGCACCTACTATATCTACTGGTAATTTATTCCTTCTAATCCAACCCCTTTTGCGACTGCACCGCAGGTGTGCCACTGCATCTTTGGTCACAAAATTACCAAAAATGTGTACTTGCACCTAGATGCTCTACATGTGGCGGTGCCTTGAATTTGCACCACAGTCTGTGCTTTCATTAAAAGAAGACCCCTTGTGACACTCTGTCGGAAAATGCAAAAACAACCTCACAAATGGAGGGGGAAAAGCCTCCTTTTTCCCTCTCTTGTTACTGAAAAGTAGTGGAGACGGAGAAATAATCAAACAGAGGTAATGCATAAGCAGGTCAAGTCCAGCTTGTAACAGTTATTTTGTGACTTCATTTTCTCCTGTGTTATCATACAATAATGAAAAGTGTTGACAGATTCATTTCCTTGCTGCTATCACCTAAGACCATTTTGTGATTTCTAATTGATAGCTACATGCAGCAATTTTATAGCGCTTTTAATTAGACCAACTTTGACCTTCTGTTCGCTTTGCATTTATATTGCTCCAAATTATTTTCACCTTCTTTCTTCATTAACTTTTGTCAAATGAGTACAGGCATTTACAACATTGTAAACCATACATGCACTGTATGAAATATGGTGCGACTCAAATGAATTGATAACGGTCTGTCACATTAATTGTTTGATTGATTACATGCAATTAAATAATCTGTGAAATGAATATCTTTTATATGCTCTTGACCCCAGGGAGATTTTTGAGTGAAGGACTTAGACGCCGTAGAGGAATATAAAATAAGTAAATAAAAATACCTTGGTGGAATGAGACTGTAACAACCACTTAGCTGTCTAATTGACTAAGAGGGGAAGCCCTTACATACGTCATTAGGGAATACAGGTGCATGATGACTCTCCACTCAGATAAATCCTTCATATGGAACTAGTTAATCTCCCATGTAATATTGAGCAGATGTGTGTATTGGTAAATGAATAAACACCAACCTCAGATGAATCTCAATTGAGTAGGTGTTTAGTATTCATTTGGACTTCATCCACTGAATGAATATCAAATTTGTATGAACATTTATGTCAACATGTGCCACGTACCAGTTACCCCCACCCAAATAATTCTTTCAACTTTGAAATATTAAGGTCCTCGTATTCTGGGGACATTGAGTGATTTATGTCGACACAACATGGCAGAGCATTTACAGGGTGAACACCGGCGAGACCTGGCAGTCAGCTGTTTACAGTGCCAGGGTGTGGAGTGCTTTATTCTTTTGAGAATTTGCATCCCATGTAAATCTTCAGTTTGAATGTGGACAATTTAAGCGAGAGGAGAGGAATTTACTCCCACTAGTAAAATAGAGTTGAATGACAAGATTCTATTCATTGCAAATGGAAGAACAGCAATGAGGAGCAGACAAGGGTGACTACCCAGAGCCGTAAAAAGACTTTATATTTGATGCAATATTCTGCTACTAAAAGTTGACCCACAGTTAACATTTGAATGGCAGCAGCTAGTCAGTAAACCAAATCGTGTTGGCCCAAGTCTTTAAATTAGCCAAACACAGTGCCTTGATCAGTCTACTGAAGAGCAGCACGCGTCTGAAGCCAATTCAACCAACGAAGTAACGCTGTGGCTGGATCCTGAATCATTTTTTAAACTTGGTCCTAAATTTGTAAAGAAAATGGAGATTTGGCCCATCACGTTGTTTCAAGCACTTTATTTGCATAATGAAGACAGGACGTCCACTAAAAACACCATGAATGCAATTAGATGTAAATGGTGGCAAAGGATTCATTAACATTATTGGTGATTATATATCACGCTGCCACATAATGACGCAGAGACAGTCAGTAGACAGAAAAACCAGAGGTGCTTCACCCCTGACCTCTCTTGACCTCCATTCTTTCTCTCCACCTGGCTTCCCGTTGGATGTAGGATATTTGTGTTTGTCTACATGTGTGCGAGCAAATGTGTTTGTCTTTCTGTTCATCCGTCTAATCTATCCACTTTCTTTGCAGTATTGAGTCTTTATCTGCTTGGTTGACTTTATAACTGTAACACTGGTTTAATTTCCTTACCTGCTTAATTGAAATTCACATCTCTTTCTCCTTACGCGTCTTGCTAGTCTGTGTGTGTGTGGAGGAGGGGATATTAGTGGAGATGTATTTTCATTCTAAAAGTGGCAAGTGATGGACAGGATCTCACAGACAATGCCCCTGCCTCCTCAATCTTTTTGTCTGCTGCACCTGTCTTTTAGATACCTTTCAACCTTGTCTCTTTCTTTTGCTCTCTCTATTCCCAAGTCCCCCTTTCCCCTGGATTGCCTGGGCTTGATAAATCGTATGCTAAATTTAGAGACATATTTCTCAAAGTCACCAGGACTCGAAAGAGAGAAGACCACAGACAAAATGGCCCCTCTAATCCATGTTTATCATCTTTTATTTATCTCTTTGAAAAATGCAAGGTACTCTCAGAAATCCCCCCTCTCTCTTTTGTCTCTTTGTTGCTGCCATAACTTTTTTTTCCCTGTGTCCTCCAGTCAAATGTCAGTGGCCACATTCTTGTCTCATAAGGCCACATTTAAACTGACAGCATATTTAAATTACATCAGTCAGCTGAGCTCAGTGGGGTTGTGCTTCGTAAAATTAGAGCTTGCTGAGGTTCTAATAGAATATCTTTGCCATTTAAATTACAGTTGCAAATGTGCTGTAATTTAGCTCGGCCTTCATTACGCTCCTCTTATTTCTCAAATTCTCTGTTAGTGCTAACAATGTTTGATTACAATATGGCACCCACTGTTGAAGACAGAAATGTACGTCCACCCTGGAGTGGCTTCAGCTGTACCTTACAAGCTTCTCGCGTTAGCGAAGAGACCCGTTAACCTCACGAAATAGAAGTAATAAAGCACTTGATCACAGACGTGGACACACAAAAAAAGAAACTTCCTGTAATATTTCAAGCATCATTACACTGTAAGACATATTTATGTATTGTTCTTTTAAAAGAACATTTTGAGCTTTGCAGATGTTACAGGGTCTGTATCTCAACTGAACAGGAGCTACAAGAACAGGGCTGTTTATTAAAAAATATAGGAGGATAGGAGAGGATGAACATGCCATACAACCAAAGTTACAAGACTGAATTTTTGTTTTGTGACAGAGAGGAGCAAGACAAGAAAGTTAAATGACATGGCTAGATTTGTCCATTGTCACATATTTAAGCTTGGCATAGTACATGTACATGTAGTGCATGTACACTAATTCATTTAAAGCATGGTGTTAGTGAACACCAGTGGTTCACCACCATATAGCAAGATTTTTTTATTTTATTTTATTTTTTTTTAACTGTAGATGTTTGTCTTATTACCAGAAGTGTATTTGAATGAAAATCCAAATATGAGACCACAAGCTTTCAGATCTTTAGACAGCTCTTACATTGCATATTTAGTGGGGATGAAGGTATTAAACAGTGAAGCTTAACCACTCATGGTGAGCTTTTAGATTAATTAAACAGAAAACACTGTCCCTCTGTTATGTGACAATCTCCTAAATTTCTTAAACTCCTGTTTTTGCTCTGAGTTGCAATTTATACTTATTAATATTGATGGCAACATGTGGTGAGTGCGAGAAAAACTGTGACGCTTGCAGAGGAATGGATGATAGACATTTATGAGAGGAATATGCAGTATGCCTTCCTGTAGTTGTTTTAGTGTGTATTGGAAAGCAGCAAAATAGTTTGTAATTAGAGTGCAGTAGCATACAATACACTGAATGCATCAAGTCAGTGAACAGCGCGCACATTCCTCACTGTAGTGTCTCAAGAAGCAAGGTAACAGCTTGGACGGAAGGCTACCTCCTCTGTCTCTTTCTCTCTCACTCTCATTTTACTCAGTCTTTTCTTGCTCCTCCTCGCTGCTTTTATAACTTGCTTATCTGCCTGTTGCCAGAAATACTTCTCTTTTATCCTGTCCTCTATAGCACATCTTTGCCTCTTGTTTATGTTGAATCTGAAGGGTGGAATATTTTCTCCGTGTGCAGTAAAGTGGTATCCTGTAGTGGCCCTCCATTATCCTTGTTGTACATTTTTCAGGGGGGGAGAGAGTAATTAGTTTGCCATTTGGATTCACAATGCAATTATCTGCTGAATTCTGGGACATTTCAGGTGCCTTTAGGTGAACAGTGTCAGTCCACGAGAAAGAGATGCCATGCAGACATTTCACGGAAAAGCAGATTAAGCGGATGTCTTTAAATAACTTTACTGATTACAATATAATTTTGTTTATTATCAGCAACATCTGCAGCTGAACATTATTCCTAAATCTCACATAAAAGTCTTGTTTTTTATGGATCGTCTTATCAGGATGTAGAATCTTTTATTGTAATTTTCACTGTTACAGTCTGGCTAACTTTCTAATCCTACTTTTACATCCACTCTTTAGCCAGTTCACTGTCACACAACACACACACAAAAAAAATCTTTCTCTCAGAAGCTGAAGCTATTTCATCATTTATTGATAATAAAATATTTGCTAATTATTTTCCTTTTATTTGACTAATTGATAAATCAGCTAATAGTTGCAGCTCTATTCCACAGCCCTAGAATGAACTGTGCTTTAGATGACAAAAACATAATGTATTGGAAAGGAAGTAAATTTTTATGGTTGTTGCAAACAATGTGGCAGCTGGTTAAACTTGTGTTTAGCTGTATCATGTGAGATTGCAGATTTCTGGTGGCACGATCTGATTCCAGTTTTTGCTTTGTTTAGTAAGCAGTTGCCAGTCAAATACCTGGCTGAACCTCAAGTTCGGTTCGTATCATGTCGTATAATTTTTGAAAGCATCGTGATAGCTGGCACAGTTTCGTAACCACTACTATCTGGCTGGACTTGCTCTCTAACTGTTTTAATTGCCGTGAGGTGTGGCTTCAGCAGATGTGAGGGTTGCGTAAAAACACTGCCATGTACTTGCTGTCTGACATTTTCCAGGCTTTGATCGATGAGCTTGCCACTGGCTCCTTCACTTTAGGCAAGTCCTCCTCTCTCTGTCACTGAGAACGCCACAGGATGGTGAGGTTAGCGAGTTTATGAGCACAACACCTCTCCTTCTCTGAGGACACTGTGTTACATGGTGCTGTGGAGGAATCCCCAGTAGGTCTGGTGTAAAGTAGAAATCATCAACGTGAGAATAAGTGTACACTGGATTACTTTATGTCACAATACTGCATTGCTGCAACAGTTGGGTTAAGACTAAGCCTCAGATGCGTCCCTAGTATCACTGATTACATTGAATATGTAAATTTAGAATAGATGCATGATTTTAGTGTAACAAGCCCAAGTTTCTCTTTAATGACATCAAGATGTTGTTGTCTTTGATTTGCATTCTTGCCATCTTGTTGCAGTACTAATGAAAGACATAGATGAATATATCGCAGTCTGGTATTTCCTTACTCAATAACCATGCAGATATTGACATGCTGCTGGCATGTAGTCCCCTCAAACTCACACAGTGCAAATAAATACAGGCAGCTCTGTGTAAAACTCTTGGTTGCTGACTTTTTCCAAGTTGTATTGGAAGTTGTTGCGGTTCCTTGCAGTGAATCATGGTGATTATCTTTCATTTTGAGGTAATTTGGTCTTAATCTCTGGGTTAAATTGGGATTTGTTATGTAGGAAGGAGGGGTGGGGGTGATTTAGCTGAGTAATTGCAAGGGTTCGCACCATTATGTAGCAGCAGTAGTCTTTGTGTCAAATGCAGCTTCTTACAGCAATATAATTATAATTCACAACACTTAGCTCATTTAGTTCATTATTCAGAAAATGTCTTTAGTGACACACTTGCATAGTCCACAGTTTCAGTTAATCTGAACTCAGATCAGTTGGTAAATTGAACTATGTACAGATATAATCTCAAAATATTGACAGATTAAACTACAGGGAAACTGACAGAGTCATTAATTACTGACACTGTTGTTTTCAACAATATGTACAGTATGTCACTTTTTAAACCAGAGAAGTTGGATCCAGCACGTTTGCTTTAATGTTTTGAGTATTATTTTTAGGTCATTTATTTTTGCTCTGTAAAACTGCTGTGAATGTGTGGATGTATAACACAGTACAGGCAGGTGCAAAAACATGATGCACCAATTTTGTTTCCTGGAAATGTGATAAAATCATAATCACAATATTGAACAAAGCAGTCAGGATTATCCAATTGTGTAAGCGTAACCTCTAACATCTTTAGTCAGAATGTGACCCATTTTAAACCTTGGAGGAAATCTTGCCCACATACTGTGAAGCAACAAGCAGCTGTACACAGACTGGCTCTGACACAGTGTGCTCTGCTCCGAGTGCTTGTGAAAATACAGCCTTGAGGAAACACAGAGGGAACTAAACATTTCCAATGACCTAAACTGTGAATTAATGTGTAGTTTCAATACTCAAACTGCTAAAACATCTTTTACCGTTTTACTTTGTGCATGTATGTGTAGAAGCAGGAATCTCACAGCAATAAACAGCACCTTTGGCCTGCACAACTAAAAGGACAGGAAGTCCTCTTTTTCTCCTTTGTGGAATATTGTTTTTCCAACTCGGGAAGAGGGAGGCAGCTGAGAAAGCAAGGACAGTGGATTTCTGTTAGACTCCTGGGTGGGGCTAGGGGCCTTGAGGATGAAACAGGGGGTGGGTGGGGGGGAAGTAAATGCCAGCACCCTGCCGTGCAACAGGCATGAAGGCCTTTTGACTCGGTTGCCATGTTACCGGCCTTTGGTCGCAGGTATCCTCTCCCTGAGGCTCCCAGGTGGAGGCAGGACTCTCGTGATATGAAGAGGAGAGGAAGGACGAGACTGAGAGGGAGAGGGAGCAAGGGGGTCTGGTCTGTGGATGGCAGGTGGCGCCCAGAGCTGGGGCCGTCTACCTGTCTTTCCATCTTGTTCCTGAAGTGATAACAAGGTTAGAGCAATTGAAACCACGTACAACACTCTCCCCAGAGTGCCTTTTCCTGCTTGAAGGCACGTAGTGTTGGGGGGATTGAATCTATCAGTGTCATATTTATATTAACCAGATTTAGTAACGTTCATAAGATTGTGCTGTTCGAACAGACCTCTTTCAGGAGAAATGCAGATTGTTGTGCATTTTTCTCAACTTAGAGTAAGCTTTGATAATTGAGCCTGATTTCTGAAAGGAGTGAGTCACATCTGGATGTCATGGGAGAGCTGCACGTGAGGAGAGCAGAAGGGAGAGTGAGAAGGCAGCCGGAACTAGTTCTTCACTGATTTATGGAGGCTAATGTGGAAATGGTGGCAGGAATGGTGAAAAGCAGACTTTTGTGTGTTTGAATGTGTGTGATGATCTGATTCCTTTACTAGAACTAGTTATTAAAGAGCCAAAAGCTCTAACCATTTGTGTGTGGCATTAAATTTTACTTTCCTGTGCCTTTTTCAGCCATGAGATAGATCTTATAATGTGCTGTTTTAATGTATCGACCTGCCTTGTCACTAAATGTCAAGCAGCATGGGAACAGTTGCATGTTAAAAATGTTTAAGCTGTAAATGATTTATTTACACTTGGGTCAGCTACCACTATAAGAGCAAATGTTGTAGCTGAATATTAATGTGAACAGAGCAAATACCACACCCTTAAATAATGGGCACACGCCATTTCCAACCCTCCCTGACAACAAATCTGAATTTGAGCTTTAGTTACTAAGTGAAAACAGTGGTTTAAAGTGTAGGTTACCCCAGCACTAAATCACTACAAATGACCTTCTTTGTCTCCACTGTGATTTTGTCTATCAGTGGCTGCAAATGACAAATTATTTAGAGAAAATTTCCATCCCCCCCGCACCCACCCCAGGGGTGCACATCTGACTTCAATTCCACTCTTGTCAGGTAGACGTAAAGCTAAGGGGCACATACAGAAACACAGAAAAAGAAACAAGCAAAAAAAATAAAAATAAAATAAGATCAAAAAAGGAAAATGAGAAAGAAAACACACACAAAAAAGAAAGCAGGAAAGATATTTAATTTGGTGGTTCCTGCAAATTATTATTTTCCATTTCTCCAAGCCTGAACCAGTTGTCAACAAATAGTCTCACAAACCACTAGCTTTTAAAACTTAATGAAAACGCAGTGAGATCACGGCAATGAGTATTTTCAACAAAAATGATAACAATATTGATCATACCGCCCAGTCCTCAGATTCCTGTCATACGTACAAATTTATACTGGACCTTTGTGTCTTTGGAAGCAGCTGCGTGCCACAGCTTTTGTCAATAAAAAGATTGCTCATTCAGTCCATTTTAGGTGCCAAAACAAGCAGGAATATTAACCTTGACTGTGTGTTCATGTCCTTAACCTCTGACCTCCCCTTTTGCCCACACAGTTGTTTCACAGGGGAAGAAAAAAAACAGCCAGCCTTTGCCCTTTGCGTGTCCATGCACTGTGGCTTTGGTTATGCATGCAATGTTGTGCGTCTGTATGCTTGTGTGTGAGAGCCTGAATTTTGCTTATGTATGATGCATCCAGGAAAAAAACAAAAAAAAAAAACAAATTACATGCACAGCAGAGGTTATGGAGTGATTCCTCTCAGGCCTATTTGAGAGAATAATGTTGACTGCTGATAGCAAAGCTTTGATCCGTAACCTATTGTAAGTGTAAAATCAGAAGTGCTCTGCATTTTCTTTGATAATGCAGTGGTAAATAAATTCCACATCTCAGTTGGTTATCGTATTGTACCTAGTATGGATCTGAAGGTGCTGACTAAGACTGGAAAGCAGGTGATTCTAAATGGCTCTAGGTAAAGATTTTTCACAGTGGATTAGTTCTATACACTGTGATCCAGATTTTGTTGGCTTTTAGCCTATACTTTATTTATAGATGATAATACACTGCCTAGAGGTGATTGCCTTGGTTCTCTACTGGTCTGTTATTGCTCGTGATAGGCTGGTTTTATTATTGGGGTGATAAGTGGAAGTTAAACGAGCCGGAGTGCATCTGCATTTAGTGTTTTTTTAACCTCATATTATCCACGGGACTAAGCCGAGGTGCAATGGGAGTATTTAGCGCTCTGCTGTACTTGTAGGAATTATTACTGAGACTCGGTGTTCTGTGTTTCCCTTGTTAGACAGCAAGAGAGTAAGCAGCAGAGAGGGTGAGCGAGAATGAAGTAAAGGGTGAGAGGTAGAGGGAGTCCTCTGTTGTTGGCAACCACAGGCTATATCTGGGCAGTCTGCAGAGACAGGCACGCTTTGTCTCTAGCGTCATTTGCAGCTTAAACAAACAGGTGTGATGCAAGAGCCAAACAAACACACCGCTGCTCTTCAAAGTGGAGACAGGAAGAGATGCTGGGTGAGAGAGAGTGAAGAAATAATGGGGGAGGCATGGGCAA
Organism: Rachycentron canadum; assembly: GCA_038496675.1. Lineage (NCBI taxonomy): Eukaryota > Metazoa > Chordata > Actinopteri > Carangiformes > Rachycentridae > Rachycentron > Rachycentron canadum. The sequence goes on along the minus strand of CM076660.1, from coordinate 16,098,305 downwards.
TCAAGGGGAGAAAAGTGAATACATGGATGTGGAGTCGAGTAAAATGAAAGTGTTACTCTTATGCTGAATTTCAGTTAAATGTGCAGAGTTTTCTAAAGTTTTTCCTCATATTTGTAGGTGTCAGCCCTTTATTTCTTCATTTTAGCTTTAGCAGGATGGAAAATAAATTGGTCCTTGTTTTTTTTTTTTTTTTTTTCTCACCTCGACTAAAAATGTCTGTTTTCTGTCTCTTTCACTCTGGTGCTGACAGCCTCTTACCTTCTCTACTGCTTCATCACACTCTCTCGTTGTCTCTCTCTCTCTCTCTCTCTCTCTGCGACACTGTCACTTGAATCAGAAGTTGAGTGCTGGCTAAGTGAAGGGGTACACAGTGTGTCTGCTCTAGGCAGGCCTGAGTGGTGCTGCACTGCTTTGCTGCCTTTCTCCACAGAGCCTTGATTCAGCCCCCGCTGATAGGGGACCCAGGCTTTGCTCAGCCCCCACCCCGCCTGCCTGATGAGCAGCATCTCTAATCCCTACAGATGTTAACCCTTGAGACTTCTGTTCTTTACTATCATCTCCGTTCAGCAGATAAAGCATTTACTCATCTTTGTCCAATTTAATGATGTCTTGTTTTTCTTGCTTTTCTCTGCCACAAAACCTCAAAACTCAACTTATCCTTTACATTTCTACTGCAAAATTATTGCTCTTCCTCTCTGCTATTAATGTCTTGCACAATATAAAAAAAGCTCAGGAAAATCTCAGAAGTATATGTTAAACACCACATTTAATTATGATGTGTATATTTTTTGAGACAGTGAATGTGTTCAATATATAAATACATTTTTTGTGATCATCCTTTGAGATGCGTACTTAAACTGCCAGGAAATTCTTCGATGCTCTTTTGCAAAAGCATGGGCCACTTGGTGTGCAGGCTTGCCCCCGATGTTTGTTCCAGGGCTTCAGATGACACCTACTTATTGCAGTCAGGTTGAGATCAGGGAGGAGGGTGTCCAGCTTTAAATATATATATAAGCAGCGGGGACATAAGTGGGCTCTGGTAGCATGTAATTCAAATTCAGGGATGAGTGCCACATAAGGTAAGCAGCAAAGACAATCTAGGGCTTGTTGCAGGACCCAGTGTCAGCTCAGCCCTTCAATTATCCTCATTATTACAGTATGTCCTCATTTTGCAGAAACGCTCACCTGCAGTGATATATCATAGACCCAAGATTAGACTTGTCATGAAGAGATTGTGTGTTATACAACCCCAAACATTACTCATCCCAACCATAAGACAGAGACAAAATAATAGGCAGTAAAACAACAAGCGTAGATCACAGGCCTAATTGACGCCCTAATGCAAAGCATCATCCAAGCAGACAGATGGAGAGAAGGTACAGGTTCTCCTTTTCACACATCTGAGCCTCTTAGGCTCAGTAGAGGTTATTTTAGTAGATGTATATGAGATATAATGATACGTCAGTGAGATCTGCTGGGACAAGAGGAGCAGGTAGTGCAGTAGAGCAGAGGGCTGATTTATGGGCAGGATAAATGATGCGGTGGGTGTCTGCCTGTGTAATAGCACTGTGCTCTGCACACCGCACTTTCACTCAGCTGTAGTTTATAGTGTGATGTGTGATGGGGATAAATGTCAGCTTGGCTTATCTAAGAAGATCTGATATGACTTTTTACTGGCTCCTCTCAAACACCTTGACATGTGTTCAAAGGAAAACTGTTAATGGCACATTGACGAAATGGAAACCGAGATTATGAAAATTGTTCATGTTGTTTATAACAAGTACATAAGTGCACAACAAGGTTTCATCGTCTGCTACTTTTAACTTGCCATTAGGTTTTCTCTCATCTCTCAGCAGGCTGAAGACTATTCTTAGTTATTTGTGTGATGCCAAGCCAATTCACTGAAGCAAGATTTATTTCTTTGATATTCACACCAGCGCACACATGAGTTGGGGTGAAAAATGAAACCAGCCACAACCAGAGGCTGCTGCTCTGTATTGTTCAATGGTTAAAGCAATTATTGTTTGAAAGTTGCTGTATTATCTTTTCACTCAGTTTGGTCATATTAAAAAAAAAAAAAAATCTACCCACCATGGAGGAAGCTGAGCCAAAGAGGCTTATTTGCTGCTGTATCTATGAGGCAGTATGGAAATAGTGGGGGGGCAGTGGAGTCCTGTTGCTTGCTCTGAGCATGATCTTAAGAGAATGCATATTATCCCTATACTCCTTCTGAGGTGCTTAGCACTTATCCTTAAGCAGGTGTAGTCTTCACGTGTATACAACACTGCTATACTGGGATACTTGGCAGCATGTTAACCACAGTTTTGAGTGAAAACAGACACTGTGAAATGGTAGACAGTCTGATGAGAGGGCTGGCATGAGTGGACCTATGTCTGTAATATAGTGCGACTGGTTAAAAGTGAAAACTAACTCTGTTGTGCTGAGTTGAGTGTAAACTGTTTGAAGATCTGATGATAGCTGCTATACTCTACAAAGCTATTTCAATTGACATAATGTACCTAGAGAAAAGAGGCTGTGTGGAGCGTGCACATTCACACAGAAAGAACCTGTATTGAAACTGTGGTCTTGAATGGTGTATTGACAATATGTAGGGAAGGGCTTGTGGTTTCCCTTGGGGGGATGTGAGGATAAGCAGGTGTGACTATGGGGATTGCCGTTTTTCTTCGCTGAGGCCTTGCCCCTCATACCGTACAGTCCTGCCTCTAACAATGGGCAAACAATGGGCTCTGGATTTATTTTTCTGCCAGTAATAATGCTTTACCTAGAATAGAGTAAAGAATTATTTTCAAAGGTAAGCTGGCCTGTCACTAACACATACACCACTCTCTGTGACTCGTGGGGAGGATGAAGCGCATGTTTATCGTATAATCCACTCCTCTCTTGTTGTTTGTACGGTAATATTGAAATTAAAATCAGTGGGTGCCAAACACCGCGGATGACCTGGCTGGTTTGCTTTTCTTGCAGTTTTGCTCACTAATTTCTATGCCTTGGCCTCCCTCACGCATCCTGGTAATGAGAAAATGTGCTGTTGTCTTTGTTTACTGAGCCAGTCTGTCTGGCTGCAGCTCTTCACATTGTTTGAATATAAACAGGAGCGAAATTATTAGCTCACTTGGAGTGTTTCGGCTAAGTTACATGAGCATACAGCCTGTAGGTCGACCCAGAGCTCCGTGTGTAGTATACATATAGTTAGTGCGTACACCATACAATGTTTGATTGCTGGAAAATATACATAAACATTTATTGCAGTAATTAAAAGAGAAGTGAAATGCGAAAATTGAGATGATGCTTCTTTTTTGCTGTGTTGATAGTCAATACTAAGAGAGCCCACTTGTAATGTACATCAAATATTCTTGCTAACCATGGTGAAGGAGGAGAAATTTATTTGAGGTTGAAACCAAATGTGTTTGATGAGAGTTTCAAGACAAACTTGCATGCTTGGTTTTGGGGATCATCTCAGAGTAGAAAGGCAACACAGGCAATATTAAGTGTCGATCCAGCCATTTCAAGGAAACGGGTGACTTAGGATTTTAAATCTTTAATAATTTTGCAACTTGTTTTTGCATGGAGATGCCTCACTTTGAATGTGGTTGACTTATTGGAGAGGAAATTTGCCTGTCAAGATTGTATCAGTTTTCTTTTAATATATATCCACAGCTGTTTCTCCAGGAAATTGCTATTTTATTTATTTATTATTTATTTATTGGTTTATTAGATTTAATAGACTTTGAAAATGAAAAGCCTTTCATACCATATGACGGACGTTAACGGATTTCCTTTTTCTCTATTGTATACACACAAGAGATGAGCTATAGATAATGGTCAAAAATTAGATTTCCAGACTTGGAGGCCCTTGGCTGGTCTGCAACTTAATTGTGTGGCAAAAGACTACACGATAAGAAATGCCAGCTTTTGGCACTGACCCTCACATCTGCTGAGCTGGCAAATCCTAAGTCTGATCTTGAAATCTAATCAGTAATGCACAACAAGGCCTAAAATCCTTTAAGTTCTGCTTGTAGGTTTTAGACTGTTAGCATTTAAGGATCTTTATCATTTTGTTGTCTATGCATACCTATCGTTTAAGAAAGAAAGAAAAAAAACGTGTGCTTTGAAGAACCAATTTTGTTCAATACTGAGACTTTTTAATACTGAGTTTTTTTTGTTTTTTTTTCATTTATTATCGTTATGTTATGTGTTGTCATTTCCCTAGTTTTTACTCCTTGCTGGAAGCTTCAACACACCCTTCCATCATCAATCTGATGAGCAAGCACCACAAGGAGGAATCATGAGGTGGTGACGCTCTAAGCTAAAACAGAGGGAGACTCCATGTTAGAAAACCCATTTACAGCACTCTTAGTTTAATAAAAATATTGATACTTGTTGCAAGGACATCGATGTCATTGGGAAAGAGGAAATATTGTAATCTTGTAATATAACGCAATATTGATTTTTTTTTTTTTTTTTTTCTGTCTCAACCCCATTTAACACCATGATTTGGAAGTAGAATGACGTGAATGGCCCAACAGTACTTAAAGAGCCATTTCACTGATTTTCAATCTGATTCTTATCATTTAAATCTCACATAAAAATTTCCACTGTAGTAAGAATCTCCAGAGCTTGACACCTGTACCTTTTGGTTTGACTTGGCTTGGCCCATTGTACTTTTTTATGGGTTTTGTTAAGTGAAGAATACAAGTCATATGCTTACAGGTTGTATAGTTACTATAGATAAGCTAGTTTACAGGTTTTCATTTTTGTTTTAACTCCAGAGTTTCATCTTCCTTCAAGTTCTTATTAACAAGCTTTATATATTATGGCTTTTTAAAAATGTGTATACTCTTATATATCTAACACAAAAGTATGTACATATCTTGCACAGACATTATGTGTATGCATGTCAAAATGTGTACTCAGGGCATTCAGTGATGAGTGTTTGGGTGACATTTGACTACGAATGAGGGTGAATGCAAATTGCTTTTTTATTATATTATCTGCAGTGTCCTGTTTTTATCACACATGATGGGCAGAATTTCCCTGAAGGGATAATAAAATTGTCTTGTACTTGCATAGAACTTAAAGTTGCCTCTTTTCTTATGAGCCATGTTGAATGTTAATAGTTTGTCCAGAGTTCTTTGTCTATACCAATATAATCCTTTGTTTGTTAAATTCAGTTTTTAAGGTTTCGAAATAACCTCATCATTTCAGTACCATTAGTTTATTGAACTAATTACTCTGACACAGCCTCTCCCTCACTTAAAAGCCATCAGAAAAATTATCAGGACTATATTTATCAAGTTAGATTTGTTGAGCTCCCATGATAACCCTGTTTTCCTGCTCAATGAAGTAAAATCTCAACATCCGAGTGATGTCAGATGTTGATATGATACCCGGTAATACCACAAAGAGAACAGACTTTATGGCTCGTTTTCTTGCTTCACTGCTCAGGACTTATTTTTATTGACACAGACAACATCAGCTAAGCAATAATAATTTTGTGACCTAACACTTGAAAATTGTATGTCTTTATGGAGCTATGTTGTTTGATATTTCCACCCACGTCCTATGTTTAAACTCATCTCTTTCACAGAGCAGGTCTCAACCTGCCATCTCAATCTGGTCTTTTCTGTACTAGAGTCTCTTTCCGTTTCATTAGTTGATTCATTTACATGACAGATGCCCTCATGCATGCTGTAGAGAGCCTAGGGGTGCACTGCAGCTGAACACCACCTGCGGTGTGAGTTTGTTATTTGAACCCATGATCTAGAGTTCCCTTTCTGCCCTTCTCATGAGCACTCATCGCTCACCCTGACTGCTACGGTCCTCACACTGGAGCTCATGATACAGTTACATTTGAGAATCACTCGACTTCCCACATCCTTTTTTTTTCTAAATATGTGTTCAGATGTATGTGTGGACCTGTGTGTAAATGTGAACTGTTATTTGACTCACTGGCCTTACTCAAAGGGGACCTATTATGCAGACTTCCAGCACTACATTTTTATTCAGGGACTCCACTAGAGAAGCTCTGCATGATTCACAGTTTTAAAAAGTCCTTATTTATCTCAAACTAATGGTTATGCAGCCAGTCAGTTGAGCCTGTGACTGAAACAGGCAATATTGGCCTGTTCCGCCTTAAGAGGCCTCCTTAAAAGCCCACTTTCTACAGATTAGCTGAACATCCGGAAGCCTGCTTGTGAGCTCCGCCTGTAACAAAGATTAGAGCAGGGCATCTCTGTTCTGTAAATATTACACCCATCACCTGGTTATTGTGTCACATAACAATGGATTTAGTCTTTCAATCACAATCTGTATATAAACATATCTCTCTATTCCCCTGCTCATAGTTGTATATGTGGGAAATAAAGTAAAATCCAGACTAAAGTGGAAAATGTCTGCTGTCAGGAAATACAAAGGCTGACATTGCTAGTAAAATGTTATTCTGTCACCAAACAGCTGAATAGTAAACCAGCACTGTTGGTTGTTTGTATTAATTAAATGACTACCATAGTATAGTAGAAAAAAGCATCAGAAACCCAGTGTTCAGTGCAGTCTAACGCCCAAGCCTTTGTCTTGCAAGGATTACTCTCACATGTTTATGTTGTTATTTAAAACTGATCATATTTAATAAGGACACCCGGCAATAACATATTTTTTATATATGTATAATATATAATATGTTTTAAATTAAAGGAAAGCGGAATAGATCCCCTATAAAACAAGTTTGTTCATGGTTACTACACACACAAAAAGTCTGAATCTCAGGGTAATTTATTCTTCACTGCTGATTAGTGTTAGAAAACAAAAACAAACAACCAAACATATAATCTTCCTGCATGATAACTAAAAGGTTTTATACTGCATTGAACTTACTAATTCCCAAAAACAGAACTTGAAGTGCCTTTATGGTTGGTAGGTTGTGTTACAGATCACTCAGAAAATGAGTGATCTTTTGAGAAAATGAGTGATCTTTTGACATTGAAAATAAGTTTACATACTTGTGGTTTCTTAAGTAGCTTGTATAGTAATTATTCTGGTTGTGCCAGTAGTCATTTGTATGCAATGCAGGCAGAGGGTGAAATGCCGCTTGCTACATATAAGCAGTGAAAAATAACCCATTGAGCAGCAACTATAAAAAGCATCAAAGGGACTGAGGGACAGTATGTAACCCTAGTTCTATGATCACAGGCATACTTTGATAACAAGGCTCTATAGGCTTTTTTACAAGGCTTATCCAGTCATTGTTGTGTTTTGTAAAATTTGCATGTGTGTGCTTAAGCCATTCATTCATTATACAACTAGTGGAACAGCAGTGAGACACATCTGACGCCTTCTCCCATTGTCAAAGAACTAGGATTACGATGTGCGACCGTACTTCTTGTTCCAACAATCAAGATGTAGCGATCCAACTTTGTCCGAGGGTTACAACCGGGGCAAAACAGCAGTACATACGACTTAATACCTGCAAGCACATTTGACCAGAATTAATTATTTTGAAATATACGCCCATAGTGGTCTGTATTGCGATGTGTGAATCAGATGTTTTGAGGATTAGCAGCTTGATGCACTGAGCTACATCTCTTATAAACCCTCAGTTCTTTTTTTGGAGCTTTCATGTAAGTAAACAGTTGATGAGCAGTTAGAGGTTCAGGTGTATATCCTTTTGAGGTGTGCCTAATTACATCCCAGACATTTTTTTTGTATTAGTTACAACAATTAGAGTTACTTAATATTATCTGATGACATATCTGATAATCGAAGGAGGAACATATCCAGTCATTTAATGATGACAAATGGCCAATGAATAGAGGGCATTGGCTCGGGACACGGATGAACTCGCACTGCAACAAAGACACTGGCCTGTCCCTCTGCCCACTAGGTGAGCTGTGTTAATGTAATGGCTGCATCCCTCCAGGGGGTTGATGAAGCCATGCCCTACATGTATTTCCAGAAGAGTGAGTACCAGAGCTGCTGCACAGTGTATGCTACATTGCTGCCGTAACACCCAGCCTCCCTAGTCTGCTCCATTAGCTACCTCTCTGTAATCTCAGAGCTTCAAAGCTCCTTATTGTCCTTCCCCACATAAACTCAAAGTCACTTATTTTCATGAGTCATCCCACCCTGCCTCTTGATAGAATTTTAGCTGTATGTTATCTTTTTCCTCTTCCTCTGCTTTTCGCTGTTTATTTACACACAACTGGGGCTGCTGTTTTCTGAAGTGTTCCCAATGATAATGACAGCTGCAAGATAAGAGTTATTTTTAGGACGTTGTGTTTGCATTTTACAGAGTACTGGGTAGGCATTTCTGTTGTAGGCTCACTGTACACTCAATTCCGACACAGTGTCTAACAATATCGAGGACTGCCAACATTTTCTTAGTCAGCACAGAAGTTTCAGATGATTTTTTGATGACCATAAATATTGACTCAAAGCTTTTCAGTCACCAGGCATCAAGGGCAATGGAAGCAACCACAAAACCAGTCTGTTCTTTCTTCCTCTGTTTCAAATACATATTTGCACAAGAGCTGCTCTCTCATCTCCCAGCTTCAGTTTTTCTGTTCTTTTCAACTTCATTTGTAAAACAGATGTATTTAGCCTGTCTTGTCCTGGAACAAAAAATAAATAAATAAAAGCAGAGTAATTACATCTCGTTTAGACCCCTGAAAGACACACATTTGATAGTGGATCCCCAAAGCTGTTAAGTATTCTTTAAAGCTACTGACAAACAGAGAGGGTGCTAGGGGAATAGCACAAGGGCCCACCATGATGCAGTCATCACCAACACAGCTTAATCGTGCCAATTCAGCTGGGCTATTCTAGGACACAATGGAGGGGAAAGTGCAAAAGTGGGTTGTGTTAATTGAGTGTGTGGGCTGGATGATTTTTTTAAATGGTCGTGTTAATTGTTCTTTAAGGAATGGGTCCCCGATTGGTGCACTCGGCTGTGGCTTGCTGTGCTATACCCAGGGCACGACTGGCAGTGGTTATTAAGAGGGCTGTAAGAGCAGGTCTCACATAAGTGTCATCTGCAAGGTTCTGTATTTACTGATGCTTTCAAATTAATCAGCCATCCCTAACAAAGAGCATGCACACCGGTGAATCTGTTTTATTTTAGGGAAACATGATCAAAGCTTTGTCTCCATCAGTAACATGCAAATACTGAGTGGTTCAATCACTTGCTTAGAAATAGAGCTGAACAATTAATAGAAATGTCATTGCAATATGGCCAAATGCAATGTCCAAATGGCAGGATCTGCTATTTTTCCCACCAAGATAAATTGTCACAACATACCATAAGTAGTGTGGTGCTACATAAATGCCCCAGACTACATGATATTTTTCAGATGTAAGGGAACGTGCTTATTTGGTACAGACTGCAGCAAAAATTCCTTTTTTTTTTTTTTTTTTTGCACATCATTTAGCTGTAGGTGATCTCAAGTGCTAACCCAGAAGCTATTTGTTCATTATGTTTGTGAACTTTTGACCTCAAGGGCATAACACTGTGGGCCAGCTGGTGGGAGTTGAGGTATAATTATAAGCAATTGCCCTCCTGCTTGTGTCTTGCAATAGGGGAATCCCATTCCCTTCATATACTGAACATGCACATGTACACTATACAAAGTGTCTTTTAGTTTGGTCTTTACAAAGTAAATGTTTTTTTTCAATTCAAAAAGAATGGACTGCCCTCGCACTTACAGAGTGCCTAGGATGGGGGACAATGATGTTGCTCTATTACAGCTGGATGTTTAAGTGGGCAGTTGTTTGATCTTAGCCTCATGAATGTCTTTTATGTATCAGCGCTGTGTTGGTGTAATTTTGCCTCCTGGTGGTCAAATTTCACTTTGATAATTTATTTGCTGTCCATGGTTTCATGGTAGATTTCCTTTCCCTCAGACTTCTGTTGATAATCCACAACATGTTGCTTTAGATTAGCAAACAGCCATTGGTGAGCTTACTATTTGTTCCTATAACAAATTCCTCTGACTCTGGTCATATAGGCACTGAAGTGTATAAAGTGGTGATGACAATATTATTTTAATGAAAGAGGGTGTTGACCGTAATGTTTTCTTAGGTCTAGCGAGTAGAGATCTCCTCAGGCGAGTGCCCTTTGTGAACTCTGCTCCACAAATGGCCTAGCCATGGAAAAAGAGTTATATATAGAAAGTGTGGGTGATGCTGGTAGCTCTGGTGCCAGCAAGAGCTGCATTTGTGTCTTAAAGCCACCCGCCACCAATGAATGGTTAACTCCCACAGACCCAGTGCAGCACCTAAGGAAAATACAGACACATGCTTGTAAACAATAATAGCACAGTGTCATTGCTGTATTTGTTTCAAAGCGAACCACTGCCTTGCACATTAGGGAAGATTCTTTTTTGCCATAAAGGGTTTAATCACAACTCTAGTGAGGCTCTGTGTGTCAGGAGGCCTAATTATACCTACCAAGACTCATCATCTTAGATTAATGAATCTTTCTGGCCACTGCAGCAAGCCCATGCTCTGTATGTAGCCAGGGAGTTCACCGTTTTCTTTGACCCTTTCTCGGTAGTTATAGGCTAATGGAGCTATAAGCTACCATTGCTAAAGTACGCTCGGTACCACATCATTCATCACAGACCAATGGACAGAATCCTTAACAGCCTTTAACTCTAGTACACCCTGTGGGGCTCATCGTGCTTTAGAAAACCCATTGTGGAGCAGTTAATATAGTCTCATTGTCTACTTTGCAACATTAAGGGGTCTTGTGAACGAGGGGGCTCAGGCACTGAGTCAGTCTGTTTTGTTCTAGTCAAAGTTGTGCTGCCGCTTTGGGTTTAAATGAGCAGTTATCATCCTTCCCCTTCCTACTTTGGACAACGACTATCTGTTGTGGATCCTCTCCGTCTATAAATAACTTGGGTATAGTCAAGAGGGCTTAACCAGTGTCTTTCACAGTGAAAGAAATAGCTCTATATAAGGGAAGAAGAAAGGGGTAAGCCGGGGGGGGGGGGGGTGCTTGTGCAGGTGAAGTTGAGGTTGTCTCCACCTTTTGAGCCACATGTCAGTGGTTAAACTCCTTTTATAATCCTTTCTGATGTTATTCAATCTCATTTACTCTAAGTGCTGATTGATTTTGTTTTGTTTTTTTAATGCTCCAAAGGCTGTTGCCATGAAATCTCAAGGCAACCTTTTCCTTGAAGTGCAACCTTAACCTTTGACTTTTTGACTTTATTTTCACTAAAAGAACCCCCTGCCAGACACACACGCTCACACACACACACCACAGCACACCCCACTGGTGGGGTGGGGTGTGTGTTTGGTTGCCAAAAAGGGGAAAAAAAAACAGAGAAAAAGAGAGGTACATAGAGGTGGTCAGATAAAAGAGATAGGCTGTCGAGACTCTTTGTGAGATGGTCAGATAAAACATGTCACTGCTCTTTGAGGTGGAGTGTGAAAAAGGAAAGTAAAAAAGCAGGAGACATGAATGGCAGGCCAGAGCTTTGTTAAAACAATGATAACACCTGAAATGTGTTGCTGTCCTGGCGAGCATGTCATCATCAAAAAGACAAAAAAGAGAGAAATATAAGGAGCAACGCCAAAATGAGCTGTATTCAATGGGGTCAGCCTGCTTTGCAATCATCCTTGGTGCCTTTAGAGGATAATTCCAGCACCTTTAGCAACTATTAGTAATTGTATTCAAATGCTATTTCTTTATTACTTCACTAAAAAGCTCTATGTAGTACTTGCAGTTTGTTTGTAATGCTGCACTCTGCTACACACCGAAAGGGCCCAAACAAGCTACAGCACCTGAGGCCATTTGATACATTAACACACTCACATTTACTGAAGCAGAAGAATAATTTCAGACAGAAGTGAAGAGCAGCAAATGTAGCAAGGTTAAGGCAGTTAATTTAAGAGTCACTGCTGTGATTTCGATGATGACTTTTTCCATCCCCTTGTCACCATTTTAAACAGCTTTGGGAAATATTTGAACAAAGTCAAATTGCATGTGAACTGTCCTGCTCCAGCCACCTAATAATGAGCTTTACCTTTACCTCTTATTCAAGAACAGTGAGAAGAATTTTGTATACAAGCATGTGCGGCTGTGCAATTTAACCTAAAATAACTGATAAAAAAGATTACTGTGTAAAATAAATATGAAATGAAAAATAATTATCTATATTCATGTATGCATGAATTATGGGATCAATTGAATTTATAGAAAGCATTCAGTTGAAATCAGACATGTTGACTTAGACATATAATGGAAAACGGTTTACATTGTTTTCGTGCTTTTCCAACCATCCAGTGATTGACTATGCCTTGCAGACGAGGATGTTGCCGTCCTAAAATAAACCACTCTAATCAGGTCTGTAATGCGTCACTTATAGGGCAAACGCGGTCAGTCAGAATGGTTTTAAATTGTCTACAGCTTGCTGTAGTGGAGGGTAGATTGCACCTACACCATCCCAGGAAATTGAATCTTGCATCCTTGAAAAGCTGCTAGAACCCTAGTTTTGAAATATTTTGTATCCAATAATGCTAAGCGAGGCAAAAATGTAAAACAACTAGGGATGAAAGTGCAGAGTGAAGAAAAAAAAAAATCGGTTGGAGATGCAAAAAGGGGGAGGAAGGGAGGGAGGGAGAGGGGTCGGCGGGGTGGTGGGCATGCAGCTGAAAGCTCTCTGACAAGATGATGCTATTTATTAACAGTTATTTATGCAAGACTGAAGAGGTGATGGATAACAATAGCATTGCCAAGGCTCCCCTTTGTTTTCAGGGTTAGTAAGTGTTGCATCAACGCTGAGTTGGCTGGTCAGCCTCACATGTAGAAAGGAGGAAAAATGTAATTGCGCATGTAAATGCACACACATGTTCATGCAAACCATGACCATACCTGTGCGTCATGTTCTGTGTGTGCATGTACTTCTGTGCTCCCCTTTGAGTATACAGTATTTGCCAGGCAACGCGTGCCCTTTAGTACATGTGTTTGTTTGCATGTTTGCACTGAGGAAGACTGAGGACTGACAGGGTCTCAAGGGAAGGCCTGAAATCTTTGACCTGAATACATATTTTCACATATTAGTGATGAGTGAAGGAGCCCCAGTGTAATGTGACAAGGCCTGTTTTCCTGCTTGTTTACAGGTAATAAATACTCTCCACCATGAAGTTAGAAACCAGGCCAGGGGATGGTATAATGTGGTCTAGGTGGAAATGGAGGAATACTCATTGACATTCAGGATAATTAACTTTCCGTGTAGTGTTGTCTGTGTGTTCTGCCACAGTGCCTTGGTATATGGTGCCTGAATTTGACAGATCTCTGGTTCTTTTCATGTGATATTTGCATGCAGTTGCATTGTGTTGTGGACATTCTTCCAAAACCAAAAATAGGAATTTTGGTGCTAAAAAAAAAAAAAAAAACCCTAGCAAATTCTTAATAAAAAATTATGGGAAACATATTACATTACCACAAGAAAGATCACAGCTCCAGGCTGTCCAATTACCTGGTCTGCCCCTTTAGCACCCCTAAGCATTACAGGATCACAGTATGAGAGAGAAAAAAAATATAATAGTTGAAAATTAAGAGAAATAGGATACAGAGGACCAGCATTTACCATTTCCAATTATGAGCTAAAAAGTCTGTTTGTAGGTGTCTCAGGAGGAGTAGCTAACAATTTGCTTACTTACAATTGCTGACTATTTAAAAATGTTTTAATTTATAAATGTGAAAAAAAAACACATTTGTCCTTTCCATGTTTTTTTTTTTTTCTTCATGTGACTAATTTAACTTCAGCCACTCATACATTTTGCTCTATAGTAAGTTAAGTCTATTATCTTCAGAAGCAACACTGCATCCATCTATACCCCTTAACCGTCAGGGTTGGGGGGTGGGCGCTGCAGCCCAATCCAAACTGACATAATGCACCCAGGTCGCCAGTCTGTTGCAGGGCCAACACAGAGACATACAATGACAAACAACCATTCACGCTCACACTCACGCCATGGGAAACTTAGAATCACCAGTTAACCTAAACGTGCATGTCTTTGGACTGTGGGAGGAAGCTGGAGTACATGGAGGGAACCTACGCACAGGGAGAATATGGATTTGAACCCAGAACCCAGAACCTTCTTGTGAGGCGACAGTGCTAACCACCGCAACACCACCGTGCCGCCCAGAAGCAACTGTGTGCTTGGAAAGAATACAACACATCTATCTATGGATCTCTTTGTCTGGTGAAAGGGGTATCGTCTTTTTTTTTTCGCTGTTGGAGCTGCAGGTGTGTTCAGTTGTGATCGTCAGGAATTGGATATGAAGGGGACTGCCAACTCCAAGTATGACCTCATTAATTACATCTGTCAGTGATTCCCTGCAGATCTGTCTCCTGCTCTTCACATGCTGCCACTCAGCCAGCCAACCAGTCAGTCAGGAAATTTTCTGCTGTGGGTTAGACAACCTGCCGGGCTTCTGCTCATAACACTAGCAGGTGGGACTGGGTAGAGTAGAGGGAGTGGTGGTGGGGGAGGAGAAAGGAGAGGAGACATTAAGGATGGGAGAAAGACAGAGAGTGGAACAGATGAACACATTCATGCGAACTCACTTCCATTTGATTGCATAAAAATGCAGACACACACACACACACACACACACACACACACACACACACACACACAGACACTCACACACACATGCAGCCAGACACCTCTTTCGCAGTGCAGCCGGAAGAATTTGATCTTTATTTAAATCCTTAAATTATAGCTGATTAAAAATTCATGGAGAGCCGTTTATATGAAAGCTGGGTGCTGTGCAGGCTGCCCTGTGATGTCTAATTGGTCTGAAGGTTGCCAACCCTTTGAACAAGTCTGGACGGAGAGTTGTGGCTGCCTGTGTGCTTAGAATGAGGATGAGAGTGTTTACCACCCACCTACCCTTCATCTCTCTCTCTCTTTAACCGCTTTTGTGTACTGTACAATGACTGGTGAACCTCAAAAAGTTAGCAGCGTGGAGATGAGCCTTGTATGAAACAGACAAATACTTTGATATACTTTGATATTTTAGAAACCACTCAATTTAGAATGAGACCTACTTTTGTTTTGGTGTTTGAATGCTCAGTGTGTGTAGTTCCTGGTGGCAGCAGTGACAGTGGATTTCCATTTGGAGCGGCTCTCACCCTCAAAGCTGTTTTTTTTTTTTTTT
>CM076660.1:15952749-16082730 GCA_038496675.1 Rachycentron canadum | reverse complement strand
GCTCCACTGCTGGAGGTCCACTACAGCGTAGCTCATATTGAGTATGTGAGAAGCCCCATCTTTATTCCCTCTCCTCTCTTCACTCCTGTAGCACATGCGTACGCTAACACACACATGCACACACATACAAACACACGCAGACATACTGCTCAATGGCAGGGCCCTCCTGCTGCCCCAAAGCATGGAATACCACATTTGTTTGTTTACGCCTCGTTTTCTTTCCCTGAACTCTATTAACATTTATATTGCAGCTGAAGGTGTTGGAAGTCCCTCCTGCAGTGGGGGGAAACTCAGCTTAGATGAGAATGAGCTTCAGTCGAGCCTTCCTAGGCACAGTCTTGTGTGTTTATACCTACATTATCCAGCTATTCCCCAACTGCCTCTTTCCCGTCTTGGTAGTTTTTTTTTTTTCTCCTTTTTTTCAGTTCATATCACCATTTGCTCCAGCTCGCCTCTTATGTGACTCTTTAAGCTTTTATCTCTCTCCAAGGTAAATTGATTGCTTAAAAAAAAATGGCTGGAAATGCTTGCGGATTGGGCAGCCTGATTGAGCATTAGCATATGAATAGAAGAGAGACAGCTCACTATGTCAGAGGAGGAGGAAGTGTTACAGGAAACATCCGTTAGACATCTGTGTTTCAGATGTTTCTTGCAAATTTTAGCACATTTCATCGCCGATCTGTGGGGTTATACCAAGCAGACAGTTCAAATTCACACTGCAGGAGCTTTGCTATTCATGGAGGATTTTGGTGCCACAATCTGCGTTTTGATAAGCCCCGCCTTCCTCGGGCTCTACAAACAGAAAAACTCCTTGACAATTTCATACACTGTTAAACCAGGAAATGGCAAAAACAGTATAAATGAGCTGCTCATGATGCACGTGTTGACATGACTCTCTGTGTAACTCCTCCCAGCCAGGAGGCCCAGACAAACCGATAAAGCTTGTCACATGTGGCTGATGCCTGTCATGTCGATCTCCCCTGCATGCTAGACCTGCATCAATTAGGCCCTGATACTGCAGGTTATAGATCTGTATCTTTCTGTATCTGTCCCGAGGACCCAGCAGCCAGGCCTGCAGCAGAAACACATTGCTCTGTTTGATAGCTTAGCACATGGGGACAGACGCATCAAACCTATTATTGGATGTTTTTTTTTCTTATGTATGTCCACTGGCTACTGCGTAAAAGATGTTTACCTCATGTGCACAACCCAGATGTGCTCACAACTGGCAGGAATTGTCAGTATACAGCTGCATTGCTCAGGATGTGTAAGGTGATGAGAGATGAAATTTCATTTTTGTTAGCAAGTGGTAGAAGGATTGCACAGTCATTACTTTTAGTCCATCTCCTGAGGAGAAAAATAGTTTCCTTTAAGACTTTGCACTGTAGCTTCATGATTTACAAGGACATTTTAAACACTCACAAAAATAGGGCACATTTTTCAGCCCAGGGCCAATATAGAGGAAAAACCTAAGGATGCTCAACTCTTCCAAATACAAAATCTTACTGTCTAAAGGAAATAGCTTTTCTATACAAATAGTATCAAGTGGTTTAAATGCAAAAATGACACAGATTATGATGGATTACAAAATTAAGAAAGCAATCTCTTTCTCTGTATCTACAACAGGGAGCCACTGACAGTTATTTCTTTTCACTATATATTTTTAGCATTATGTGCTAAGATGGAAGCTGAATATCAAGTAAATGTCACTGGTCTTGTGTGCTTCATAATATCATTAACAAAAGAGAGCCCGAAGGAATCTGGGACCGGGATTGCATCTATTAATGCAAAATGTAACGTACATGCTTTGTATAGCTGCCTAGCCAGTGCACTTGGAGCGTGCATTATTGTATAGTCAGATACAGTGTAATGTGCCTGCAGCCTAACTGTGCTGTATGCTGTAATGTGTGTTATATATAAAAATGTATCAACATATTGTATTTTCAGAGGAGGTAACATACTCACTCTCAGCACAGCCTGTAGCACATACATTTTATGTTGTTACTTGTTGTTCTTCAGTGGTTCTTTTAAGCATCTTGTCTCTCATCCACATCTGTAGTGAGTAGGTTCCCACTTGGTGTCCCTTCCGTCTGTCAAAAATTGTATATACAAAGGACCTAATACTTAATACATATCTTTGTGTTTTCTGTGTGATCTAGTTGAGGATTTTGACACAAGCTTTTGCCAAATTCACCAGTTTTGCATTGCAGTCACAGTCGCCTTTTTTCCACTTTCCGTTTGTGTGGGGTTTTTTTTTTGTTTTTTTTTTTCCTCTCTACCAGCTGTCCCCGTGTCCCAAAGTTCACATTGGGTAGGGTCTTGTGCTGTCAGGCAACTTCTGGTTTGTTCTGCTCTTTAGTTCCCTGGGCTGAGACACACACAGACACACACACACAATTGGAAGTGCACACATTTGCCCTTGCACACATGCACACAGAGAAGCATAGTGAGAGCCCTTTCGTGCTTTTCTTGACTGCACTGTGCACCGCTGCTACATTTTACTGATGACTTCCCACAGCCAACAGCAAAGTGTCACTTTCCTTCGATTTGCTAATTTGCATTGGTTCCCTCTCCCAGCATGATTCTGGGTATCAGTGCCCACAAGCTGAATGTCAGTGTCTCTTCTTAGCATACAAATATCCCCCTGATATAGTATGTCATGTTTACTCCTGGACATCTCTAACATTTGATAATACCCTTGATATTTCACTATCAGAATTTCAAGTTGCATTTCCTTTATTCGAATATCACATAGTGTATATGTCAAATATGTGCATTAAAAATAGAACAATCCATATACTGTGTGAAATTATTAGTGATATGTTTTAAAGAATAGTATTTAGTTTATTTCTTCTCAAACAAAAAGCTGATTAAATTATTCAATGCATAGAAATGGGATGTCCCAAAATGTTCTATTCTTGTGGATTTGGAGGCAGCACTAGACCAAGCGGTATAGGTGATCTGCCATGGCCTCATCTAATCTGATTTGCATGCCAGAGAGAATTATGTAATTGGCATTTATGCAGAACAAAGAAGGATCAGCTCATGGAAAAGAAGGGTTTTCATGTAGAACTGTGTGTCTAAGCCTGTTTTCTGCAGCTCTGTGCTGCCTACGGTTGGCTACTGTGAAGACAGACAAGCAGTGACTGTTGTGTGGGACTGTTTGTATGTGTGTGTTTGTATATGCCATACACATGCATGATGTGTTGTATTAATGCATGATGAGCTGGCACATGCCCTGCAACAAGTGTTGGGAGGGGGTGGTGGTTATGTTGGAAGCTTACCAGGTCTTTCACGTATGCTACTTTAAATTTGTGAAGCTGTAAACTCTCCTGTAATTATAATTTACTAAACTAATGACTCAGCACCATTTAAGATAGGTTTGAACAGTGCCCTCTGGCTCTGAGACATGCTTTTGACGTTTTATTGACATCTTTGACATCTTTTTTATATCATCTTCACATGCACATATTAAAGCCCAAGGCAAAATTGACTCTAGTGTAGATACATAAATAAAATTAAGCCTAAAGCTAATGTTAGCTCAAGGCAAAATGATTGACAAGTAACTGTTAGCTCCAGGTCTACTGAATATTAGTAAGGCTTAATTTTGCCCAGTTTTATATTCTCGCTACATGTTTAAGATCAGAAAAGCCTGTTGACCCTGCAACTCACAATTCACACGTTCCAAAGGCATCTGCTTTCAGAGAGCAGAATTTGGTACTGGTGGACAGTACCACCCAAAAGTTACCAAAACGTAGGTACATTATATTTCACTGTTAGACTGAAAAAAAAAAAAAAAACAATTCTAAATGAATGAGTTCACAGTAGCATACATCTCCTGCCACCGTCACCTGACAGTAATGTAATAATCTGTAATGAATTATCACATTTCTTATGCACAAGGAAATTAAATTCATTAAATATACCCCTTTGGAAATGAAATGCTTTAAATGAGCCAGTTTGAAGTTGCGAAAGAGACATGAGCTCATTTTAAGAGATAACCAATATTTTCTTCCCAGTATCGACTTTAAAAACAGCAGTGTGTGAATAGTGTTGTCCATTCACGCTACCTGCTGGGTAGCTGATATATTATAGTTTACTAGCCAGTTTCCTTTTTTAGCTTGTGTGCAGGGTGCATCTGTTAACTGTGGTTGTATTTGAGTTTGTTTTTCTGGCTGTGAGGGGAGCAGGAGTAGAGAGGCCTGACTCATGAAGCAGGATTGATAAGCTGGATAACTGTGCTGAGTAACACCTGGAACTCCCCCAAATCTGGAACATGGCCTTAGGCCAAATCTCCCGCAGTGAGCGTGAGACTCATGCAATGGACTCTAATCTGACACACTCTCCCCGCACCTCCTATTTCTCACACTCTGAATTGTTGACATTGGTGTTGCTGCTTTGTGGGTACAGACACTAGTCTAGAGCCGGAGCCTCACCTGACAGAGAGTGAGCTGTCAGATGCAGGCTGGACTGTTATTAGTCTGCCTGGGTCCTCCAGTTGCTGTGTGGTGTTCAGTCACATGCGTTTATGTAAATGACGTTGCACTGCACAGCAGAGAGAGCACAGACAGGCAGAGAAAAAGGTGACAAAGACTCAGTATATGCAGAGAAAAATAATAGTTGAATATTTGGAAGTATTGAAGTTGAACAGGATCCATTTTCGAAAGGTCAAAATATTTGCAGGACAAAAAGGCTAATTTTTCTCACTGAATTTCAGAAGTAAACGGAAGAAGAACGAAAGATCAGAGGGACGCTGTGCTAACGCTCTAATAAGCTTTTATGACCCTGTAAAATTGGGGCTTTATTCTCATATATTTAAATATTTCTGGATCTCAGCTCTGTAGGAAAAAAAAATGCACTGAAGCTCCTGTTGTTTTAATGACTGAGACTCAAAGGAGAGAATCTGTCTTTTTCTTGCAAGAACTATAATGCGCACTTAATATTTATTTTTCATACTCTTTCAGCCTGCTCATTTTGTAAAATTGAAAACTGCGCATGACATGTAAGATTTTTTTTTTAAAGCATAGTCACTTTGATTTACATTGATGTTTGAGTAGTACAGCCTTTTGTTCCTGTAATATTTGCTTCTTCATTTCATCACAAATGTCAGTGTTATCATTTGTAATTCACACGCAGGAAAGTGGTATATTTTCAAATGAATAAAACAACCATTTCTCTCAGTATTTAGTAATTGGGTGATATACTTATCCTGAATGATTTATCATAAAGTCACTTGTCGCCTATGTTTATTTAAAACTGTTTGGCAATATTTGGATATAATATTCCTGATTATGTGAAAGAATTGTTGATACTGATGATCCCACACAGCTGTATGCAGCTTTCACTAGTGTCACAGCTCATTGACTTGGTTTTCCAGATTGACAACACCAAAACAGTGGTACATGCCTGGTGTGAAAAGGGCATAGTAGTAAAAAAAGGGAGTAGTTGGTAAGGAAAATCAAACCTTTAGCCAGCCAGAGAGAGCCAGTATTGGACTTAAATTCAACAGATGGGCAGAAGAAAAAGAGGCTAAAGGGATGTCAGTGTTGCTCTGTGTCTGCTGGATGTGTGAGGGGACAATAAACTAATATACCAGCCAGAACAAATAGATAGGCTCAAGGATCATTGGACTGGTGAGCTTGCTTGTCTTGAGCAAAACCCACTCAAGCCATATTACATTTGCTTGCTGGAAGGTGTTTTAATCAAAATGAAAGATTATGCATAATTTTTTGTTACAAGTTTAGTATCCACGGCCACCTGCGTTCCACTTTAATTATTTCACACTAATAAAGCTGTGGTAAAACATCACTTATAAGAAATGCTATGTCAAAAAGAATGAGGGCCTCATCATGTTAGATTTTGTCATTTGAACTGTATTTTGACTGCTTTAATATCTTTCAAGTATCAAAATTATCCCCTCGCCCTTTTTTCTCTGCAGTGCACAGGCCAGAGGCAAGGTGGCCTGGCTGTGCGGCTATGAACCTGTGTTGATCCGTTACCACTCTTTAAAATGCTGAGCTGTCAGCAGGAGTCAGGTGAGGCAGTTTGTTCTGCTCACCACTCAATGGACATGTTTCATTGGCACCTTGCTGGAGGTCAGCAGTAACTGACGGCCAGAGCTGTGGGGGTCAGGCCTACTACCCAGCTTTAGCTGGAGAGTGAATTACACTGTAGGTGGTGCAGGTGGGCTGAGCGAAGGCTGGGGGGCTGAGATTGTGGCCCAGCGGCATGTTAAGGGTGTGTGTGGACTGTGTGCAGAAATCCATTTGACCATAGTGTCACACAGATCCCTTTATACGCCTGATGTGTAAGAGCTACTTGGAAACCCAGCATTTCTTCTTCTTCTTTTTTTTTTTTTTTTTTTTGCACAGATTCTTCAACCAATAACTATTCTGTAGGGTACCTCACTTGAGTGATGGAGTTGGGAGAAGATGTATCATTGAAGGATTAGGACTAGAGCTCATCAAAGAAAATAGCCTGGTCAGTGTGACATGCCACTTCAAAGTGGCTGAATATTTTAAGAGAGCCCTCTTCCTCAGAGGAAATGAAAAACAGACAAAGAGTGGAGAGCAGGAGGTTTTTGTTTGTTTCTGCCACTGCTCTGGGGCAGAGATGGAAGATTTGGAGATGTGGCATAGGGAGTGAGGCAGTTGGGGCCTATTTTCACCACAGCTGAGGCCTCCACTAGCCACAAGCAGTTTCTATAATTCCACAGACGAGAGAACAAAATATCTCTTACCAAACAAAGTAAGATTTTACTCCCCTCTCCTCCTCTCAGCTTTTCTGTATCTCCTCCTCCTCTGCTTTACTCCAGTCACCTCCAGACAGCACTACCTAGGTGCATCAAGGACAGTACAGGCATTGCAGCATTGCCACACACAGACAGCCACAGTGCAACAGAGTGTAAACAGTCCCCTTTTACATGACATCTAGTCAGGATCATTGTGCTTGCTCTACCATGCATCACCTACCACTAAATGATTGTGTATTGTGGGCTGAGTGGATGTGTGTCCACGTAGCTGGACGCTGGCTGGTCAGGGCTGCCTGTGAGCTATCCACACCATGGAGAATAACTTAGTTGAGCCTTGCTGCTGAGCTCTTCTGAGCATGCTTAAGAGCTGGGAATTATTCCACTCATTTCTAGGTTCCTGTGAAGCATGACAAAAAACTCGAGTGCTTCATGCTCGCCCAATTCCCTTCCTGAGAGGAGCCGACAGGCTCTTGGTTTAGAAGTCATTCAGCAAACACTCACCATGATGAACATTAATTACATCAATTAAGTGGACCACAACCATTGTCGGGGGTGACTAAAAACACTGTGTCAAAAATGCATTGACATAGCACAACAATGAGATACAATCCTGAAAGTGCTGCCGGGTTAAGATAGCTGGCAAATGACCAGGCTGTCTGAATATTTTTTATATTAAAAGTACTATTTTTTATTATGTTAATAAAGATCAGTCATTATAATAGTATTGTATAATAATATAACAGATTAATACCTTATGCTGTAAATTTTTTGCGAAGTTTATTAAATTATGTGAAATCATTTTACACTGCTAGAGTTTATATGTGTTCATGGTCTTTGACTACATGATATGCAAAAAAGATCATACTGCAATTATTTTGGCAGAGATTGTGATTTCAGTTGGAATGGTTGTTTTTGCATTTCATTTTCAATGAAACAAATGTAAAAATGACTTTTTCTCCTACAATTTGGATATTGCATTTCAATTAATTGTGCAGACTTAATTTAAATATTTGGAAAGGAAATCAAACTGGAAGAATAAGGAATGCGGGAAGCTGTGAATTAACTGAATGCTTTTCGGTTTCCATAGGTAAATATAAACAAATAGCCCAGATGGCCAATGGATAAGTGGAATAGTAATAAGCAAAAATGACCAACTGAGTTCCCATAAAATGTGACAGAATGAAGTCACCCCAGCCACAGCAGCTCACTGCATTGCGTATGGCAGAAAGAGCAGACCACACCATGGTGCACTGACTTTTTTAATAGGAGGGAGAGTCCTGACTGGCTTCCTCTGGGAAAACTGACATTCTTGTCCTGGAGGTGAACAGCAGAAACCATAAATGTATAACACCCAAGATGCCGCTGGCGGCAAGTTAAATTCATGTTTCTGAAGCTACTGAATGCCTGATGACCTTGGTGCCATGCATAATGATGCACACTTACAGTTTATTTTTGGAACACAATGATCCACATAATTAACTTTGTAGTACAATGAATTGTGTTTCCATCATCTTGGCAGTTGCCTGGAGTTTGTTTTACTTATAAATGATTAACAAGGTTGCATTCAGTTAGTCATATGTGGCTGCATTTATATTTAGACAACAAAGCCACTCCTGCAATAAAGGTCTGTTTAAACCATTCACATGGCTACATAATTAATTAGTGCTAAAACTAATGATTACTGTCATCATTACGTCAGCTGCCAGTTATTTAAACAATCAATCATTTTCTCCCTAAAATGATAGGCAGCTTTGGCAAATGTGAAAATGAGCCCAAGGTGACATATTAACATTGCTTATTTTGTTTGACCAACCACCTAAAGCCATATTCAGTTTACAAGGCTATAAAACAGATTTAGGATGCTGCTACCAGCAAATATTGTACTTCTACATGGAAAGTGAGTCAAATGATTAAACAATTATCAAAATAGTTACAGATTAATTTCCTGTCAGTCAACTACAAGATTTATCGAGTAATCCTTTCATCTATAATGTTAATTAAATGGCCCCAGAAATAATCCTGTGTTCAAAACTGAATGATTTATTTTGATTATTTAGAGAGTCCGGGGCTGGGTTTATTGCTCCCATGGCAACCTGGTGTTTTTTGGATGAGTGTATAGAGTGAAGCTGGTGAAAACAGGCAGCCCTGAGGGTGTTTAGTGATAGCTGAGAGAAGAGTTAGCAAGATTTTTGTCGAGCTGTGTGTTTTTACTTTACTAATACATCCTCCACATGTCATTGTTTGTGCTCTCATCTCTCGGAGGATCTGCTCTGTGTAAGGCAGTGATACATTTACACTGTTGCATTGCCCTCTGAGTTGTACATCAGAGGAACAGCCAGAACATGGCTTGGAACTGCACACAAGGTCCCTCAAATTATTGACTGGGTGGAACAAAGTATCTATTATCTGAGGACTTTAACTAAAAGAAAAGGAGGGAATTCATTCTTTCCACAAGTATGTATGTATAACAAATACAAAAAAAGTTTGTATTTGTAATCATTGTTATTGTTAACATGTCAAATATTAATCACTTTTATTAGAGATGGTCACAACCCTTAAATAAACAATCAGATAAAGTAGATTATTCTGAAATCAAATCTAAATAATCTTGATTAAAGATAAATATGATTATAGAAAGTAACTATTCTTTCTTTATCGGAAATTCATGGTAATGAGTGGGTTAAAGAATGAAATGGAGTGAGATGTGTTACCCACAGCTACAGGAGTGTGTTGTAGGAGAAACTACAGTTTTAGAGCTGAGAAAAACAGATTCCTGCTTGTAGTACACCTATCTTAAACTAATCCAGCAGTTCTGCAATAAATCCTTCATAAGGGTTTTTGTTGTTTCAGATTCTGTTGAAACTGTTTTAGAAAAGCGTTCGTTCAACTGTGCAATCGTTTTGGAGGATGCAGTTTATGGTGCTGTTGACCTGTATCCCATAATACAGAGAGGTATTTGTGCTATTTAGCATGATCTCACTGAAATGACCGGGTGTACCTAATAAACTGCCAACTGTGTATGTGGCCTTAACTCCTCCTGTTTATCTTCTCCTCCTTTTGTTATCATGTCAGTCACATGACCACGTTCCAGAGAGAGATAAAGGTCCCAAGATGATTAGCTGCATTGTTTTCCTTACTGTGTGTGTGTGTGAGTGTCTGTGCGTTTATGTGTGTGTTTGTGTGTATGAGAGAGAGAGGCAGGGGCGGGGGTAAGGTGCGTAGTTGGAGGGCCTGTCACAAAAAGCCATTATTGTAATTGGAAGTTAAAATCCCATTTGTTTTCCCCTCTAGTGCTTACTGTCAGTGCTAAGACAGGGGCCTTGTTACAGAAATTAACATTTGGTATCAGTGTCAAGGGTCACGAAAAAGAACTGCCACTCAAACGGCTAAGGCAGGAGAGATTGTTTGCGGTATAGAAAATGTTAGTAACTTGCTATTTGATTTGTAATGTTTTCTAGTACTCTTAGTTGTCCAGTGTCAAATTCCACTTTATCATAACAACAAATCAATTTGTAAAGTTCAGGGTTATTTTTATTTATTTATTTTTTGAAAGAATCTTTCTTCACCTTGACTGGAGTCCACTTGTAGTAAATTCAAGCAATTGATTTGAAAAGAAACACACCTGTCTATGGAAGGTCTTACAGCTGACCATGCATATCAGAACAAAAACTAAGCCGTGACCCGAAAGGAACTGCCTGCAGAGCTCAGAGACAGGACTGTGTCGAGGCACAGATCTGAGGAAGGCTACAAAAAAAATTTCTTCTGCACTGAGGATTCCCAAGAGCACAGTGGCCTCCATCATTCTTCACAAGGAGTCTGAATACTTTCTGAATGCAGATTTGATACACATGAATGTGAACATCTGATGGTGTTCTTGAATTTTGGCTGGATTGCAACAATGGGCCCAACCCATATAAATGGATCTGACTGAGGGATAAGGTAACACCATTGCGGGGGGGACTATTCGACTCATTGATTGACCCATTGGTTGTTGCTTTTTCAAAATTATTTGGTGAGAACAAGCAGTGTTGCCAATGTAATGCATTTGTCACTGCATTAACAGACTTTTCAGGCCCCTTTAGCAACTTTTTCTGTTGCCAATGTTGTACGTGTCTTCGAGGTCAGGCTTTCCCTGAGCAACCACACCTCTCTATGCTGCCCGCACAGCAGCTGACATGACATCAGTCTCTAACCTTCTCTCTGTGCCAATTTTATAAGTAAATATAGCTAAAATCCTGTTATTATTGTGTTTATTTAACATATGTGTGTGGTGATGTCAGAGCAGCAGCCTTTATCACTTCCTGGCTTGGCTGTGATTTTAATATGCCATGTTTTTTAGTCACTTTTTCAAACTTGTTCAGAAACAGAAAAACCTGCAAAAAAGAGCTTCATTGGGAAGTTAACTGTATTAAAATACTAGCCATATACTCAGTTTGGACAGAGTCTTGTTTAAAGCACTAGCCCAAGTTCAATTTACATTAATGCTCTAATTTGATTGTGTCTTCCTGAAGACTTCCTGAATACAGTGCACTGAAATCATATGTGTAACGGTTCCTACTTGTCTTCTTTTGAAAACTTTGGCTGCACAGACGGCTTACAGGTCTATAAAGACATCTGACACATGGTATGTTGCACTGGGCTACACAAATTAAACAAACTGAACTTAGCAGTACTTGATATAAGTGTAAAGAAGAAAGGCAAAGCTAAGCTGGAGAAGTCAACCTGGTGCAGGTTTGAGAGACAGGGAGGGGGCAGCAGAGACCCAAACTAGACCAGGAGTGTAAATACCAGATCACAGGTCCAAATCTGTTCCCTATGTTCAGTCTATATAGTTACACATGTAATAAAAATGGTTTAATGATGTGTGACACGGACATTTACATTACTGACATGAAGGTTATATATTTTTAACTATGGTGCTACTGCTCTGTTGAGTTTTCATGTTATGTTTACACTAACTTTTTCTCACCCAAACACATTGTGTCCATACTTTTGCATCTCATGAATGTGCCAAATGCTTTCCCTTCCTCGTGAAACCTTTTTTGTTCTTTTGAATATTTAAATCCTGTATGGTTTACATCCATGTTGACTTGCTAGCAGCCTTCTTCTTCTCTTACTTTGCTACACTCCTGTGCACCTTATTGCCACCAACTGTTGATAAGGGGAACAGCAGGAAACCAGTGGCAAGACTATGCACTGCGTCAGCTGCACGTCAAATGAAATTTCAGCACAGTAAATGTTCTGTCCCTCTCCCAAAGGGGGCACCCTACAAATGTTCTGCTTTTGTTGGACATGAGCAGGACCTAGATATTTTTTGTTATTAAAGACCATTATATGGATTTTCAATATTTTTGTTTTGCATGACTGGTTCATGTCAAAACAAAATTAATTTCTGTGTTCTGCATGCTAAATAGGCCTCCACAGCTACACATGCTGTGTCTCATAACCCTGAAGTGAGTTTTAGGCATCTAGTCATGTTCTCAATATATTGTTTAGGAAATTTGTTAAATGTTCATAACATGCTTGCTCAAATGTCCCAGATTTGGCCACAAGCAAGCATCTAATTAGCATAATATTCATATTTGCAAAAAAAGCTCTTAAGAGCACTTCTGGCATTGTCCATTTCTCTTATTTGCCTCTTATTGCTGTAATGTTTGCTTAATGCCTGGCCTGTGCCTAGCGATCGCATGCTGTGCTCATTGTGAATGCAGTGTGAATGTGCTGTTTGGGTATGGGCCCATGCATCTCCAGGGCCCTATAATCAGCTCTAAGCTGCTTCTATCAATCTTCATAACTGTAGTGGGTTGAGGAGGGAAGTGGAGCTAATCAGTTCTAACTGGCCCCCATGTTCAGCCTGACTGTCACTGCTGTAGCAAGGCCATATGCAAACAGTGTCCCTTACATGTATGTGCCTCACTCACATGTTGGACATCTCACAGGGCCATTCCACAGATGGCCAGCTCTAGCAGGAGTCAGGTTTTGAAAAGGCCTGTGACTTTCACCGAGTAGCTGTTAGTGTAGGTTAATATAGGAGTGGTGGCCCTGCAGCGGTGGCAATCACAGCTCTGATCAGAGCTGGGCTTCAAAGACGTCTGCGCAAGTTGAAGCCAGAGTTGTCATTAGCTTCTGCCCTGTGCTTGACAGCCCTTCCCCACCCCCAGCTCCTTCTTCCTGTCTCTCGCTCTCTTTCTCCTTCTTTGTCTCTTATCACTCTCATTTTCTGTCTGTGTGCAAATGGCTACTGTAATCCTGGGTCTGGGTGCTTGGGCCTGTCAGTACACATTTGCTCTAAGCATCTTTCCCTCTCTCATCTCCTTTGCCCTAATTGTATTGTAATAAGCAATTACAGATCTATTTATGCACACGAGAGCTGAGATTGGACCACTTTTTGAAAGGGCGTGTAGGGGAGTGGAACTGGACCAGGCAGGGCCCCTCATCTTAACTTGTAGCTGGATAAATACACCATTGCTGCTTATCGTTCAGCTCTCTGTCTTTGTCTTGCTGATGATCTAATCCTCCTTTACTAGCTTGTGCTCTGCTTCTGTTTTCCATCCTGTGCTGCACGCCCCCCAAAGTAAAAGTGATTGTGCTGTTGTTTGTTGTTTATTGGCTGTGTTTTCTCTTTGTGAGTCAACTCTCGTGATGCAAATGAGCAGAGGCAGTGTTTACCTGGACTGGCCGTGCTTTCCCTGTGTGTGCGTGTGTGTGTGTGTGTGCGCGTGCGCGCAATTTTTTTTGTGCACAAACGTGAGTGTGTGCACGTTGTGCCTGCACGACGTCTAGGCCTTTGATCATACTACACTCCATTGACAGATGCTCTCTGGTGCTTTCTGGTTGCTTATGAACGAAGCCACAGACAGGATCTGAATGCCAGTAATTATATCCCCTTGCTACAACGATAACAATTGTGGCTTATACAACAAAGTGCGATGGCTTTTTTCCTACCTGTCCCATTATTTTTAGGTATGAGAAATGACATCGAAATCCCCCGTCTGCTTCCTCCCTGTCTGGGGCTCTGTGTTTACAGCTGTTTGTGAGCCTGTATGTGTGAGAGGTGAGGGCCATGATAAAGGCTTACACCTTGTAATCATAGCTGGATGTGTGATCTCAGCGACCTGCCTGAGAACTGGCTCAGAGAATAGCTTGCATGTGGTGTGTGTGTGTTGGACAAAAGTGGGTGGCGGCCAAAGGAGCCACTTTGAACACATGTGCAGACAGGGGCAGACAGTTAATCTGGAACATCTAACCAAAAAGTTTGAAAGCCCGGACAAGAGCATAAAGAAAATAAATGTTTTCCTCAAATTTGTTATATAATGTACAACAGGTAATGTATCATGGTTTGATCTGATTATTTTACACTTTTAAAAGTTATCTATCAAGTAAAAACTTAGAGCAAGTCCCAACAAAAGTTGGCATTGTTGACATTTAGGAAACAGAAAACCCGATATCTGACTGGGGTAAACCTGCTGTTACAATAGGAAAATGATATCCAGCACTCACATGTCCATGATTTAGTTAAGTTATTGCAAAATGTGAACACTGGCTGGGCCAAGATTCACTGAAGCTCTCAGTTAAAACTGCGTTTAAGGCTTAATTAGTGTTTGTTGACCTTTTAACATTAAGTATTAATAAGAGAGTAAAATGTGAGTGGGGGAAAATGCATTTATCCACTGACCCTTGCAGAGGAAATTGCATCTTAAATTGAATGTCTTTGTAAACCTGGAGCTCTCTATTCAGTACCACAACACAAGAAGAGCAGCAATGGAGCTAGCTGCTATTTCTCCCATGTATCTTCCCCCCCGCCCGTCGCTTCATAGTTGAATATGTTGTTTTTCCTGGCTTTTAATGGCTCACAGCAGCTCCAGTCCAGTGTGCTGTGATTGACTCAGCCACTAACAGCTACTGATTAAAGTTGCTAAGAGTTTAAAGTTAAAAGTTTTGCCACATATTTACCAGACTGAATTTCTTTCTCTTTTTTAGGTTAGGTGATGGCATTAGGCTTATTAACATTTCTTCGCGTAAAGCCTCCTTTTTGTGAAACCACAAATACTTTGACTTGTAGCGTCTTCTTTTCATACAAATTTGCACTCTATTACTTTCCAGCCATGTGCATCAGAGCATCTGTTCTCATTTCATCTGTAGTCGTAAATATCCTGGTAAATTTGAAAAATTGTGACAATGCCAAATTTTATGGATATTTTCCAATGGAATAGTAACCAATATAAAGTCTGTAAACAGCCTTTACGCATGTTCAAATAAACTTCCATCCATGTTTGAGTGTCAGACTCTACTTGAAGGACATAAAAATTTCATGTGACAAAAAATAGGACCAAGAAAGGTGAAGACATTGATCTGTAATGTAACTGATCAATGAACAGTTTCATCCTCTCCTCCTTTTGCCATAAATAGTGTCAGCGTACAACTTTTATAACTGTCATTATCTGTCATAGCCATCCCTTTCTGAATGTAATGTAAAAGAAAACATACTTAGAGCATCAGAGCTAGAGAGTGTCTGTGTAAAATCTCAAGATTTGCATAAATGCGTGACACATTTTTTCTTCTTCTCTGCCTGCTTCTCTCCTACTTGTTTTATATTGTCTCACACTTTTTTCATGTGAGGAAAGAACAGGAGAGTTCCTACTTGGAGAGTTAATGACATTCACGGCTTGTCTTTGCATTCTCAGTTCTGTATTCATGGTTAAAACACTAATAGCTTTTTGTAGGTGTAACACAGAGGCTCTGTGAATTTAATTTCAAAGACTTTGCTGCCACAGGTAGAAGTCCTAAAATTTCCACAAATAACAATAATATTGTATTCTGCAGTATTGCTACAGGCTCGGCTTTTTCAACTTGCTCAGCGCTCACAGGAGCCCCTATGTTTATGGCACACACTTAAAGCTGCAATGAGGTGTATTGTTTACACTTAGTGAACAAATGAGGAGAAAAAACAAGCACACACATACACATGTTCAGACAACAGATCAGGGTCACCCAGAGACAACTTAGACAACTTAGACTGGTCTTGAGTGATACGATTAATATAGTAGTAATATGTGATTATTTTTCCGAGGTGGCCCAAAAAGAGGTTTCCCTGCTTTGTGCGTCGGGATATGTGTTTCCAGACTGTCTGTTTTGAATAGCTTTTGTTTTCATTTTCACATGCACTTTTGTACACTTGTGCATGTGTCTATTGTCTAAGTTAACCTCAATGGTCACTTCTAAAGTTCCTTGAAAACTTTGACATTAATGTTTGACTGGGTTGTTTACGTTATTGACAAAGTCAGGTTATTGTCTCTACTTGACTGTTAGCAGCACTTTTCACTAGTAAAGACAGCCTTGTGCAGCAAGTGTTGCATAGTGTAAGGACAGATATCTTACTTACAGACTATCTTACTTTCGTCTAACTAATCGGGTTGATGTATATATGCAATATAAATGTGTATTTGATATGTTGTGATGGATAGCAATAAGTGTAATATCTCAGAGGAAATGATAGGTGTAAAGTTTGTGCCTCCACATCCACTTCCTGGCTACTCAACTGCCCCGTGTACCTCTTTGTGTGTGTATGCTGTGGGGTAGGAGGAGGATATTGTTGTTGATGCACAACGCAGTCAGTTTTAAGGACACTCTGCACAGTTTTCACGTGACCTAAATTGGGTTTTCTTTCTCTTGTGGACTGACACTAGCATTAAAATATCAGGACCAACTCTGTAGACATGTAGGCAGTAACACTGGAATTGATTTTAGAGTTGAGGGAATAGCTATTTTTGGCTTGAATGTTCAGTTTAGTGTTGGTGCGTTAAAGTTACAAGTTGTGAAAAAGATGGTTGCTGTCAGTTTGAGTTGTGCTTTTATTATAATCAAGACGGTGCAGAAGCCATTTTAGCTGTTTTATGAGTAACAAACTCTATAAGTCACAAAATTTAACTTGTGTCTTCCTAACTTCTCTAACTTCTGGGGAAATTAAAATGCTTTAGAGATAAAGTGACAAGCATTGTAAGTCAGTAGGCTTTTCCTGATGACCTCATAGGAAAGGTCATGCTATTTTTAGAGGTACATGGTTTGTCATTTTGTTCTGTCAGTTGCTGTTAAAAACTGCTAACAGGTGTGAAGAAGAGTACGCCAGAACCTTTCTACATCTTTCTGCCTGTCTTTATATGTGTACGGCATGCCTTTTATTACCATGGTAATGCACTAGGGCAGTAATTGTGAGTGTGAAGGGCTGCACCCTTCACACTCACAGCCTCATGCACTCAAGAAATTAGAAACACATTCATGTGTAAGCACACATGCACTCACTCATGCGCACTCATAACTCCCCTTACTGTCTCTTTGGGATGTGCAAAAATAACTGAATGTTTGAAAAATTGGGTTAAAGGAAAAACTGGGTTGAAGAGTGGTCCATTTTTAAATCTGTCAGCTTGAACTGACATGTTGAAAAAGACTTTTAAAATACAACAGCCACATCCAGATGATCAGAACTAATGTTGCAGTGTGGGAGATTCTCTGTTCCCTACTGGTTATTATTGCATAGTGTGTAAGTTACTTAAAAAATGCATTTGTTAAAATGTAAAAAAACAATGTCAAATGAAATGCAATTCCGAAGTCTCACAAGTTTTTTGCACTTGTTGCCGATTTACCTATTTACCTATTGTGTATTAGTTAAAATACAAACACCCAGAAAGTTGCGATGATCATTAATAACCTTTCTAGTATCTTAAACTATGGTAGCACCAAATAGTATAGCCATAGGGACTCGAAAAAAGCTATGAGGCTTAATGTGTTGTCACCGTGGAGAGAGAAATAGAGAAAGTAATTGTGTTGTAGCAGGACTCAAGCAATCCCATCAGCTATTGGGCAGACATGTCAAAGTATAAAGACATGGCTGAAAACTTGACTTGTTGCAGCCTGATGGAACAAGGCCGTGCAATGACCGGGGAATGGGTGGCCCAGAAGGGAAGCAGGGAAAACAGCTGATGTAGAGAGGCAAGCAGAGATGAACATTGACTTGTTTATTTATTTATTTTTTTTACCTAGATTGGCAATGATAAAAGTGAGTGATGTTGATAAATACTTGCACAGCCAGTTTATCAGCAGCTGTCTGGCTTGGGGTTGCCGGCGGCAGCATCCAAGCCTGATAACCTCTGAGGCCTGAGGCATGATGTTGGGAGGAGGAGGAGGAGGGAGTGGAGGATGATGCAGCTGCTGGGTCTTGGCCAATGTATAACCCTAAATCTGCCAGTTGATATTTTGCATGTTCACAAGTAGTTAAACAATATGAATTAGGAAAAGAAACCCTATTGCCATAGGCTTTCCTGTGTACCTGTAATGCTCATTACAAAGCAGGAAATTACATTGTTGGATGGATGACACAGCTTACTCCTCTTCTTATAACAAGTGGCCCTGAAGAACTTCACCTTGTGGGTGGTGCCCGGGGAAAGACCAGAGTTTATTTTCTATGCACTGAGCATTTTGGGCTACCCCAGTTTGTCAGGCTCAGCTTTACGTTGTTAGACTTGGCTCAGTGTAAGCTGCACTCTGTCAGCCTTAGAGGAGCTTCATTAGCTGTGCTTTCAGGTGATCATTACTTACCACGGTAACCCTGCATGTGGGCTCTTGGATGTTAATGCTGCTTTTGGCTAACAATTAGCATGTAGCTTAATATTACATTGTCAGCAATTAAACATGCAAACATTAGCATGTTAAAATGTTATGAAGCTCAGTATGTTAGTATGGCAGAGTTACCAATGAAACGTGCTTGCCAATGCTAAATGTGTTAGCATTGTGATAAGTATCTTGTCACTGAATTACCATAATGTCTTGTAAAGTGAAAATGTTTGTGAGATGAAAAGCCAAGAGATTACTTTAGTCATTTGGCTGTTTTCATATTGTTTAGGGGACCTGTTCTGCTTTCCTTTATTTTTTTTGTCTGATACGTAATATTCCAGTGTTGAACGTTGTAAACGTGACCAGAGTTTCAAATGAGGTGACCATGAGAAAAAGCAATCACTGTGAAACAAAAGCTCAGGTGTCACACAGCGCTGAACACTGGCTTTCAAAAACTTTTTTCTACTTTCGCAAAATGCTGGCAATAGTTTGTTGCATTTCCTTATATGGTCATCCTCTCCAAGCACAGCTAATTGTCCATACAGTGGACTGAAGTAGTATTAAAGATCTTTAGGATACAGCAGCTTACAAAAGGTGCAGGTTTGTTATACAGATGTTTGGTGGCTGTCGGTATTTTAGCCAATTTCCCACGCATTCAAATACCAACAGAGGCATATTTAGAAATATTTCTATACAGATTGTAATTGATAGACTAAGTCCTCCATCATGTGACACAACAGGTGGGTGATGGACATAATATTTACAGAACTTGCTCTAATCTTTGTTACTGCGGATCCTTATGTCCGCTGTCACATTTCAAATCAGATTGAGTCTCAGGCATGTATAGATGGATTTGAAAGGTGACCATTTTCAATTATTTGTGTAATTTATTTTTAGCTACTAGTTCCTAAGTCTTACAGCTTTCTTTTAGAAAGAGGATGACACGCATGCTCACAAGCACTCAGTAGTCTTCCGGGTGTTCTTCCAATCAGAAAAAAGTGGGCTTTTAAAGAGGTCTCTTAAGAAAACCTAAACTAATACTGCCTGAGGGGCAGTATAACTGGCAGTTAAAGATAAATGAGGGCTTCATGAATAAGCTACTGTAGTGGAGAAGAATAAAAATACAGAGCTGGAAATGAGCATAATAGGTTCTCTCTAAGTATTTGGTTGAGCCCCAAGAGCCACATAGTGCGTCAAATTGTATTTGGAAGCCTCTAAACTGACACCTTTCAATTATTTCTAGCGTGTTGTTCTGTTGTATATATGGGTATTATTTGTAATAACGTTTTGTTTGTCTGAGGTGGTCAAGCCCTTCAATCATTTTTGTATGCCATTGGTAATTCCTATACAAATTGTGCGCTGGATGTTGCGTTGCTCTCGTCAGTGTATTAAAACATCCTTGATTATTTTTGGACTGGTTGAGTGTGTGGTCTCTAAGCCAAACTCTTTAGTTTTCCTCATGTAGTTGTCACCATCTCCAGCCCATGTTGTGTACTGAACTCTGTTCTTTCTTTCACTTTTGAATTGAAAGTATAAGAAATATATTGCATTTTTTATGTTATTTATAAAAGCAAATTAGATAAATGTATTTCTATTTTCTACAAACATTGGCTTAATTGAATTTTGTGTTAAAACAAAATAATAAAAAAAAATTTAAAAAAAAATGAAAATCACAGATGCCAAAAAAAAAAAAAAAAAAAACTGTAATAAGAGAGGGCCCATGTGTGGGAGGCTGTGTACATATGTGCAGGCTATGTGCCTGTGAGACTGTGCACCTGGAAAGCACTTGACAGATGGTTACTTCAGCTCGAGCTGAATGTTGCTTTTTTTTCTGTGTTAAGCTTGGAAAGTGTTACGGTCAGCATTTTGATCAAGGTAGACTCCTTCAACCTTCTTGATTGTTTGCTCTGCATCTCCAGAGTGTATTCCTCCTGCTCCCATCATTTCTTTTTGTTAAATTCTGGTGAGCCAAGGGAGATCAGAGCTGTGACTTTCTCTGCTGCCTTTTATGCCTTTTTTGTTTGCAGAGCAGTGCACCTAAAATCATTATATTGCATATCGTATCAGTAAATACTCAAGCCATAGCATTGATTTGGTACTTTGTAAGAGACAAGATTAGGTACGGTGAATTTGTCTTTCTGGATCTACAATAACCTACAGTACTCTTCTGCACCGGCCAAAGAGGGGCAGGGAGAACAAGTCAACCATATCATTTGTTAGATCATTAGTTCATATGAATACAATACTGCTCAAGAGCTTTCGTCACTCAGTCTCCTATATCGCTAGTCTTATTGTTTAACAATAACTAAACAAAGAGCAGTGAATTGGATACTGAAACATTCTGTCTCCATCAAACATGCTAAATCATTTGTGGTACTATCACCTTTGTGTATTACTAGAGGTTTGCTGAAAGGGGCTGAGGTGACTCCTCTCCACTGTGTGTGAGCAGCCTCTCACTGCAGTGTCAGATCAGGCCACAAACAAACATAATACCACATGCCAAATAAACATGAAAGCCTCAGTGTAACTGTATGTTCCTTCACATACCTGTTTATACCTATAAATAAAACAGACCCTTTAGTTCAATTTTATTTGTCTCAAATTTAATGTCATGGTTTTACAAAGTTGTGTTTCCAACAAATGTGAAGTGTAGTCTGTGAAGTGTTGGTGCATTGAAACCATTTGATATGTTCACTGGTTCATTTTTAATTAGAGCAACCTTGTATGCAAAAAAGGAATAGTTCCACACAGATCTGACACTCACAGTAGTGTTGGATTGTTACTGTAGTTTCCTGAGAAATCGTCTTTCTAAATTTAGCATGTGCTCTCTGCAGCAGATGTTCATGCCCTTTTTTATGCTGTGGGTAATAATCCTTAATATTATTGCTGTTTGAAACTAAATGAGGCTTTAATGCACTCTGATTCCATCTTACAGACTCATTAATTGTCCTTTCAAAGTCCATAAATTATTTTTGTTGTTTTTTTTTTTTTGTTGTTGTTTTTTAAGTTTTGTTAAGATCACCAAAACTTTAACAGATGACAGTCAACGACAGTATGCTTTAATTTGAAATGTCAAAGTGGAGGAAACTCACAGAACAGACACAAGTATTTTTTCCTGCCTAGACCTTCAGCATCTCTGACCTTGGTTGTTTGTGTAATACTATTAGACTAAAGTGTTTCTGAAACTTTATTGGGTGAATCTCCTGTGTAGCATCACTGTGTATTCACTCCTTTATGTCCTCGCCACAGGTATACACAGGTGCTGCTCACTCTGTGTTTGAAGCCTCATTAAAGGTGTTGTGCAATGCATTTGAAGCTGAGTCACTAATCTTCTCCTCTCGCCCTTACTTTTCCAGATGGTCACAAGAACAAAGAAAATATTTGTGGGTGGCTTGTCAGCCAACACAGTAGTGGAAGATGTGAAGCAGTATTTTGAACAGTTTGGGAAGGTAAGAAAGTTTTTAAGTTATTATTACCCTGCAAAATGGTTGTCACAATAACCAGAATTCCAGCACCTTTTGATTCCACTGTATGCTTATTTCAACAAATTCATTTTTATCTTGATTAAGACAATGAAAATGATGTTCATTTGATAATTTGATGAATCAAAGCTTCAGTCCATCAGTTTCACAGTGGTTCGGTCCACATGGCCAGCACTCCAGCAGTAGCCATCCCAAATTTGAGCCTTAAAAGAAGCCAGCAGCTCCAGTTTGGCTCCTTTCCTGATGGCGAGACAAATACATTTCTATTGCAACAAACAATAGCTTCAGACAGCACACCATGCATGGTCAACGACATGCATTTTGCTTACAGAGCAAACAAGCAATGACAACCAGCTGCCATGACCAAATCTCTCTGCAAAAATAAATAAATAAATCAATAAAATGAAAACCAAGTGATGTTCTATGGTGGTATCACATCAAAATCATATCTAACTTGGTATTGGAATCAAAGTTAGAGTTCTGATATTGTGATAACATTATTCTAATGTGTGCTGAAAGAAAAACACGCCCATCTCATTCATATTCAGCTGTTTGTTCCTGTCTGCTGCAGCAGTTTCTGCCTGCTGTTGTCATGACCAACACACCCAGATGAGTGAGGCATATATGCACACCCCGTTGTACAACTGCACACATGCACACACACACGCACACACACACACACACACACACACACACACACACACACACACACACACATAAACGTATTCACACGCACACACATACACACACACATAAACACATACACACACACACATACACACATACTGAGTCTCAAGCACACACAAACAGGCTTTGATACAGTGGCAGCATTTCACAGATAATTTCCCCATACTGAGCGGAGATCCATTTCCCTCATGTCATATTCCACATCAGTCAAGGTCACCTTCAGCTGATACAGTTCCTGTAACATCAGCACTTGACCTTGAGTTTAAACAATTTCACTGAGGATGGATTTTTCATCGGCACATAATGTTCCATGTCCTGAAGGAGACAAAAGAGCTGTTATAAATTAATAGAAACAGTTTTTTTTTGTCCAGAGACAATATGCAACCAGCTCTCCCTTATAAAACCCAGTGTTATTTTCTTGACAAGTCTGCAAGGTGAAGGACTTTGTTTTGCTCTTTTTCTGTGGAAGTGGCATTGAAGACCTCACCATGGCCTGGTCTGCCATTCCAAATAAAGATGCCTTATTTGCACAATAGAACACAGCAAGCAAATATTTAGCACGACTTCGCAATCAGTTGATCTGAGAAAGGGCTCGAAATGATTTTCGACTTGATTGAATGACATAATTGACTTGATTATACAAAGTTTTTTTCCTCCTTGAGGAATCCTCAAATGCTTAGGAGGAAACAAACAAATCAGACTGATTGAGGAAGATCTTGTGCATGTTTCTGTGTGTGCTTTTATAGCCTACTTGTGCATGCTTGGATGTGTCTGCCGTACTACTCTCGCCATGCGTGAGTGTGTCAGCGATTAAGTATATTTATGTGGGTGCATGATTAGGGGTGTGTGTGTGTGCGTGTGTGTGTATGAGCAGGTTTGAGTGTCTTCAACAAAATCAGAAATCAGAGTTGAAATCAGAGTAGATATTGTGGCCTACGGCAGACAAGATACAGAGGAGGAAAAAAAGGGATCACTTTCTCTGTTTTATGTGTGTCCTTCCTTTCTGCCTTACATATTCCAGGATTTATGAAATAACCTGCCTGTCAGGGCAACCTACCATTATCGCCACATACACACCACTCTGAGGAGTTATCCACAGAAGGGAAAACCAATTA
The DNA here is from genome assembly GCA_038496675.1 of Rachycentron canadum. NCBI lineage: Eukaryota > Metazoa > Chordata > Actinopteri > Carangiformes > Rachycentridae > Rachycentron > Rachycentron canadum. The sequence continues at coordinate 16,059,088 of CM076660.1, read as the reverse complement.
ATTCAGTTTCCCCTCCATAGAATCTTGGTGGCAGTATGCGTGTCAGTCATCAGTGTGTCTCTTTGTCTGTCTTTCTGCCTATGTGCATGTCAAGGGGGACATTAGCCAACATGATGGCAGGGGAGCTAGTCATGTATATTTCTGGGAAGTAAGGTTTTCAAGCACTTATCTATCATGATGCAACTACAGCTTAAGGCACCACCAATATATATATGTGTGTGTGTGTGTGTGTGTGTGTGTGTGTGTGTGTGCTAGCTAGGCAGCATAGGCCAATTAGCAGGATGTGGTCTGCAGAGATGGTGGTGGTTGGGAGGCAGTGGAGGAGAAACAGCTGGTGTGGCCACAATTGGGTCACAGGTTCTGTTTGTAACCTCCACACCTCCCTGTCCTTCCGCCTCAGCCCCTCCCTTCTGCCTCCATTCTGTCAGGGGGAGAGGTGGCATTTGTTATGGGGAGAGGCTGACAGCTCTCATGCACATCAGTCTCACTGCCGCTCTCCCAGCCGTCACCATTAGGAAAGAGCACATGCCTGAGCTTGGCACAACTTCAGAGGAGCTGCTCCACAGTCGGAGCCACTTTTTTGTCGCCTACAGTACACGCTTAAGGTGTGCATTTGAAGTGATTGTGACAGTCATTTGAATGGAACTGAAGTGTGGTTGTGTTTGACTGATTCAAATGCACCTCAGATGGATCCCATTACCTGCCTAATAGTAGCCACATCCTGCCTTCCATTTTTTTTTCTCAGGCAGCACACTGCACCTAAGCCCTGCAAGCCAGATGAGACAATCTTATCAGCACTGCCTGGCCTCCCTTTATATTCAAGGACTCTTCACTGGAGGCTGCTGCTATTTCTGTCTTGCAATAAAGTCAAATTAATCAGTGTGCTGTTTGTGCCATTATGTGCTATTGTGCAGACTTATAAATTGTAAGAAAAGACAATGTTAGCCTATAGAGACCACATTTTTGTTTTTTCCTCATATGCAGCCCTCACTAGTTTTACATGGTGTTGCTATTTTTATCTGATAATGCAGTTAGGTTTGCAATATACTCAGTCATTTATAAGCATTTTAATGCATTTACCTTCTTGGCTTTGCCTTTGTCTGTGGTTTGCATAACAAGCAAAAACACTTTCAAATATCAGCCTACAGAGCAGAGGTGACCGCCCTGAAAATATTTTATATTATTATGCATAACATCTGCAACTAATCATCTTTGATTAATCTGCTGATTAATATTAAATCAATTAATTTTGTCTGTGTAATGACAGTAAATAGTGAAAAATGCCCATTATAATGTTCCACAGGTGAAGGTAATGTGTCTCATTTTGTTTGAAGCAGCAGTCCAAGGGTATTCAGTATGAGAAAGTAATCATGTATGACAAAGAACACAGCCAGTAGCATACTCATATTTGAGAAGCTAGAAATAGCAGATATTTGACATTTCCGCTCAGAAAGTTACTAAAATGATGATCTGATAATCAAACTGGTGTTTTGCTAATTAGCTAGTTAATAAATTTATTAACTAATTTAATTGTTGCAGCAATCTTTGTATATTTTGACTTTTTTAGACTCTGCATTGCCTAAGGTAAACACAGCAGATGACTTTGTTGGATTTCAGTGTCTTGTAAAGTATCATGAGAATCTACAAACCTGCAAGACAGTTCAGGACAGAGGCTTCAATAATTCAGCTTTTTGGCTACTTCTTTTCAGCAGGCCAAACCAGGGCTTTGTGGAAATGTATTTTTCTTTATTTTTGATATGTTGGCATAAAATCCCCTTTTATTTTCAAATAAATCAAACACCTGTTAACAAAACACCTACCATCGCAAAATGTTCCACTGAGGCTAGGACTTGATTAAAGACGGGAGTATGTGTGATGACACCTTTCTAAAGCTGGATGTGACGAACCAGCAGAGCCCTGCCCAGACATGAGAGGAGCTCTCCCCACAATTAAAGGCATCATTAGCTGGGGTGGCTAATGCTTCCTCATTGGTTTATTGTAATCAGCTTTGAGTGCTTTGCATAGGGCCCTTATTTGGGTAAGCTGAACCGTCTCCTGCTCGCTGACTCTGTTTCTGTACTCCTGTCCATTGGCTGTGCTGTGCTGTGCAAGCTTGAAGCTGACTTTTAGTTTTCATCACAGCTACTTGCTTCCATGTCGCTGGGTTGCCACAATCGTCCCTTTATGTCCAGGCTGTCCTGGTTCTCATGCTCCACTGGTCTAGAGCCAGATCCTGGAGGTGGAGCTGAATGGGAGGAGGAGGAGGAGCTTAACCAGTTCACTGCCACTGGGCTCAGGGGGGATAAAGGTAGACACACAAAGGTCACTACTGAATCCTAAGCTGAGACAATGGTCGTACAGTGAAAAAAAAAAAAAAGTCAGTCATAGGTGGTGACTGAGTGAGTGATGACACCTGTTGGAGGACACTGGAAAGATGAGTGAGAGCGTCTTGCCTGATCCTCCAGCAGCTGTGTGCTCTTTCTTTATTGTTTCACCTCTGGCCAGGGAAGCGTCTGCATACTTCTCTCATACTTTCACTGAGAGGAAGCAGATGAGGGGAGGAAGTGAGTTTATAAAAGCGTCAGAAAAAGATTCCTTTGTTTTTGCAGGAAATTTGTTCAGGGGCTTTGATAATCTAATACCACAGCTGACATTTTGCATGCCCTTAGATTTTGTAAATGGCAGAAAAATAACTGTGTGTGACTTTTTTTAAAGACGCGTGAATTCATTTAGCATACTTCCTGAAGTACTTAGGCCCTAAACAAAGCTGGATAATTCTTATTACCGGAGGTATTTCAATTAATAAAAAGCAAAGCTGGTGACAATTAACAAAAATTATGGCACATATTGTTGTGAAATTATACTTATCAGAATAAACTGTGCTTCTCAGAATTATGCTTTTTTCCATTATTCTAATGTTATAAAGTTGCATTGGTCCATTAAAAATTTGAGCTACTTTTAGAATCAACAATCACTGATGTGCCATTTATAGCATTGTCCTCGTGTTTCTCTTTGACTGCAGAATCGAAATTTTGCCTTGACAACGCAATTAAGCTTTTACAACACATACACAGGATTTTGACTGGAATCTGTGAGGTTGAACATCAAATGCACTTTGGACTTATATTAAAAGTGATGGGAGCTTTGAGGAAATCAAAACTCAGACCTTTGTGACATGCTCATTGGCTGAAATAGCGAACGTGGATGATTACTGCAGAAAAAAATAAACTTCATATGAGCGAAAAGAACCTAATCAAAAGGCTACAGTCCTTCATTCCACTTCTTCCGCTGGTGCAGGTGCACATTTGCATGCCATTTACATGGTAGCTCACAGTGACCACTACTACTCCAACGTCTGGGTGTCCATCATCTGCTGACATTCTGTGATTGTTTCCTCTCTGCTGTGACTTAGCCAATCAGTTGAGGATATAGTCTGGTTCCAGTGATTATAAGGAGTGATCAGAGCAGCACTGATGGAGCATGTGCCTCACAGTGGAGATTTAGCCAGAGGCTTCAATCTCATTGCAGTCACTTGTAGTTAGTGACTGAGACCAGCAGCGAGAAGGGCAGAGCAATATAAATGAATTGGCTATGAATGTGGATACGGCTCTGGTGCTGCAGGGACACACAGGGGGAAAGGGCCAGTTAGACAAACTATTTCATATCCCCCTTGACCTTTATTTGCCCAGTGGCCCAGCAACATATCCAATTGAGTACCTTTTAAATGGCCGCTGAAGAATTGAGCTATGGTATTCACATAATTTTTTTCTTTGTGCGTGCTTGTCTGTCTTTGTATGTGAGAGCAAACACATACTACCGGTTACTAAATTTTTACTTAAAGGATTAGACTGTTAACAAAAAAATCCAATTGATCTTTAACTATTGCTGATCCTAAGAAATACCTACTCGATGGTCTCCTCCAACAACTGGGTGCTATGCTATATAGGCGGCTCACAAAGCGAGCTGTGGATCAGGGGAGATTGACACCTTTCTGTAGGTCTGTAGTCTCATCTCCCAGCTGTCCTCCTGAAATGGCTCCCTCGGGATAAGCTGGGATTGGCTTGATTGTGTTATCGGCAACTGATCGGGTCATTGAATGATGGAATTTTGAGCCCCTGTTCTGCTTAAAGAATGAAATGTTTAAAGAAGATTGACTGTGATTGGATCAGATCCAGCACCTGCTCAAAGGGGTCAATCAGGTGAAGGCAGGAGGCGGCAATCTCTGCTGTGCTATTGTGACATGAATAAAGGGGGGAATTAATGTGTGTGTTGAGGTAGGGTGTTGGTGGGTGGATGGTTGGATGGTATTGGGGGGGGGGGGGTGCCATTCAACAGGGAGGCAGTTGAAAAATGTCATCAGAGGAAGTGTCATGAGTAATTTGCAGCAGTCTCACCATCAGGCTGGTGTTGAGGTGGACGCCTCCACCTCAATGTCTCCACCTCAGCCTCACAAACTGCTGTCTAATCCTTAGGGAATTCTATGTGGGAGAACACACGAAGATTCAAAGAATATTTTATTTCCCAGATGGACGGGGGAATATGTGTTGATATGTGCTGCATGTGTTCGAAAAAGATTGGCGTGGAGTAAAGGGTTTGAAGGGCGGGTGCCTGGTAGAAGATTAATGCAATGAAAGAGCCAAGGAAATGCTTTGAGAAAATGACGTTTTTAACATGTTTTGTGGCAGGGCAAACCAAGTGTTTTAATAGTTTTGCAGGGTTTTGACTCGAAATTGGCTCAAATTATGGAGCCAGTTAAGAAATTCTGTGAGAGCGTGAAAATAAATAAGCCCTCTCCAGCTTTATGCACATCAGCAATGTGTGATCGTAAGCCTTCTGAGATCTCTTTCTTGTAAGGCGTGGTTCACATCAGCAGATGTTTCTTTTGAATAGCAAACTTAAAATGTAATTTTTTTTTTTTTTTTAGCTAAAAAAGTCAAAGCTGCTCCAGTCTGGTATCACTGTCAATTGGACTCCAGGTTTGATAGCTCCTGACACCAATTAACTTTTGTTAATGCCTATAGACAAGACTTTTTCCAACCTAGACTAAGACTGTTTGAAGGATGGATGGCTTTTAAAATGGACAAGAACAACACAACGATTTATTTATTAGCTATTTTGTCTCTATTGATAGATAGATAGATAGATAGATAGATTCATATAGTAAGTTGCTGTGCACTCAAAAGTGCATTTTAAAGTAGTAGAGATGAGTCAAGGTCCACAGAATCCAGTGCCGGCCCCTGAGTGACAGACCTTGTATCTTTGCATGCCATAGCCAAATGAGAAACAAGATGACCGTGTCAAATTTCAGCTCTCATCTGATAGGCTTTTAAAGAAGATGCAAAACTGCTTTTCAACCCAAATAACCCTTTTCATCCTCATCAGACATTTCCCTTAACAGAGGGTTGTCAGCTGTCCTCATCCCCCGATTGTCGAGCTCCAGGAAACCAGTGATCATGAAACATGACTCAGCAAACACCTGGAGAACAGGCAGTTGACACAGTACAGCTCAAATGATGACGATGCACAATGCTCACCGTGCATCTGAGCTCATACATGCACAGCTTTAAACATCTTGAGACATTTGCCAAAGGTATTTGTGTGGCCTTCTGTATGGATTTATCCCAAATGCCTAAACAGCAAGGTGGTGACAATAGAAATGCTTGAGTTTTAGCTGCAACTCTGATGCTTTAGTCACATTTTAGAGGTATGCAGTAAAACAGAAAAGAAAAATAGTCCTATGTGTCAGTAGATGGAACATTGTGACAGTCTTTGCCATCTCCAGCAGTGGATCTTTCAAAAATAAATCCATAGACTTACCTAAAAAAAAAAAAAAAAAAAGCTTTTCTTTTCTTTTTTTAAAGAGCCTCCTAACTGCCACTTTACAGTGTGGATAAGCAAGGGAAAGATGAATGAATGTCAGAATAAGTTCCTCCTGTGGCCTCCCATGTAGCTGCAATCAGATTTAATAATATCCTCTTGATATACCTGCCTTTTGTGGAATGAAACACTGAAACCAGTCCTATTAAAAGAAATGGCAGAAAGCACACTTTGCTGTGAGTATTTGTTATGATTGACTGTTATCCCGTGACACTGACAGCGTGTCTTTTTTCATATAACACAGTTTTACTTCAGCATAGGTGTTGGAAAAATAACTTGATGTAACCCACTGCCTGTGCTTCCTCAGCCACCTACTGCAGTGTGACCAGGTCCACAGGCAGCTCCAGCTCATGCCATGAGTGCCTCCCACGCATTGCATTGCCTTCTTGAAATCACCGGGTAAATGTTCTTACATGGAAATGTACACAATGTTCTGTGGTTTGATGTGAAGGGCTAATGAAGTCTCAAAGGTTTTACTTATCTGGAACACTTACTGCTTACTCCTGCGTGTCTGTGTGTGTCTACATATCCTCAGGTCTGTTAAAAATGTTTATCTAGATATTTAAGACCTAAAGTCATCCACTATCTTAAATACACTTGTTAGAAATTGCTTGTTAGGTTTCATTCCGATACAGCTGTAAAATCCAGCATTGGTAGTGACAGACTCATTACATCCAGTAATATTTAGTTGGAGCAGAGTAAGTAGGCCAAACAAAATGGGGTAATTGCAAACAAAAAACGTAGTTTCAGCAAAATATATGAATACAAAGGTTCCAGCTTTGTTTCCATTCTGTTCTAGTGTTATATGTCTTATACAGCTCTTTTCAGACACATTGTTGACTGTGTTTTGTTCTTTATCCTTATCCCATTTTTTTGTTTTTTTGAGAAGTTTGTCCATTTTGTCAGCATTTATTTCTTTACTGTTACTAAAACAGGAGTTGACTGCCATGCTACAGCTCTGTGAGCCTGCAACAGCAGTTGCATTTATATGCAATTAAACTGCAACAGCGACTATGCTGGATTACATTCAGAGGCAATGTTACTTTTGAGTGAATGACGGGTCACATTTATTAATGGCAGCAGAGTCACCAGTGAGTAATTGAGGCATATAAAGTGTTTGACTGACACACTAGGGTTCATATCTACAGGCCGTATCAAAATAACTGTGGTTAAGATTAGGGAAAGATTGTGCTTTTGGTTAAAGGTAAATAAACTATTTCATATTTTACTTTTTTGTTTCTGTATCTGTATTGATATGCTTTAAACTAAATACTAACATCAACTTGGAAACAGTGTCGTGGCTGACGAAATTATAATTATTATATTGGAAGATTCATCCTCTGATGACCATGAGTAATGATAGAGATATTTGAGTATTCATATCAGAGGGAGACCATAGAGCATGCATGCACGCTGTTGCAAAGAACATTTACTCAGATGTAAATTGACCACTGATTATGTGCCTCACATTATTTGTTAGAGTTTAAAATGACTCCACTTATCTACCTATTTGAATGTGTGTTTAGTTAATAGAGCTAATAAAAGCACTCATTTGATTCTCAGGTGCTGGAAACAACCACAGAGACAGAAGTTGGCTTTAGCTTAATGCAATGCAACTAAGTCAAACTTTTGCTTTGGTTAAAATTATTTTATTATTCTAATGTGTTTTTTTTTTTTTTTTTTTTTCCCCCTTTTTAAAGAAGACTCCTTTGGGTGGCAAAAAACAAGCTTTCTCTTGGACTAGTAAAAGTCTAGACACCTGCCACAGAGACACACATGATAAAAATATTGCCAATAAACAAAAAAACATCCTCAGCCAAAATCAAATTATTATGATGGACTTCATTGGCATTTGACTCACGAAAGCTTGATATAATTGCAGCATCTGGTGTCAGACACACAATGTGCGACATGCCCTTTTAACTACAGCATCCACTTCTGATTAAGCTGCATCAAGCAGCAAAATTTGATACTGATCAGCTTTTTCTTGCAGTTTATTTGTATCATGCAATCCACTCCTCAAAAATAATGTATCAGCATTAGAACCAATATTGAAATTTTCCCTGACATACAGGTCTGTTAAGTCAGTATGTTGACCTTCAAACCATTAACAGCCAGTGTTGAGTGAATTATGTAATAAAGAAATAGCTATCTTCCACACACTTATTTCTAATGGATTTTTTGTGGTGGTTTAAGGAAGCATATTAAACAAATACAGCATAAAAACAGCACAAAGCTAAGTTTTTCCTGACTCAGCAACAGGGTTGCTTTCATGGATCTATCTAGTGCAGAAAAAAAAATGTTTGACAATGGAATGAGATTTATGTTACTCGTCATCTCCATTGGAGGTGAAATAATCTGTGCTCATCTCTTCACACAATGAGAACAGGTATTCTTTAGGCTTTAGTGTTTAGATACCTGTGTCTCACCTGCAGTAACATTAGCACTGGTGGAAACTAGACGAATGGGAAAATGAAATCACCATGGAATAATGAGAGTGATAGTAATAATTTTTTGTTTGACAGTACTAACCCATGTTATACCTAAATCCCCAATAAGAGCTATGTGTATTGAAATAGGAAACCAACAGAGTAGTGTAGATTTTTAATATTTCGGTCACACCCTGTATCAGCAGATACTGTAGTTGTAGGTGGAGTTGTGAAGCCATTTTTGGCGTGGCAGTCATTGTGTTCTCCTTTGCTCTGCTGACCTCTATGTTTGAGATACTGTGATTTCTATGCCGTCTCGTGTTTGTGTCTGTGTGCCTTTCTAAACAGCGCACTCACTCCTTAGAAAGGAATAATATAGTGAGCGGGCGGACGTGCAGAGGATGCTAGAGAGTGACAACAGATCCCTATCTTAGCTGCCATGCCATGAATAATCTTTAGCTTATTTTCTGAAGTGGTATCTCAGGGTTCTGGTCGAATTGTCTAAAAGCTAAATAAGTCTGCTTGATTGAACTAATGGCATAGAGCCAAGATCTGGCACCAAGTCTTGTCTCTCAGCCTAATCTTTTGGTCACGGACACATTGACCAGCCTCATACTCAAACACACACACACACATACATGCACCAAAGCTCCCTCCCAAGCCACTCCCTGATCAGGAAACTTTGAACCCAACATGTGGCCCATAAGTCCTATCCACATGTAATTAGGTTTGATGGTTAGTTGAGCAGAAGCATGGATTTTATCCTTCTCTCCATCTTGCCTCCTGGAGGGTTGCCTCAACTTGTTTTTGATAAGCCTACTGCCAACCCAGCATCAGCCTCTCCAGCTGAACACACATTGTTAAAGCCACCAAGGAGCAGTCATCCATTTTAAAGATGAATTACTCTCTAAAATAAAATTATGTAGGCTGAAAAGGTGTGTGTCAGTATAAGACTGAATACCCAACACTCCTTTTGAGGTAAATCAGCTTATTTCTCCCTCTAGTGGTTTAGGTCAAGTCAACTGTATTGGATGTGATGTTTTATAGACAGGGATATGTTAATGTTTCCTCTCAGTGACAGTCGGCCCAACTGTCCCAGCATAAATTGTATTTCATTAAATTCATTGAATTGGTGTGACCAAATTAATGTCACTTAACATTTTCTGCAAGCTTGTCCATGGTTTTCTTTTTTTTTTTTTTTTTTTCGAGTGGTAGCACAGAGGAAAATCACATGCCTTCAAAAAAATTAGCAGACGATTGGTTTAACTTGGAAGCACATCTTTAAACCTCAGCAAGTAAACAGTCTGAGTGTGGGTGTTAGTTGCTGGGACTGCGTTTGGATGGGGGGAGGGGGCTGTTTGCATCTGAAACAGCTTTGAGCTTTGATTTGATTAGAATTTTATTTGAATGTGATACGAGGTTTACACAAAATGGACAGGCAGTATCATGCTCAAGTGACGGGTTGATTGCATTAAATCATCTGCCAGCGAGTCTTTCAGCTGCCAACTCAGTGTGTTGAAAGCAAGGATAAAAAGTTTCTTTCTATGAAACTAGGAATAGGAGCTGCTCATCTTCACAGTAAACCTGCACTTAACTTTACTTGGTCAACACATGCTAAAATATGAATATAATATATTTAATCCTAAGTGTATGTGTGTCTGTCTGTCTGTGTGTGTTAAACTCTTTGTGTCTGTGGGCATCAATGTCTTTGATTTTCTGAGTAGACCAGACAAGGTGTCATTCTTTAAGGGATTCATTGGAGTAGTGTGTGAGTATGCACTTGATTTGGGTATACAGTTTCCAGACAAAACAGACTCAGAAAGCCATTGTCATTTTAACCATCTGCTCGTGCCATGTCTACTTTGGCTCAAATCTTGTTTAATGTGGAGATGGTATGTGAATAGAAGTGACATGCGAAAACCATGGCACATCTTAATAGACACATGGAAGTGTGTCTGCAAAACCGAAAAGCAGCAAACACACACCAAACAAACATTTTCATTATTTATTCCCAGAAAAAAATAATAGCCACCTGCTGCAGCCATGATCACTCAGTAAATACAATGTTCTAATTTTACAGCCGCTGTGTGTTTGTATGGGTATGTGATGTTTTTATCCACTGTCTTTACTGCATTAGTTTGCCCATTCAAAGCATGCAGCAACATTTTTTTTTTTTTTTTTTTTTTTTTTTTTTTAAGATGAATAGCTGGACCTCATGTATAGTCCAGATGTGGCAGTGTGCCCTGATGTGCCTCTGCCTTCATCAAGCCAACTGAGCTCCAGCTGTGTGCCAGTCTAGGTTGTGGTGGTGCCAGTGAGTGTTTCCCACATGGGAGATGACCACATTACCTGCACCCACACACAGACTATTGTGTGATTTACACGCTCTGGCATTATGACCAATGTTAGTTCTAGATATAGTGTGTCTGCGTGAAGGTATGACTCACACAATACACAGAAAATCAGATGATGATTTATTCTTCTTATTATTTATTGTACCAACATATAGCAAACAATTAAGATTCTTGGTTGTTTGAGCATGGGATATACTCTGAATGGGTTATTTTACATCTGAAAAACAAACCTGTCAGTGCTGTTGGGTGGACAGTGGTGGTTGACTTTTTTATTATTTGTTATTCAAACACATCTTTAGCAAACATATCTTGAGCATTTCTGTAATGCATCTGTTCTTACTTATTGCCATATATGCTGACATGTTGTATAGACGCGTCACAAATTAAAGGAAAACCCTTAAAAATGAGGATGACAGTGCCTCCATCCATAAGGAACTGAATGTTTTGATAAGTATGAAAATTATGTGAATCATGTGCTATGGCCTTCATAGAAAGCAGATGATAATAGCTAAGATATTAGCTTTATGATTATGAAGCCTGGATCTACTACACTTATGTGGAATTTGAGCATCTGAGGATGTTTTAATGTGAATATTAAATGATTTGTTTTCAAGACCAGTACCAATATCACCTCATATAGCCAGTTTCTTGTGTTCATGTCAGTTTATACGTCAGTGGCAGTCTAACCCTTCTGCTTTAATTTTCTTTCCTCTTTTAGGCAAAGTACTCTCAGAGAAGAATATGAACACATGAAAACGCTTTTTTAGAGACTGAATGGTATTTAAACAACATGAGTTTCATCCCATGGTGCAGCAGCTTTGAATTAGTCAAATGGCACATACATCAGAATTATGTTCGTATATTGGTTTAATGTTTTACTTTGGCAAAGTTAAAAAAATGCTTTATTGCAAACTCTCCACCAGTGGTGTTCCTCTTTTAATTAGGAATCATTTAACTAAATTACCACATTGCCATCTGGTTTGGGGAAAAAAAAAAACATGCAAAAGAGATGCAATCTTCCATTTACGTAAAGGAGATAAACTTGTCATTATGAATGGAGTTTTAGAAATGTAACACATGTCATGGACATGGAAAATTCCAGTGAGTTGAGGCTGAATTTGTTTCCTAACCAAACAAAAAAGCTCTCATACAAGGTTGTTTAATACACATAGATTTGGTTTTTTAACAATTAATTTCCTCACACTAACATGTAGCATTTTTTAATGATCTGTGTCATGAATATGATTGTGTGAGCATCTAAAAAAACACAGAATACTGTGATAGGCCCAGCATTCATTGCCACCTGCAGCCTCACTGACTCACTCCTCTACTCTCCCACTCTGGCTGGCTGACTGCCCAGTCATTGGCAGCTTGCACATGTGGCCAAACTGTAAATCAGATTCAGACTTTCCATTCAAGTGCCCTACTCAGGGGACTGGACTGGCCTTTATTCTGACCTTGTGGACCTTTTTATAGGCTTAGAAAAGAGCAGCAGAAAGGAGATAGCTCCATAGTTCACACAGAAATGAAGAACTGAGTGTTTCTTACCTTTGATTAAAATCTGACCTTATGGCATTTTAGAAAATTTGTGCATTTGAGTTGCACCTTTTTTGAGCCTAACATTTCAGTGTGCACAATGAATTGTCCACAGTTAAAATATTCTCATGGAAATGCAGAGGGGTGTGATATTGAAATTCTTTCCTCTGTGATTAGGATTTGTTGCATGCAATATTCTCCTTTCAGAAAAGAGCTGTCCTCATGTAGGGGTGGGCTCATGTTTTGGTCTTTGTCCCCACACAGCTGATGCTCCAAAGAGAGTTTGGCAGGGCTCAAGCTGTTCAGTCCCCCCACTCCCTCCCTCCCTTTTTCTCTATCCCCGCTCTATCTCTTCCCTCCATCACACCTGATCGCATTTGACAAATGCCTCTATTGGCTCCATATCATCAGGTGCAGCAGAGGCAGCCTAAGACTATATTACTCTACCCATATACCACAGCTGTTCTTCATTGTGCATGGCTGCCAAGCTTGCTTTCTGCGAGGTTCGGCTGGGGCCATGGCTCTGTCAGTGGAACAGCTTCATGAGTCGCAGGTTCCGTTGGCCGAGGGAAGCCCTGGTGAGTGGGATGGACATGGTTTTTGCCATCACTGCTAACCTTTTAGACATTGTGGGCCAGGCACATGGGGCACAGTGATTCACCATGGTAAAAAACATGTTCACGTAAATTGTAATGACAGACTCAGTCGCAGGGCTGGGTTCCAAGCCAAAAAGATCTGGGGATTTGTTATAAAATGTCTTTTCCATTTTATTTTTTGTTCCTGAAATCCAACTTGCGGACCCACTGCACTTCTTTCTACCCTGTTGGTTAAACATTGATCAATGTAACTTGCTGGATCAGGTGAATAGTGGGGCTGCAAGCATCAGAAACCACAGTAGCGAGACAGCTAAATGGAAATGGCAAATAAAAATAATTTCTTTCTGACGTGCATCTTATGATCTCGATGTTTCATTCTCATTTTCAACAATAGTTTATTAAGAATGCAGTATTTTTCCTTTGGTGTCCAGCTAATTCTGACAAATCCTTAAGTGAAACTATGTATCAAACAGCAAACCATGAAGATAAATCATTCTCTCTTGTCCCTTGTCTATTTTAACCAAAAAGTACAAGATGCGGCAGCCCAAATCTGCTGTTGCAGTGGAGCACGTTGTAATGCAAAAGATGTGTTTTCAAAAGCAAGTTTTGCATCTCGTACTGAATCTCTAAAGAAATGTCCAACATTCGTGGCAGTTTATTATTTAAATACACAGTTACTTTTATTTTGGTTTGACGCATTACTGAGTTTGTGTTAATAATGGCATGATATTTTTTGATAATGTCCTTTTAAGAGAAGAAAAGGAGAATTAAACAAACACCACTGGTCAAACATCATCTCATAGTAATTACATGCTTTGAGGCTTCGACATAACTAATACAAAGTTCAGTAATGCTGCAGTAACTACTGTGGATATTGCACTGCAAAAATAAGAAAAAAAACAAAAACAAAAAAAAACACCAGAGCATTTTACTAAAATATTTGTGACTTACCAAATGCATAAATTAACAACACGTCCTCATTGAACTAATAGAAGTAATCAGTTGCAATTACGTTTCTGGTAAAATTATTTATTTATTGTTGCTAATTAGTTGTATTCAAATAGAATTTCTGGTTCAAGTCAGTTGAATTATTATATATTATTATTACTTGTATTATTATTATTATTATCACTATATACAATTTATTATATTTGTTTTTAGTAGAAATATCCACTCTGAATCACAGCTCATAGACAGTAAAAACATTGCAATTTAGCAAAACTAGTCTCTGAGTCATTTATTACATCTCTAGCTTACTGATGTTAAAAGCCAGCAGTGACATCAGTTTCTCGTAGCATGTCCTAATGGCAATTTGTTTTGAGGCAACAGTGACCTAATCAGCTACTGATAGCTATATTAATACATTAGCCAGGTTGACCTATGACACACCTCCTTACTGGCTGATTATTAAATCCGGACTTTGAAAGTGACTTTGGGGAGATTTAAGTGGGGAAAACAAAAGAGCACTGGAGTGCCTCCCACCAGGGAGAGACGCTGATGGACTGTCATGGCCGGTGTGTCATCAGCAGGAATGCAAGTAGGGTTGGCACAGTAGTCGCCATGTGGTGGCAAGGTTAGGTCACATCAGCCTCCTTTGACTCTCATATAAAGAAGATGCTGAGGTGAAAGGCAATACAGTTTAAAAAAAAAAAAAAACAACTCTCTTTTACCTCAATGTCTCCCGGTCGATATCTTTGGAATTACTTTCAATTTAGAAGAAACAAATTGAGGATGGGAGATAAAAAGAGGTGATAGAAAAATATGAAATTAAAAGTCACAAAGGCAGAGAGGGGAGGGGCAGAGACACAAGGCTATTTTAGAAAGACAGATAGCGGGCCTCAAATCTATGAGCTTCTTCACGTGCGTCACATGTTCTCATGACTCAACCAGACACTGCACTGCTGGGTGGTAATTGGAGGGCTTCCTGGGAGAGGTGGCCACAGCTCTGTTTTACCTCTGGGCCACCCTCAACAGGCCAAGTCAGCTCTAATTGGCTCTACAAATCACATATCGCATGCAGTTAGACTACAGACTAGCTATGTTGCTGATTCACTGACAACTAGTTAATTTATATAAATCAGGAATATATTGTCATTGTTTAAGTTTATGCTCATATCAGTTCACTGGTGGTTATTCAAATGATGACTCAAATGCCTTATTTATCTGGGTTATGCAGAAAAAATAGCTCATATCAGCTGTCATCAAGGACAACAGTGCATTTTGTATTTTCACAGTTAATCAATTATTCATTGCTAATATGCCTAATTATTGAACTGCATAACATTTGCTTCACTGCTACAGACACTTCAGCTAAGTAAGTGTGGTTAGTTAGCTGTGCTGTTTCTCCCAGCCCACCCATTAGTTTAAGTGGGGGGGCACTGGCGCCATATGGTAGGTCCTTCACAGTGACAGACTGACACATTAGTCATTGATGGCTCACAGCCTCTCAGATTATAGGCATTGCTTAAGATGGTGACCTACAAACACACACACACACACACACACACACACACACACACACACACTTAATTGATCCTGAGACACTCTGCCATACTCATAGTAAATAGGCAGCCATTTCTTCTGAGGTCGCACCAGCTCAATCAATTAGCCAGTAATGTGTTTGTAAAAATAGTGAAGTCAGAGTTGCAGTTTGAAGAGAATATACATGGCCAGCACCATGGTTTGGTCTCTGTCCGTTTGCTACGTTGATTTCATGCAACATAGGTACATTGTGTGTGATGCCACAGCTTGCAAAAATTTACTGATTGGCCCAAAGGTGCGCCATAGCTGCCACTCAAAACAAAAGACATGTTTGTTCCTGATTGGGTGAGTAGGGGGTCTTCATCATTTTTCAGAAGCAGCATATTTCCTTTCAGCTTGTTCACAATAATTCATTTTTTTCCCTAATTCAATTCAATTTTAGTTATATAGCATGCAATCATAACAGAGGTCTCAGGGCACCCTTCATATAAAACAGAGTCCAAACCTTATGCCTTGTAATGTTATTTACAGGGACCCCATATTCACCCAGACAGACCGTTGGCAACAGTGACAAGGAAAATCTTGGTACACGTTGAAACCTTGAACAGAGCCCAGCTCATGACCCATCTGGTGCAGCTCAGCTTTAAATAAATGCAGTAAATTTCCCTCATTGTTAGTGTCTGGTGGATTTAGTCGCTTTAGTTGAGTTCCTCTGATGTTTGTTTTGTATAATGGAGTTTAGCAGTTGATTACAGCATTGTAGGCCTTGAACAGTACACTAGGTTACAGTAGATATGGCCCCTGTAAGGATGAGATTAGCATCAGCCTAAGGGAGCTGTGAGCTGTTCTCCTCCTTATAACTCCTACTTATAACTCTACACAACAGCACCAAGGTGCTTGCACGTTCTGTTTGAAATGTGTCATCAACTGTCCTGGCAGGTACGTTGCCACATAAACCTCTGAAGTGACTGACGGCACTTCTTGCCTGGAAAGGTCATCGCAGGAGTGGGTTAAATGTCCCCTGGAGGAGAGAGCGGCACGCCAGACAGTCTGTGATTTGTGTGAGTTTTACGCTGCTGGAGCTGCTTCGCCCTCTCTGAATGACCTTGACCAATTCTCCCTCAGTTATAACTTATAAGTCGCTCTCCAGAAAACTGTCTGGCCACTGTGTGTCAGATGTGCCAGTACTCATTAGTCTTAGTCTGATTGGGGATCTGAAGAAATTAAAAAAAAGGACTGCCATTAGAGGTCAAGCCATCACAACAACAGCACACAAAACACATCCTCTGTTTTGGTTTAATCCAATTAGACATCCACTGAAGCTTCAGTTGTTTTCAGGCAAGCCTGATTAACTTTGTTGTGAATAGCTGTGCTTGTTCCTGCTATTTTTCCCCTTTCTTGTGTTTGCTCAAGAAATTATCAGCCTTTTCTATCTACTCCTTAACATGCTTTAAGTTGAATTTTGCCTCCAACTCAGCTGTGCAATTATAGCTAAAATGATCATCACAATTGTTTGCATAATCAGGAGTAACTCTATTTACTTATTCAAGTAGAACATTTCAAATTGACAGAGACTAACACACTGAACTTGAAATGTCAAGACATTGAGCTTGCTTCAAATATATTATACAAAGCCTAAACGGGTGTGTTTATATGTAATGTGATATAAATATAACATAATTATGCCTGTATAAAAAAATGGATGGCATTAAAGGGTCTGTGCACCCACATTACAAAACATCATTTTCACCTTTTGTGGTGTCCAGTCACGCAGATAGTTTTGGTTTTATATATGCCTATCTAACTCTAAGATGTCTGACTCCGCCTCAGTACAATAGAGGTAAATGGAATTGTTTTTGTGATGCTCACAGCACTGAAAAATTACATTTAAAAAATTCAACAGCAACATCTCATACCTGAAAGAGTGTCCCAGCTGCTCTAGCTAATCCACAGACCTTGCTGTGAACAGTCTTCACTGGTCTACCACATTGAAAATATATAGTCCCAGTGGAAACTGTTCACCGTGTGTTTAGAATAGTAATGCAGATCATTTGCAATCAAGAAATTAAAAATAATTTATCTCTTTACAGAAAATGCAGTTAACGCCACATGGTGCATTTGGTTGTTGTGCCCTTGAACAAACACCTGTCGGATAATATACCCATAAATAGAGATTGCTTGATTTGAAAGCGGAAGCACTTAATAAATTGTGGATGGTAAAATTGTGATTAAAAATATATTAAAGTATTAAATGTGTAGCCCTTGGTCAAAGATGACCAACTCAGTTCATTGTCATGTCAGTCTTATTGTTTTTCTGCTTCTCACTGGGGCCAACATGTGGAACCTTTGTGTCTGAGCAGAGCAGATATGATATGATGGCTGTGTTTTACACTTTACAGTCATATTCACACAGCTAAAATAGAAGTGTTGCCATCAATACTGCCGCTCATTGCTGGCTGGCAGCCTGCTATTTAACAGCAAATAGTGAAAAGCAGCACGTATTCAAGATCAAATGAGGTCAGGTGCTGTTTTGTGCCACTCGAGTATGAATTAGTTATAGGTATTTTTGTTTGTGATAATGATAATCGTTAGACTCATTTAGGAAGAGAGTTAAGAAATTGAGTGATTCTTCGTGTGCCATAGTCCTTCGAGAAATATGATTTAGATGGCAATGACAATGAAAGCCAGAGCCATAATTATCGAGAACAATTTCTTATTCTACCGCTGGTGAGCTAGATCTTTGTAAAATATCTTCTGGGTCCTCTTGTGTAACAAGGCTCTGTGGTGTGGTCTCCTCTTGTTTTTAAAGACGCCATTTGGAATTCATGACCAGGACTCTTTATGCAGATTTGGAAGGGCTTTGATTAAAGCTCTAACAAGCACTTGATGGTTGGGGATATCACATTTCCTTTTGTTTTAATGCACTCTGTTAGGCTCACTCACAGTTAATAAGTCACAATCAATCTACCTGCTGTACGCACTGAGGCTTTGTAAGAGCTTAACAGGACCCCTGAGAGATGGAATAATTTCACTTCTGAAACAGACTGACAGAGCGAGTGTGTGCACTGATGTTTGCGTCTGTGTGGGTTCGTAGCACTTTCCATTGTATATTTATATGCTTGTGTACGAGGGCGGAAGAGAAAAAGCAGACTGCTAAAGGAAGGCTGTCAGATATTGCCAGACTGGAAGACAGGCACTGTATGTTGTCTCCTCTCTATCCTCCCTTTAAAGAGTGGGTGCAGTTGCCTTAAGCTAGTGTATCACACTCGATGACCTCAGTAACAGCTCTCCCAGAATACCTGACTTATGCTTTCTAGTGTCCAAGTCATCCCATCTCCTGGATGAAAATATCAGATTTCATCCATGGTTGTTAGAGCTACTCTCACAAATGTGCACAAATACACAGAATGCGACAGAGATGCTTCAAAGGTCAGACTGCACATCGGCATCTTTGGCGTATTGAAGCCACGTTGCTGAAGACTGTCTGCGAAGCTTGTGACAGCTTTAAGTTAAAGGTCCTGCTTAAGGTTCCTGTGCGTTAAATGTCTTTGCTGAGGCATGAAGCGAGGCAAACACTCTACTTTGCTGAGTTGGGGCTCAGAATGCATCATCCCTCGTTTTTCTTCAATAACATACTGCATGTGGCATTTAAGCACTTTCATTAATATTAGATTTGTTCCTTTTGATTTATTACATCAAAATGTTCAAATGAGAGGTGTTAAAAGGCATACACCACAGTATCAGGGCAGCTTTTTTTTTGGCACAGGTGCACACAAATAGATGTCCCCACAAGTTTCCATGCATGTCATTAGCAGATTTAACAGCTTCAGAATCAGTTCAAGACAGAATTACATCTTGGGATCAAGAACTGACTCTAAATCAGCATCTATCATGCACAGATGCTCGTAGGCTGTTTTCACCCATAATGATTAATGCTTACAGTCATCTGAAGGTAACTGGATAGGCACTGTATGTGCGACCTTCTGTTACATAGCTCATTCTTTCAAATTTCTCTGCACATGTGAACTCTCCTTTTGGTTAAGTCTTGCGCAGCTAGCACCAGGCTACCAGCAGCACGCACTCACACTTGCCGTGTAATTGTGTTCTCTCCACAGCGGGCTACAACTTGATAATAACTTTAAACAATCAAATCAGGGGCAGCCGAGCATGGACATTGACATTCTGGATGCATTGAACGCAGCAGCTCCATGAGGACATTTAAAAGTTCTCACTCTCCTCCTCCCTTCATATCCTCATCCAACACACAAAGATGCCAAAGGTGCAATAGCTTCTTGCATCTTGTTCTTTCCAATGTTTTTTGTTTTTTGTTTTTTTTTTTCCAAAAGATTTCACTTGAGGCAGCTTGTTTTTTACAAACATTTTTTTGAAGGCACTGCTGCAGTTTTAATTGAAACAGAGAAAGGCCTGTGGCTGCAGCAAACAATATACAGTATAATGTGCTAGGGCCGAGTCAAGGCTGTAATTGTTGTGATTAAATTTGATAGCGGCAGGACAGGGGGAAAGTTACTTAGCAAAGAAAAAAATCAATTTCTGTAATCCTCTCAAGGTATTTGAATAAATGCCTCCGACTTGTAAACAAAGACTTTTATGAATTGCTGGTTTGCTCGTAATAATTATCATAAACCTGTTGTTGTTATGATCAGTGTTGTAAACCACTGACACAATGTTCCTGGCTACTGCTTGTATACCCAGACCTAGCACCCTGATATTTCCAGTGGGTGCATGTTGTTTTCAAAAATCTCGGCAAAAAGTTTGAAAAGAAGTAGCAGTTCACCAAAAAAAGAGTATGTAACCTTTCAGACACAAATCTATTTGCAGATAAAAATTAAGCTTGTTGATCTTTCTTTTCTTTCTTTCTTTTTTTTTTCAAAACACTCTTCACTTCAAAAGGCAGCATATTTCTACCATCAGAAGTTCGAGTCTGATCCTTCACTCAAAACACAAAGCAGCCAAATGCAACATTGAGCAGGCTTTTTCCAGTCCTATCTGAAAGAGATTAGAGGAACATGCATTTCCTTCTTTGAGCTCATATTTCAAACTCGGCCTTCTCGTCCTTACTGGTGGAGCAGTCGTTAAAGAGGGGGAAAAGAAAAAAGAGAGACTACGCACTGTGAGTACTCCCAGTCAGCTTGGACATCTTGGTCCTAGTTTATGTAGGGACCTCAAATTAAAACGCTAAATAGCTCAGTAATGGGATCACTGGGATCATTTCTTACAATCATCTTCCTGTCATCCTTCTTTTTCAAGTCTCTTTCAGCAAGATACCTCTCTACTGTTCCCAACAGCATAAACAGAGAATAAAGTCTGTTAGAGAGGAGATGTGCGGGAGCTTGACTGTAGTTTAGTTTGTTCAGAAATCCCCCAAAGACACATTTTTTTTCCTAGATAAAATGTGCATGTGTGTCTGTGTTATTGAAAGGGAGACAAAGAGAATGAGTTGATGTCACTGCAAGTCTGTGGAAGGTTTCTTTGATTTTCAAGAAGGTTTGATGACAAATTGACAGAGGCTGAGAGGACATGGAAGCTAATCCTTTGATGCAGACTGTCAACAAAAGGTTTCCCCAACATACAAATAGCTATTTATCCTCTCCTCTCCTTTCCTCCTCTGTCAAAATGTACAGGCAGTGCTAGCAGATGTATACTATACTGCTAGGTGACCATTTTGTAAATGTCTTACTCAGTTTAAGCAAACAGGTTAACGAGTATCATAAGCTAATGCAGTGGTCTGTCACAGTAAGTGATGAAACAGTGGTTTGTTTGTTGGTGTTTCTAAACTAGACATGATGGGTAAAGGTAAAGAGACGAGTTTCAGACTAACCAACACTCAGTAGCAGTATGTCCTTGCAGCACAAAAAGCAGCTTGTCAGGCTGCGTTCTCAATTGCGACAGGTTGAATATGGCCTAATAAAAAGAGAGACAGAGCAGAAATTTCACCCAATTCCTGCAGATAAGAATGTATTGTTTCAGCAACTCATGAGCCCTTTGTCAAAAAAATGTGAGAATTTAGATTGGCTAAAAGAAACAAAAAAAAAATCTTTTTCTTCCTTCTCTCTATTTCTTTGTATTTGAGGCCTGTTCTCTGTGCACGTTTATAAAGACAAGCCACAGCGACAAAAAAGAATCCTGGAGATTAATTAAAAATAGTTTTTCGTGGTCTAGACAGCATGTATGTGTGCATGGGGAGTTGGGAAGCATGATACCCTGTTGGTGTGGTTTGGCAGTGTGCCAATGCAAGTTTTTTGTTATTAACAGTACAAAGACAACAAATATACGTAATTACTTATTCTTTGAGTGGCTAATTAAAAATCTGAAATTGCTCTCATATCTTTGCGTTCTTTGTGTGCAGCAGTGGTGCTTCAACTCACGCCAAGCATTGTTTCAGTATAACTGGAATTCATCTTTATGCATTTTCTCTCCCTCTTAAGTTCACACAAACAGCACCACCTTATACATATATGTTTATTTAAATCCATTTCTTTTGGTGTACAGAACAGAAATTTCCATGTGAGATGTGTGCAATGTCACGGCAAAGGCTACAGCTATCAGGCGCTGCTCTCTAAGCCTTACTCTCCTTCAGAGCTTTGCCTGTGTTCGTAGGATTACCGTTACAACGCTCAGTGGTCTTACTGGATAAATAATTGTTTGTTTTAAATTGAGCCACATTGTGTTGTTTGGTCCATAGAGTTCATGCAATTAAATGTATTTCTTCACAATTGTGCATATGTATGCATATTTCTAAAAACAACACATTGATGTGAATAGGCCATCGACATTTGGAAGCTCTCCTCAGGTTAGCTAATGCTGGAAGGGCGAGATCACAGGATACAGTTAAGATTGAATGAGAGAACTTTATTATTATATTGTTTTCATTCTTGTTTTTGTGTTATAATTGTTGCAATATTAAAACCAGTATGGATCCTGGTGCATTTGTACGATTTAAAATTGCTTAATTCCTCAAACAAATATGTGGCGTGATTTACTTTAAATAAAATAAATACACAACATTAAACCAGCATTAAGAAACAAAAAAAAGGAAAACACACACTGAGTTTGAGATAATATAGCTACACAAATTGTACGTGTGTGAAACATTTTTCATGCTGACACATTGTCATCTAAGCTGTATCATTTATGACAGAGGACAGAGTTGGTAATGCTACCAGATTATATCACTTACTTTCTGTGAGCTGAACAATTAGGAGCAGTGATGGGATTTGTGTGAGTATCAAACCATACTTGAAGATATTCTGTCTTTTTAAGAATTCTCTCAACTCCCCAAATGCCCTGTCGGATTGCAATGTGATCACATTGGGCCGTGCAGAAATGGCTGAATTGGAATCTTATCTTCTTCCATCTTTCCCATTACGGGCAGATTGAAAGCCCTGCAGCAGTGCTCTGGCTCAGTCCCCAGTCAAGACCGCTTTTTAGACTGCAATTTGACAGCTTCTAAAAATGTCACATTTTGTTGTTAAGATGCACTGCCAAGCACTTGAGCCATACATGCTGTGGCATCAGCACCAGTTCGGTTGTGAAGCTTCGCTGACCTTCCCTTCACTCCTGGGCATCACCCCTGGCACTGCCTGTCTCCTGGTGTCAGTATGACATTATGAACTTGAAGAGCCTGATCTGTAGCAGTCGGCACTAAGCCACTTTCATTCCATACTTGGTAGACACCACTGCTCGCTTATAGAAAGGAAGTAATGGCATGATGATGACATGTACTGTATCTGCTCCCTTTGTTACATTTAAAACGATAGCTTTCCTACAATGGTGCATTGAATGATTCGGTTATTTTGACTGTTGAGTCCCAAACTCATAGTGCGATTCTAACTGAATAAAACTGAAAGTCGATGACTTGTAGATGTTGTAGTACCACAATCTTACAACAGATAATGAAGAGAAAACTAAATTAAGAAAAGATGACATGGAGGTGTACAAACCAGCATGTGTTTTGAATGCTGAGTCAGCAGCATAACCAGACCAAAAGAGTAGGCATAGAAGTAAAGTGAGTCATGTGCAGTCAGTTTCTCTCCTGAGCATGTCCTGGTAAATTGATATGAAAAAGAGTCCACCTGTTGCCACATGTAGACTTACTAATCCATGATACTACTTTCCAAAACAGACAGGTGTTGTAGGCCAAGGTTAAGCAGCGGTAGCAACAGCATGGGCATATCTGGAAGGAGGAGGGGGTGGCTTA
The DNA here is from genome assembly GCA_038496675.1 of Rachycentron canadum. Classification (NCBI taxonomy): domain Eukaryota; kingdom Metazoa; phylum Chordata; class Actinopteri; order Carangiformes; family Rachycentridae; genus Rachycentron; species Rachycentron canadum. Next base: position 16,035,597 of record CM076660.1, on the reverse strand, counting down.
GGGCAAAATAGAGACATTTATGGTCAGAGGATGACTTTATTTCTGTAGCTTCTCTTGCTGCACTTACTATACTGAGCTAAAGCATGAACATATTGGTGTTATCCAGCTCAAATCAGCATCTCCCTGCTAGCTTTAGACCAGTCGAGGGTGTTTGGATAGATCTAGTGTATCTTCTCAAGAAGTAATTTGTTGTATGTCCTTTGAAACAGTTGTTGTTACTGCTGTGGGAGCTGACATTTGTTTTGAGATAAAATAACAAGGCTGCAATAAGAAGAAGGTAAGATGTTTCTATGTGCTTGCCTTGCTCTGTTGTCTTGGGCAGTACAGATGTCCATCTCTCTGCTCTAGTCTTTTTTTTTTCTTTTTTTTTTCCAGTTGGGCATATGGGCTAAAGCTGCATCTTAGACACACTCAGGGGGGCAGCACTTCACTGACATAGGAAGTGTGGGGGAGGACCCCTGCTGTCCGCCATCTGCCCAAATGGCAGGTCTTTATGCCAGCATGGTAGCCACCGAAGAAAGAGGGCACAGGGGCATAGTGAGGCAGCTCCGAAGACAGACAGAGGGGGCATTTGCAGACACAGGTCATTCTTTCTTGGTAAAAGATCCACTCAGTAACACCTGTGCTCCCACTCCCCTCTGCCCCACTTCAGACGTTCTGTCAGAAAGCCCATGCTCAGCAGAACTACAGGCTCCAAACAAAAGACTTTGCAGGCTCGGCAGAGTGCGTGTAGGTGAATAACAATAACCACTTGTTCAGTTATTCATATATTCATATGTGTGTTCATATTTAGCCTTCACTGTGAGGGTGATGAACAGCGTTGGCCGAGGCTGTGCCACACTGATGGAGGGAAGCGCTGGCTCAGTTTCTCTCCTCCAGTGCAAAAGCAGTTACTGGGCGAGACAGTGACAGGGTGACTGGTCAGGGTGTCGTCTAGTGTTGGACTTGCTGGGTAGGCATGTTAAAAGAACAGCACTCATAATGAGGGGAAATCGGATACGTCTCAGCTGGGGCAATAGAGTGTTATGTGGCAGACCCCTCATGTTTGACTGATAGATTAGTCATTGAGGGCTCATACACGATCTCAGATACCAGGCAGCAGTTAGCAAAAATCTAATTGATACTCACACATTTGCTGCCTTGCTCCTCCCTCGAGAGGGTCTATACCCATCCTCTGTAAAGCATTACGTGAACACCTTCAACCCTGCTCTAAAATCTCTCCCCCACGGCTATGGTCTCTCTGCACCCGATCCTTTCATCCTCATATCTCTCAATCCAGGTAAGGCTTGGCTGGTTACCAGTCCTCTGTAGAAACGGAGAGGCCTTTGGCTGTGCAATCGATTTCTGTAAAGCAGAATATACAGTATGAGTGACCGTGTCAAGTGAAAATGTAAATGGACCGAGCTCTGAAACGATCAGGCGGCTTCAGTGTGCATGGATCAGGGAGTATGTAAGCACGAGATAGCATTTACCCCTGGTTTTAACTAAAGCACTCAAACATTCTCCTCTCTGCAGCCCTGTAATTCCCTCTGAGTGCTCTGTGTGAAAGTGAAGCACTGTTATCAGCCTCTACCAAATGCATTAGACCTCCTCTGACCGCTGAAACAGACCACCTTGTTGTAGATCATTCCCTCTACACAGAATAGAGGTGAAGAAGAAGTTGTAAATTAGGATTGTATAGTTTCATGCCCCTTAATGATTACTGCACCCCTGGGCTGCACAATCGCTCCCTCTCTGCAATTTTGAATTAAATACGATATATGCCTGTCAGTGAATGAAGAATAAATTGTGGTATTACCTGATGTCACCCGTAGAAATAATGTATGGTGATGACACAGCAGACTTCAGACCACTTTGCACTTTTTCTGCATGGCATGTGGGCAATGAGCAAGGTTGCAGCTTTTCGGAGTGCAGAGAGCTGAATGAACTGGAGTAGTTTGTGTGATTGGACTGGTTCTAAGAGCTGTTAAACTCTTTGGGTGCTTTGATTTGCTGAGGTGGCATTTAGTACTTTTTTTTTTTTTTTAAAGAATAGAGATTGAAAACAAGTTTGGCCATGGGGTTTATGTTCTCTCACTATACAGTCTGAAGGGATCCAATGCAGTGGATTTTGTTGAAGCATTATTATGCATAATATCATGATTTGTCTGGACTGTAAAGCTATGACTGAAATCAATATTACTTCATTAAGAATTTGTTTCCTATGTACTGGAGACAAATATAGAGATGAAGAAAAGTCACATAAAATAATAAAACACTACGAAAAACATTACAAAAAACAGCAACAATGACATGAAAAAACAACATCAGCGCAAAAACAGTCAGCAACCTGTAATATCTTGAGAATAAGAATATAACAGGTAACATGGGAGGATGACATTAGTGCAAATAAATAACTTTACTAATCATTAACTGGTGAACTGACACTTTTATTAACAAAATTATATGTATGAGAAGATTATCCTATGTATGTGTAATAAAAAAATGAAATGATATTTGGCATATATATATAATATAAGTATATGAGCATGGATAAATGGTAGCAAGGTCCAATAGCAGCAAGGTCAATGTGAAAGTCGCTGTGTTTGATTGGAAATTATATCATAATGTACCACAACACAATTTCACTGGAAGTTTAATGCAGATAAATAGAAATAGTAATGCTTTCAACACTACAGTAAAACAGTCTTTCTCACTTTATCTTTGCCCTCTCTTTCCCTGTCTTTTTATATCTCCTGGTTAAATCTGCACTTGAACTCTGCTAAGGCTAGAGTTAAAGCAAGTTCTTCAGTGCTCCAGCTTTCGTATCATTAGATACCCCTGATAAACATGTAAACATTGCCCCCTTTTTTTCAATATTTCTCCAAATATTGTGGATTCAAAAGTAATTTTAGATTGTTTTGGATCAGGTCTGTTTGAAGGTTACATTTTCCTATTATATTACAGAATTTCAGTAAGGTTGTGGCCCTGCATAGATAAGATGACAGTGGGGCAGTTTCTCTCCTCCCCATTCAGAACATGTCTTCAAAAGCAAATAAACTCCCTCAGCAGCTGTTTGGATTGGTTGAACTGTATTGACAATCTGTTAAAGTGCAGAAAAAGGGCTTATTTTCCCTTTTGTAGAATTTGACAGTGATAAAACTGGATTGCAGCAATAATGGCTGTCATGGATCAACACCTAGAAACATTTTACTCTGCTGATGTGGACATGAATGGGATCCAAAGTCATGTCTCCCTCTGGCTGACTGCCAGGACCTTCACAGGAGCTTTAATAAATGGTTTGTACCAGCAGACGGTCCTTGGCCTGTGCCTGTGTCTCTGTATGTGCGTACGTGCGTGCATTGTGTGTGTGTTTATATGCCATAGGGATTTTAATAAGGACTAAGTGTGCAAAGAACCCTCCAGAGAGGGAGAAAGACCAATAACCTACAGTAGTGCATGGTGCTACTAAAAGGGTTGACGGAACACTGAAGGGGAGGAAGCAAAGGTGTACTAGCTATTTATTTGCAGCACTGGGGTGCACATGCATTATTCAGGGTGACATTCATTCATAATTAACTTCTTTAATGGATAAATAAATAGACAAAAGTGTAGAAGGGTAATGGGTTTTTACATGCCACATATAGATGTGGATTCAAGTCATATTTAATGACAAAACCAAAATATGCATTTGAAGAGGGGAAAACCATAGCCAGCGCAAAACTAATGCATATAGTAAGTCCAGTGTGAGCACAATGAGAGGGGTGGGTTAGTGATGCTGCTCAGCAGGAAGAAGATGGAGAAATGGGTTCAGTAGGTGGGCTGCCTCAGGCATAGAGGTTGGTGGTTGGGCAACTTATGCAAGTGTATGCACCAGCCTGTGTGTAGCAGCTCTGAGACCTTAGATGGAAAGATAGAGCGGACTTTTGTTGGGTTCTGCTGGTCATAGAGAGAGGACATGAACCACAGTGGGTGTCTGAGTGTGTGCACAGTCAGTATTCTGAATGCATGCCTGATTTGTGTTTAAGAAACTGCGGTGAGCAGCGAGGCCAAATGTGGCAAAGTTTTCAGTGAATAAATTTTAAAATATACACATAGAAACTGCATCTTTTTATCATCTCATGCCTGACAGCTTATGTTATTCTTCATTTTCATCAATGTCATCTTGAATCATGGCGCAACTCTTTGAAGGTGTCACTAGTTGCGAGTTGTCTCGTTGTTTTCCACTATATCCAAGGCAAAACAATTCTCAAGTATTACTTATTCACCTCCGAGTTCATTCACTGCAACGTACGACAGGCTAACTTTGGTGTCACCAAAAATGAGTCTGATACACACTGCTTTTGCAGTCCATTTCCAAAGTGAACAACCTGTCACAGCATGCTATGAATTGATTCTCTGTTAAAAGGCTTTGAATATAATTAACGCTACTGTTTGCTACTCAGCAATCCAAGTGGATCTTGCCATCACACTGCGAGTTGCATCTCAAATTTGTCTCCCTGAACACTATTAACACTATTTAACTTGGGGGCATTCATTTAATTTGTTATAATTGCTTTAGAGGCCCTCTCTCTATGCTCAGCCAGTTGTGTGTAGGTTTAGGGGGGTGTTGGCCCGTCTGCGTATTACTGCAGTTTTCCACCACTAAACCTGAAGCATCATGTGAAGTGTAACTATATTAATGATGTAGCTCTTATTACAGCTGATTAATATGTTAAAATTATAATAAACTGTCTGCCTCTGTGCGTTGAACCTAGATGGTGTGATTTAGAAATGTCAAATATTAAAATAATTGCATGTTGTGATAGTTACATATCTTATGTTAGATGTTCCAAGCAAAATTAAGACATTGGCAGTGCACGGTTTTTTCTCTTAGTAAAAAACTATTTAATTTTCGGTTCCCGTTAAATACCTTCATCATAATACATGCCCAATAAATAACAACATTACAAAGCAACAGCAGAACAGCAGTTATGTTCCTATCAGTGAAAACAGTTAACATGTTGGCGATGTGAGGATGGCGGGGGGTGCTAGGCAGGTGTTGAGACTCCTTAGGGAGCTGGAGGTCACATTACCATACAAAAGCCACTCTGCTGGGTAACCTTTCCAGGCGCTGCTCCCTAGCCAGGGGGGCCTGCGGTCACACACTGGCACTGCCACAAGTGCCTCACTACCAACCCACACATGCACACACACACACACACACACAGGCACACATACAGAAATCTCTAATATTCCGTCTCTGAATACCCCCTGCATTCTCCATGACAGAAACATTGCTTGTATAGTGACATGAAATATTTGCACTCGGGGAACATAAATCACAGGGGACAGCTTTAAAGCAAAACAAATACTATGATATGGTCCATTGCCATCATAATGCACACTAAAGGGAAAGGCATTCATGTGGAATTTAGATCCAAAGCCTAACATTTTATCTTCGCCAGCAGTCTTTCACACAAATCAGCTCCTTTTTTCCTCCCCAAATCCCTACAAAAGCAAGGCTGTTGTCATTTAAGCTCCACTCTATTTACAACTCGGATATGCCTTAGATGTGTGCGAGACACAACAGTGAGGAACGGGAGCAGCGGAATGGATATGGATAGCGCAAGGGAGAGAGGAGATACACTGGCTCTGCCTGGAAGCATGCAGAGCTTCCCCTGGTAGAGAGGAAGAGAGTAACTGGGGCGAGAAAGAAAGATTGAGAATAGAGGGAGGTGTTTGGTGGGCAGCTGCAGAGTTAATGTCGATCAAAGGGTGGGGGTTGGGCTGGGAATATGGGTGGTCATATGATGGACAGCAGCATCAGCAGGGATTTAGTTGGCTATTAGAAATGATGCAGGTTTAATGTTGGCGTCTGTTTTATTTATTTATTTTTTTCCCTTTTTCATTTTTGGAGGAGGAGGAGAGAAGACTATTCCACTGGATGGAGGAGACAGGGAGGCAGAGAGAAGCTGGGTGTCTTTTCCATCGGGGATAATTTTGAGTGACAGGTCATAGGGATGGAAAAATGTGTTGTGTTCCACATGTGTGTGAGAGCGTATGTGTGTATGTGTTACCCCACAGGTAACACATGCGCACCATGTAATTATACTCATTACACGGCAGGCTGTGGATCTGCATGATATGCTAGTAGACACTAGAAAAATATCTGGATTGCTGACAGCATAGTGGCACAGTAGCTGTGACAGTCAACTACATTGTTTATGCTGCAATTACCAAGACTGAATTCAATCAGTCAGGCCAATACACTTTTTTATTGCAATTATGCAAAAGACCTTACAGCTCACTGTGTGGTGAGACGTGATGTGCAGTAGCTTATATTGATTACTTTATTTGTAAAATTAAGTCTTTAAGAAGTCCCTGTCACTCAGCTCTCACTGCATCCTGTATCACATGCAAGCACTGCACCCTCATGAAAATAATAACTCTTAATATAATTGATGTAATATGCCACACGCAACAATAAGGTATAACATCTAATCATGTTAAGTAGTCATTGTCAAGCTGTAATTAAACTGTTTGAGACAAGTGATTACCAGCCCTGATAGAGAATGTGAATATATAATAGGGTTTTTATGAAAATACTAATACCCCATAGCTCTAATTGCAAGGCAATTTTTTTACTAATATTAATTGCCTTGTATGTGTGTTATCACATTGACCACAACGTGCTGGGAAAGCACACAAATATGGCAAGATGAAGCCCTCCTTTACTTTGTTATGCTCCAATGCACATTGTAATGTTAACAGCGGGGCCCTGCAGTCTGACTGGGCTAATGGTGTGCCATCCCATCAGGCCATGCGCCCAACCAGAACATGCAGAGAGATTGTTCGCATCAAGCCTGTTGGCAAATTAGCCAACACGCATTAAGCTGTGGCATTATGCTAAAGCTGTCTAAATACTACTATATGCTTAGTGACCAGTGAATGATTTCTGAAGTCCACCCTCCAACCCCCCCTCCCTTTCTCCCTCAAGCCTATTGGGATGAGTGTCTTTCCTCTCAAACTGGAGTGATAGAAATAGCCATTAGAGTCTCTGGTACAACCTGAGTTAAAATGAAAGAGGCTCAGCAGAGACATGGAAACGCTATGAGTGCAGCTACAACCTCAAACCCTGTACACTTTTTTTTTTTTTTTTTTTTAACTGTATTGCATTAGACTCCTGTGCTTAATGATGCTCTTTTCGTAAGCTGTGTTTTAAGTGGAAAAATTGGAAATTCACTATCTAGTTGCTAGATTTAAAGTATTAATATGTATGGAATGACAGCTGAAACATTTAATGGCAATCAATAGATCACAGCAGGGGAAGGTATTTTTCACAGCATGATCTGTGATCTGACAGACATTTTCCTTTCACTCCTAATTAATTTCGTCAGACACCTACAGAGACTTGGGACACCGTCGGCCTGCTCGCTGACCAGACCTCGTTCTTTTGTCTCAACTGCCCTGGCTTCTCCCAGGGACACATAGTGTACACCTGTAGGTTGTCATTTCCTCCCACCTTAATGAAGGTGTTTGTGCGGCTGATGGACATGTAGTCTCCACCTCTCACCTCTACTGTATGCACCTCTCTGTAGGGTTACGGAGTCTTGATGAGGGTAGGTGTAGCCCTGTGAAATTGTTCATTTCCCAAAATACTTCTCTCTGCCCTCTAACTCAGTCTGCTGTGGAAGATCTGGCAGAGTGGTTAGGTTAGCTGAGATGCATTTGCAGCAGAAACGCTGGGTCCCTTTCATGCTTCTGTGAAAGCACACAGTGTGTGGCAGATAGAGAAATGCACTGGAGCTTTTAAGTGGGTAAACTTTCCAACTTTAAAATATTACTTAGATGTTCTGAGCCCAAAAAGCTGAGTATGATGTCAGTTGTCATTTTTCTAGTGTAATGTTGCACCTTCCTCTTGACGACAATGTTTTGTATTTAGACAGTAGGTCCACAGCTACATTTGCTGCATTTATAATAGTTGGAGAAGATAATTTATTAGGGCAGCAAAGTGGCCTGGTAATCTCACTTGCATACAATATAACCACCCCATTTGAATCTGGGCCTTTGTTGTATATCATCCCGTTATCATTCTCCCTACATTTCTTACCTGCTTCTACTATAGTTTATCAAACAGAGACAAATATATATATATATAAATGATAAAAGGATGTTTCCTACAGGTGTTACTGTGGAAAATGAAACATCTGTCAGTGTGAGTTGTAGACAGCTTTCTGAGGATCAGACATGAATGGGTCCCATGTCCCAGTTGGGTGCTGACTCTTCAACTCAAAAAAAGGTATTGGTCTGACTCACTGTACAGTATTTTATTTGATACTTGGACTCCACTAAGGTGGAGGTGGAGTTCTATCATGGGATCCATTGAATTTCACCGGCCTGAAGTTTGTTGGCTTAAACAGCCTATAGGTACATCATCTTCAGTCAGAGAAATAATCCAGTTACACCATAAACACAAAGTTTGGCCTATTGATTGTTTCTTGCTGTTGTTTTGACACTGTATTTGCATAATAGCCTATTTAATAGAGTTTAGGAATCAATGGATTTGTAATATCTTTGTAATATTTTTGTTGTGCAAATACCTATTTCACCTTTGTCACCATTTGTTTTTTGTTTTTTGTTTTTTTTAACCTTTTTGCATTTTTGTTCATTTCCTTTCAAGCAGGACCCCAAGGCACAGGTGATGTGTCCAGAAAGTGAAAACGCATTTTATATTACAAAACATGACAATGGAATTTTTTTTTTTTTTCATTGAGTGGGGTGGTTTGAATGTGTGGGTTCACAGAGATTTTCAGTTCACTCAGTTGTTGTGGAGAGAGAAAATAAGTATATACAACCACTGTAGCAAGCAGCCGTTTAAATGAGCCTCTTCAACATTAATGCACTGCACATTTTATTTCATGAACATGGAAATAATTGTGGCATGTGGAAAAGTTTGGGCACCCTACAAAGACAGTTCTTAGTTACCTCCATTTTTAGTCATGTAGGTATTTTGCTTTGCCTCTGGAAGCTGACGTGCTGTTCTAACTGGAAGCTTTCTTTGGTTCCCCTTAACTTCCATCTTCTAATGACATTTCTGACAGTGGAAATTTCAAACTGGAAAAGCTTGGCTCCCTGGCTTTGTAATGATTAGTCACCTTCATTTTCAGATCCTCAGTCAGTTAGTTGTTGAGGGGAGCACATGGTTGTTGACCAGTTAGACAATCTATCAGCTCTGGAAACATGAATAATCAGCTGATTATTCCTAATGACAATTCTTGACCTACCTCATGAGTCCTAACAAGTCAATGAAAGTTTAATGAATTAATGAAGCTCTGAGTATTTTACAAATAGAAGAGTGCCCCCATTTTTAAATATAGCACAATAACTGTTTGATTTATTTCTGTTTTATAATTTCTTTGAAAAATAAGTAATACTGTTATTAACATTTGAAGTAACTCTAATTTTAATGTCTGGTGCAGGGGTAGTATTAACTTAATCTCACATCAAAAAGCAACAAAATATGTAATTTGCCAATAGGTGCCCAAAATTTCTTGCATACAACTTGGTGTGTTGAGGAAGAGGAGGTTCCAGTTGTGGTCTATGTTCTTGCCAATGGGGCACATCTAAGTGTGGGCAGCTAGATTGATTGCCGAGACAGCCAGCAGAGCGGAGGAGGATCAGACATAGAGAGAGGTTCTACTAGATTACACCAGGCTTGTCTGAGCTCAGGATTTCCTCGCCTTTTGTTGTAGAACCTGGCTTGTGGGATAGCAGATCAAAGCTTCACTCACACAGTCTCACGTAGCGTCATTTACACATCTGTGAAATCCACAATCATAGACAAGACTATGAAACCTCTCCTGCATTGATTAATGTACAACTTTGACCAGAAACAAAGGTTAGGTGGAGGACAGAAATGGCCCATCTTTTTGAGCGGCATTCACAACCGTGCATTTGAGCATTCACAACCGCTCATTAATTCTATTTCTACTTTGAGTATTGGTTATTTGCTTTCTTCTTTTCACTCGGGCAAGCTCTCAATTCATTAGCCGATCCACTATGAATGTATTATTCAATGCTAGATTGGCATTGGTGAGAGAAGTGTGTTTACCATAGCTCATGAAATATGTATCTGTTGAATGTGTGTGTGTGTGTGTGTGTGTGTGTGTGTGTGTGTGTGTGTGTGTGCTTAAGCAGCTGCCTGATGTTGTCATGATGAGGGAGAGATTTCTGTGGCAGTCACTCAAGGACAATCCCTTATAGCTGTTTTGGTTGTGGTGATTGTTGTGTTGATTGTCTTACATTAAAGCTGTGGTGTGTAGTGTAGATAACAGATTCACCTCAGGCTGTGTTTCTGTATCAGGGATAACTTTTTTCCCCACCTTCGCAATGCAAACGCCGCATAACTATCAAATTCGCAAAGACAACAGTCAGCTACAACAAAATGACCAGATTTGTTTAAGTAATAGTGAGGCCAGTGCATTCATAAAGAGCTGTTTGTTAGATGTCAACTAGAGTAATTATAACAGAGCTGGCATGGCTGTGACTATATTGAGTGGCCTAATGGTGTCCATGGAGGAGAGTAGGGGCCGTTTTTTGCTCAGATGAAGTGGCTTACCACAAAGATGAATGATTGCTTTCTCTGCGAACTCCTGGGCTCATGGGTTGATTTAATTGAGTTGAATTAAACCTAAGCCAGGTAGAAATGGGGACAGAGAGAAAATCTATGCCGTCGATCTATAAAAGCCTTTAGGGCTTCGATCTGGATTACGTAGATTATTTTCCTGTCTGGTCACAGTCACACTTCATTCCTATCCCTGGAGTCTGTACTCCTTAGTTACATACATTGATAGTAGGTGGCCTTAGTCGGCATGTGATCAAAACTTATTGTAAGTATATAATGAAGAGAAAGTATCAACCCATTTTCACGTTTAGTATGACTAAGAGAGTTTCTCAACATTGAAATGAATTGGCATTGACAATACATGTTGTTTTGTTCAGGCAGGCTGTTGGAGACACTCCTGTGGAACTGCAACTGCCATACAGTGCATTTACTATAAATATAGTCTGCTGAATGCAAAGTAATTTCATTGACGTAGTTACCTAATATGGGAAATGCATCACTTCCTGTATATGCTGAGAGGAAGCAGTGCCCGACCACAGGGTCCAGGGATGCAACAAACTCTGTCTCCTCAGGGCATATTTGAGCATGAGCCCAAACTGATTCCGACTAAGTGTTATCACGAAAACAGTACATAATGCAACTATGGTGAAAAAAGAACTGTCGCTGAGAGTGTTTCAGTTGAGTTTGATTAGCTGTGCCAATAAAGCTGAATACCTGCCTGTAAAGCCAGCCAGCTTTATGTCTGTGATGAATGTAAAGTTGTTTGTTCCTGTCTGTTCCAAGTACCTCAGCAAATCACCCAATAGTGTTAAATGGGAAAAAAAAAAAAAAAAAAAAGCTGTGCAGTAATTCAGCGATCACCAGATGATTGGGGGCATACGTTGCTGCCTGCCAACAGACATGAGGCCGAGCTGCCAAATCACCCTTAAAAGGAAGCCTGAGCAAAGGGGCTTATCTCAATGTGTTGGTCTTTCTCTGCTCCAGCACGTTTCGCCATATGTACACAGAGGCAGGGGCACGATCTCATATGTCTTTCTTTGTCTGTATTTGTCTTGCTGTCTTCATTGTGCTCTCTGTGCTCTGTGCATTCTCTCTCTCTCTCTCTCTCTCTCTCTCTCTCTCTTTCTCTCTCTCTCTCTTTCCTCTCTCCTCTCTCCATTTCATCGCTGCTTCACCCATTTGCTCCCCTGTACCATACTTTTCTATTGTGCATCCATAACTGGGTTGTCATCTCCAAGGAAATCACCTCTTGTTCTTGACAATTTCAAGATGACACATTGACTCTTGAAATGCTATGATTAGCTAACATTGTTTGAGCTTTCCTTTGAGTAAAGCTGCTTAGGGGCAGCAGATAAAGCCACACTGTATATTTATCTGCTACATTTCAATCCTTCTTTGTATTGTGGCAGCAGTGATGATACGAAGAGAAGAAGGCAAGGTGATCCTATCCTGCTATATTAATTTAAAGTTAAACCTGCTGTATTGTTTGGTAGGTGTGAATGGAAAGCTGTACTTTGAACTGGGCAGGTGTACTGTCTGCCCAACCTCTTGATCAAACAAAATATTATACGACTAATGTTGAATTATACTATGTGCTTTGGTGTTAAATCAGAGTCCTGGTGTTTTCTATTAAATAATGAAAAGCGCACTGCTGGGTTCACTAGAGGTGTCATAGGGAGGGTTTTGAATGGATCTAGCTGCTAGTTGTGCTTGCATCAGCTTGAAGCTCCATAGCATTAACATAAGCAGAATACGGGAGATTGTTACTAGCAGCCACAGTGTGGCTGGTATTGTTTTCACCTTGTGGACATGGAGATATCTACTGTAGCAGAAATACCACAGGTGGTTTTAAGTACTTTGGCAGGTGTTTGTATACATATCTCTGTCTGTGGACAGATTCTGAAAAGATTCACAAAAGTTTACAGTTGCGTTTTTGATGTCAAATGAAGGCTAACTTTGAAACTTTGGTGTTGTCCAACCATCAGTACTTAGTACTTATTCAATAATGCAATAATAGTAAAAATAGTAATGACTGTTGAGTATGTGTGGATCGAAACATTGTCATGTTGACAAGTGGCAAAGCTGGTTTGATCCCATCACAAAATGGCCACTACTTTGAAATGATATCAAACTCTTGAGGGACATAACTTGTAGCTTTTAGAAATTCTATGTAGATCTGGGTTGATTCATTTTAGACACTACAACACTTCTGAGTGATTACAAAACTAACAATTCACAGTCAATTCAGTAATTTATAGCCATATTCATTCCATTACATCTTAAAAAAATGTTACAGGCACAGACATACATGGAGAGTTCTCTCCATCCTGAGCAGGGTTCAGACCAGAAGGAGCCCTGCATTGAAACATTGCAAGAGACTGAGGAACTGCAGTTTTGGGGTGTTCTGTTGGAGTCCAGGAAATGTTGAGCCAAGTAAAACAACCATGTGTTGACACCTGCAAATGAGGGGGCTGTATGCTCTGCCTCAGTAACATCAGTATCATCATGTAAACTTCATTCATTGATTTTAACTATTGTTATGAGTATGTGTACATGTATTTCTATTAGTGCCAGCAGGAGATTGAATAAGCATTTATAATAAAGTGTCTTGAAATGTTACTGTACACATTTGTTACAATTACTATACCATGATAAATGGACAGATATACAGTACTTTAATACTCAAACATCCCTGCACTCTCTGTCCAGCTAATGCAGCACCTGTCGCCAAGATGGAAAGGGCACAAGTCACCTGGAGTAACACTGGAGCAATACTGTCTGGGTCTGCACATTTGGTTCAAAAATAGCAACTCTTAGTCATTCGAGCTCTATCCGTTTGTAAATACGACATGCATAAGGGTCTGTCAGACTCAGCACATTTTTTTTGGCACCTCTTGTGTGTCCTGGTTATGCTCTCTCTTTTGATGATTCCTCAAAAATTCGAGTGACTTGTGTGTGAGATGAAGTTGTGTGGAAATGAGATGGATGAGGAGGCAGTTTGTGCTGTGTGCATAAAAGTGCTCTCCAAGTGTTGAAAGAAGGACATTTTCCTCAATGTTTTTTTCAGTGTTTAGTTAATGTCAAATATGGAGGCAATTGCCTGATATGTTTAACTTGTTGTATCATTAGATGGGAGCAATGGGCATTTTGCAGGTTTTTGGTACAAGAAACAGCTTGCACTGCAGGACATTTATGCTTGAAGCTTGAACTGACTTATAACATTAAAGTAGAGAACATCCAGATAAATCTCTCTGTGTCTAGAATTGAAGTTGTGAAAGTAGTCTAAATCACAGAGAGATCGCCCGCTAGCTGGATGGATTCATGAGAGCTGCTAATGAGCCACTTGGCTTTTAGCTTTTAGTCAAAGTACACTCTGACACAAGTAGATCAGAGTGTAATGAAAATAGCATACAATAATGAAAGGGGGATAGACTGAGGGGCATATTTTACTGTATCTTTGAAGCTTTGCTCCCTGACACACTCCCCTTTTTTTTTTTTTTGGACACATTATTGCTAACTTAGATATGTAAAATTGGGGTTGGGTATGGAGCTGGTTCAGTTATAGGCTCTGAAGGTTTGTTAGAAAACACAACTGGTTATTTCTTCTATGAGCAAAGTTTGGACCTGTTGGCCATGTGTCAACATGAGTGTAGCAAGGGCTGACAGCCACTGGGAGTATTGGGGAGTTTTCCCATTGGGATGCTGAACAATTGGGCCAACAAGTATCAAAATAGACCAAACAAACTACAGTTGAAAATCAATTGACTGAGAGAGACAGGAAACTTAGGGAGAGAGGGTGGGTGATGTACAATTAACTGCTACGGGTCAGAACTCAAACTCATGCCGCTGCAGTTATAAGGTTTAATGGCAGACGCTCTACTAGGTGAACCGCAGGGGTTCCCCATCCCATTTCATTACAGACACTCCACATCAGAACGTGATGAAACACGTGAAACACGGACCTCATCCCGAGCTTGTGTATTGGAGCGTATAAAAACCAGGTGAGGCCGCCCCCAGTCTAGCGGTGACATGGGTGAACATGAACTCAATGAGACTGACAGCAGAGATGCGAGCAAAAACAAAACACGAGAATCAGAGGCAGTACAGCCCCCAGTTAGGTGCTTAGGTAAGGTTAAATAAGGTTGGTGATTATATGGTGTATTTGGACAGTTACAAAAGTATCAAGAAGACATTAATATGATGGCTAACTGTTTTTTGATTGATTAGGTCAAAAAATAAATGCAAGTCAGATTTGGGTTTAAAGACATAAAGCTACTAAAAATACTGCTTTGAATCTTGGCCTTGTATTTCTCGACCTGCTTATAGCTGCTGTCTAGTTGAAATGAGTCTGTCATATCAGGTGAGGTGTCAGTCAGGTGAGGTGATATCTCCCTGTCCCCTGTCTGCCCCCAGTGCGTAGTGTTTACAACATTGTGGACTAGAGCAAATGCCCAACAGAGATTCAAGTGGCGAACATAGTTCAACAGTCTACATCTACAGTTTCACACACAGACAAATGATTTGTGCCACATGGAAACTAAAAAAGTCAAGTTGTACTGCTTCAAAATCAACTAATAGTGTGTTCAACGTGAGTAAAAAGAAGAACATTCAACTTGTCCAAGGCAAGATGGATAATGTTTCTATTTTTCCTTTCACCACAGAGACAGCCATGACAATTGCAACACAAGTTGCGACAAATATCTGTTCACTATCTGCTGAAAATGAAGGAATTGCAACTAGCGTTAGATAAGAACTGGAATTATGTATAATATTAATTGATGTATAATATTTGTTGACATCAGAATTGATAAAATCTAAATGACAACCAAAGTTTCTACAGCGTTAGTATAGATGATTATGACCGAAGTCTTTGTAAATGCATGCAAAATGTGATAAACTCTACCTTTTTTACTGCGTTCGACAGAATTTTTAAGTGTCTTTAGTTTGCATGCATGTGCACACACTTGTGTATTTGTTTGTGTGTTTTTTCTGTTTTACGTGTGTGCATGCTCCCAGAGGGGAAACAGGCTGTGTGGGGTGTTATCTGCTTCTGCAGAGGGTGACAGCTAATCACCAACCCTGACAAACACTGGGGGAGAGGGGAGGGGAGAGAGAGGGAGATGTGACAAACGAGAGAGAGAGAGAGGGAGAGGGGAGACATTGCTGGGCAGGGGGATTGGCATTTGAGTTACCACAGAGTGCTTCGGATCCTGTCATCACAACCTCTGTATGAGTTTGGACCTGAGCTGGACAACCACGCAGCCTCCCACCTGGCCCACTGACAACTAATAAACCCCCGTCAGGACAGGCACACACTGAGATAGGAGGCCGCTGCGAAAACATTGCGACAATTCTTGATGAATTGAATAAATCTTTGTGTTTGCAGAGCAACGGCTTTGATCTCCTACCTGCAGCTCGTAAATTCCCGGCCTCATTGAGAATATCTGCGGAAGGGTTCACTAGCTGCCTTTATTGCCAAGGAAGGCACCCTTCAAGTGGTACCTTGTCAGCTGTAAAGACATCGGCACTTACAGTATTCGCTAACTGTGCCATTAATCGTACCCAAAGTCTATGCTAAATGCATTTGTAGACGGTATGCTTTGCAGATGGGCTGATGCATGCTGAGTTAGTGTGAGCTGTTGGTGTCGCCTGTTGACACAGAGATCAGAGGGCTGTGAGAGATGGAGAGATGCTGTCGTGAGATGGCGGCAGGCAGGCTGCATCGGGAGAGAAAGAGAGAGAGAGGAAAAGAAACGAGACAAGACAAGGCTCCACTCTGGTTTTCAAGAAAGAATTTTAGCGTCATGCATCCCTCTTAGCTGTTGTCATTTAAAAGCTCAGGTACCTATTAAACACAGCACAAAATGTGGAAATATATCACAATGTAGAAATTTAAAAAGCAGATGTGATTGCTGGGATGTGCTCCGTATGATCCTTGAATATTTTGCTCTGCCATGTTAATGGACGTTAGCAGTGGCTCAGTTTGATTACCAAAAGGAGAACTGAAATATCAATCTTTTCCTAGTGGTCCACTGGCTTCTGGCCTCCCTGCTAGAGTCAGCGTGGGCGTCATTCGGACCAACTGGTGGCTGTCTGTGTAGCTGTGATGGGTATCATGCTGGGGGGCCTGCATACAGGGAGACCCTCATCTGCTCACAGTGTCACACCTCTCACCACTTTGCTCTTTCTATCTGACCCTGTCACCAGGCAGAGAGTGACAGATACAGGCAGAGCGAAGCCGCGCAAAGAGACAGAAAGAGTGGGTGGCATATTCTTTTAGATACAGGCATAGCTAAAATCCTCGCTAAATAAAATCAAAGATAGCTGTCAGATGCTTTTACCGTGCATACTGCTTGAGAGCACGCAAATGACACTATCAGTGAAGAAGTCAAAGGTCCACAGCTACTCGAGAATTGAGGTTGTCATTCATGTCTTAAAGCATATAAGTGCGAACTGTCTGTTTAACAGGCATAGCTCGCTATCAACTCTTCTATGATACAGATCAGATTGCCATTTAGTTGACTATATGTTATGATTAATGTAGTTTTTCATGTTACTTCACACAAGTTCATTTTTACCTCTTGTGGAGCGGTGAGTGGAAATAGACAACATTGTGTTTATGTATCTAATCCACAGATGGTTCGTGGTGGTCTAGTGTGGGTGACCGCATAGCATCTGTGTTTGAGTGTGTGTGCATCTACATCTGTGTGCTTGTGTTGTTTTGGGTGCTAATGACAGTTGGCATTTGGCCACTATCAGTGGATCGTTAATTAGTATGGAGAGGTTTGGGGGAGAAACACAGATTCCTCTCTATCTCTCAAACAGATGTGTGTTTGATCTGCTAACCCATCTTACACACACACACACACACACATTCACTTATGCACTGTCCATCCAGAGCAACGATCTGACATATGGAAATGTCTATGAACAAGTGCCTGTCAGCGTGCTGATATTGACAGCAATAGTTAACCATCATATGAGGTTTGTTGAGAGCCTGCCAAATATAAAAGACATTAAAAAGATGATATTTATGATTAACTCAAAACAAAATATTTGTTGTTTTAGCATAAAATGTGGAGGTGTTATATTTATAATCAATTAATCTGCCAATTTATTCTTTTAATTAATGTATTAATAGGTTAGTCCAAGTGTTATTACAGATATTCAATAAACTGCAACGCTAAGACAAAGACAGTGTTTCAGCTGACACAGAATAGGGGAGTTAATTCTCACAAGAAGAAACTCTCATCATCAAATGTTTTGTATTTTATCCTGAAAACTGATACATTTCATTTTCTGTGGCCGAACTAATCAGTTGATTGACGAATGGTTGCAGCTCTTTCAGTTGTTTTTATTTTAGTTATTTTAAATAGTTTGATCCTTACTTGCAAAAAGTATAAATAGCGCAAAAAAATTACCATATGTCTCTAGGATTAGTAGTCCCTTAACACCTTTCATCAAATCCAGCAAAAAATTATCAACCCAAGAAGGATCTTTACTGGTGGAAGAAGAGCAGTAATGAAAAGAATTACTGTTTATTTTTTTTATAGCCAACCTTTAACAAATCTCTACAAACTCACAGAGACTGGAGTAAAACATGATTATAGCTCTCACTAATGTCAGAGCCTTTGTCTATTCAGTTAATTGTAGCATAGTTGTCCTGATGGAATTGCTCTGTGACCTTTAGTATTTTTATTTCTCCAGCCCTTATATTTGCTAAGTGATGGTATTCTGGCTGATTAGCGCACCCTCGTCCCCCCAGACACACACACACACACACACACTCACGTACTCAACTCACACACGCACACACACACACTACTACAAAACACAATGTATTCACTCCCAGTACCCCACTCCCATTGTTCTGCTTTATAACACTGGGAAAGGAGCATCAGTCAAGTATATTAGCTGGATCCTATTACTGTCACCAGATTGCCTCTCTGAGCCATCTTAAAGAGCCCCCAGACAAAACTTCCTGTCATGTTAATCCAAGCTTTAATAAATAGAGGGATGTGTAACCATATTCAAATAGGGGCTCCCGTATTTATGCTGACAAAGAGAGACGGGCTATCACGAAATGACAGATGAAAGTGTTTTGCATGAAAAGGGAAAAAAAAAAAGTTTTTATCGTGCTCATTCTCTCCCATTCTGGGGAGAAATGTCAAATTACTGAAATGGCCTTTTAAAAAAGCTTAAGCCTAATCTAAGTAAAACACTGCAGGTATTAGGGATGGTGGCCATTGTGAGTGAAATGAATGTTATTCAGCTCAAGCTAGCAGCTCATTTTATCCCTCTTGTTCACCTATTGATATCAAAGTACATAATACACACCTTGTCTCCTGAGAGAGATTTATGTTCATCGAACCTGTGAACATTAGAGCATACTGTCATTGAGCGCTTTCACTGATTCATGAATACAGAAAGTCTGTTATTAAATTTTATTTTCCAGATGGTTATTCAAAGGCATTACTAGCTGTGTCATTTAGTTAAAGCTCAGGCAGCCGCAAAGGTGCAGTAAGGGGCCCTTTGCATTCCTGACTATTCGCATCACCAACAAAGGAGCTGATATCGACCTCCCCGATTCAAGGCCATCACTTAGATTCACATGTGGAAAAGAGCAAAGGCACTTTTTGCTCAGAGAATTGCTTGCTCTCTTTCAGACGGGGTTAATTTCTACTTAGTTGCTCCTTGATTTTGAGGAAGAGAAAGCTCAGTTAAGCCAGCTTTCCACAACGGCATGTCTGTATTTTACTATGCAGGGCAGAGACTTCTCGTTTCATTAATAAGCTGATTGAATCTGAACATGTTTGCTCGTTCCTCCTATTGTGTGACTGAAATGTTCCATGTTTGCTGAAGCTGCATTGCTTTCCCTGATGCTTGCTACATGCAGCATTATTAGCGAGTGCCTCCTGGAAATTACTGGGTATGATGAAGCGATCAATTTCAAAAACCATGTCACCAAAATATTATTCAATCTAATATATTTAATATCCTATTTCACAAGTAAAATTTATGTGGAAAAAAGTAAAAGCCCAATTTATTATACGTAGTAGTACAAGTATTAGTTATTATTATTAATAATAATAATAATAATAATAATAATACAGTTAGTATTAATATAGTGTTATCACTGATAGTCTTAATATATAGTATTAACACCAGTGTCTCATTGTTATTAGTATTCCTTTCACCTCACTCTATGCAGACAATTAAATGATGACTAAAAGATGGATAGGTGGGTGGATGCGTGAGTCTGAGAGAGAACTAAAAAACTTTCTAAGACAGTTTTTCAGTGAATCACTGAGGCATATCACTGACTCACCCACAACGCTTATTTTCTGCATGTTGATTTTGAGTATAGAGTTAAAATTTGGAAAGCTTATAAATACTGAGTTGGCCTTACTCGGAGCAAGCGGGTAGGAATAATTAAACTAGCAATTGATTCTGTGTAGGAACAGTTTTTAATAGATTCTAAGAGGGCTACTTTACGTCTCAAAATGATTGGGATATGTATCTGAAGCGCTTCTTGAAGACCTTAATGTGTCAGTCCACAGAAATGATCCCTTCACTTTCATTGCTTAGGATTGCAAACCGAGGAAGCGTCACCAAAAAGCAGGAGATAGTAAAATACTTCTTAACTGTAAGAATAATTTAATTCCTAATAATCACAACATAATCTTTGGGTATTATTTGAGGTTAATGAATTATTGAGTATTAAAAGGGCAATTATTTGTGTCGTATGAAACCCTGTGTTGACTATTCCAGTGTAATCTTTCGTTCCTCCTGACATGTTCAACCCATTCGGCCATTTAAACAAGCCGTGTGCCGGCCCTCCTTCACACCCTCACCGTTGTGTTTTCACACACTCACCAAACAGTTCAATGTATCCTCTGACCTCTTCCTGGCCTCCAGTCATGGCTGCTTGCAGCTATATTTACATTAACAAGGAAGGAAGAAGGGGCAGTTGTGTAAGACGTGTTTAATGTGTATTTGTGTGTGTTTCTGTGTGAGCGTGTGTGTCTACTAAACGAGAAATCTGATTGGCTTTCCAGGAGGAAGGACATCATTTTAAATAACTCCTCAATGTTAAACTGTTTGCTCTAGGGCTTAGGGATTGCTCACCTCTCCAAATACTATTTTAGCTTGAAAGCACAATATTTCCCAGCCTGTGCTTTCACGTGGGAGAATGAGGAAGGGCCCTGGTGCAGCAGTTTCATGGAGGTAGCTTGCAGGCATACTCCATTCTGACAGAATGAGGAGGCACTCTGCAAGAGTGTGGCGGAGAGGAAAGGAGCCCTATTAATAAAATGACTCCATAATGGGTAGTTCCCTGCAGCTTGGCAAAGGAAGACAGGCGGATTGATGGACGAGACCAAGGCCTACTTCCTCAAGCATACTGAGCTCAACTGTGTGGACATGCCTCTGTGAGGCCAAACACAAGCCCAGACACCGCAACGTACTGAAGTCGCATTCATATAGGAAGGAAGAACCTTACAGATGATTTCCTGTTTTGCATGAAAGGGTCAAAGTGGTGGTTTTTAATGAGCTTTACATCACCTCCAAGCCTAGTTGCAAGGCTGTCTTCAGCTGGCTTTTATGCTATATGAAAGGCTCAGGCTTCTCAAATTATACAATATGCTGTGTAATACCAATGGGTGATTTGAAGGACAGAACCAGATAGAATCAACCTTAATTGTCATCTTACAGAGAGATAAGAAAATGTAAGGTAAACAAGACTCTATGTATGACAGTATTACATTTCTTTGAAGCATGATTGGCATTACTTAAGAGTGTAGCAGACATAAAATGGTAATTCCCAGAAATAAGGTTTGTTTACAAGTGAATAGTATTCATTTATTTACTGCTTTTTGGTTTTGAGGCTGGCAGCTTGGCCAGCACAAGAGATGTGCTAATAAAATATTGTTTTGCCACAACAGTGTTACGGTCTGCCCTAACAATGTAGCAGCGTCCTGAAGGCATCACTCCATCATCCTTTCATTACATTTCTTTGTAACAGTACATTGATTAGAGTGGCCTCAGCATGACTGCCTTTTTAATTGTGTATTTGCTGATCTGAAAGCTGCACAGAGCTGCCTGGTGGGATCAGTACTAACCATTTCAACAATGCTCTGAGGCATTCTTTGACACACAAAGTTCATCGTTAGAATATACATCAGTTTGTATCACCATAGCGACCTCCTTGGATGCTGAGCTGGGGACCTCATAAATATGTAATCCTGACAGATATGAGGAATTGTCTTTCTCAAGTGTTCCTCTCAAGCCGTTTTGTTAATGTCAACATGAAGGAAAGTTACTGGAATAAGTGTTGACATTCAGCCCGTGGTGTATATCATTAATAATTACATACACAATAATTTCTGTCGGATGACTGCTGAAAAACACTTGAAAAACACATTTTTCTGTCACTATCAGTTTTTGATAATTATGTATAAAAAATAGATGAACTGTGTACATGAACCCTCTCAGATCATTCCCATACAGTGGGTGTCATTTATAGTATAATCATATACAATATATGACATGCAAGATCCCTTAATTATTCCTCAAATTTGTGATTGTCTATTATTAATTGAAATTAGATATTGTCCTTGTGGCTCTTTTTGTTTCGTATCTCTTCATCTATACTATTAACAGTCCAAAAAAAAAAAAAAATAGAAAATATGACATTGTTTTTTAAGTCAGAACGCAAATTGTCATTATTTGAAAAATGATAAATGATAAATTAGAAGAAGCTGTTTTTTTTCTGGTACAAACAACAAAACAGACATATTTACTGTAAGAAAAAAAATGAGGTTGACAGAGTAGACAGCAGACAAGCGCCTCTTCACCCTACATCACTTTGCTTTTTTTGTGTGTGTGTGTGTGTGTGAGAGAGGGACGCGTATGTGTGTGTTACATTTGCACTCCAGCCGTGCATTTTTATCAGTTCTGCTGAGGGTTGCCACTCATCCATTATAATAAGGAATATTCCTTTTGGGAAAGAAAGAGGTTGTGTTCCAGATTAAAAGTAGCTGCCTCTGCCGTGGGACTGAAAAAACAGCTCGTCCATCTCAGCTCACACTTAAGAACAGTGTCCCTTTTGCCATCGTGTGTAATTGGAAGAGCTTATAGGGAGCTAAAATTTTGCCCTCTGCTCCTCGTTAAACCACCACTTGTAAAAGCGCTCAAGCGTGGATGCAGCACATTGCAGCTCAACGTTCCCAGACAATGATATAGATTTCCTCTACAAAAGAACAATTGAAAGGGTTGTCACAAATTTGTCCATTGTCACTGGGTCGCTATCATTTCTCTGTTAATTGCCATCATTGTAACAGAATATTAGATGCTCCACACTGCAAAGGGAGTGTTGATAAAGGGGCAGTGCCAGCTGAGTTTTCTCCTTGACTGTGACCCTTATCTGTCATAATGGTAATGATAATAATAATGTGATACTTCATTGATCCCTGTAGGATTTTTTTTACCCCTTCCGCAGTAAAGATGTGGTGCAGGTTCAACTTCAGGCAACTGCCCCTGAAGAAGGCAGGGATTCAGTCTCTTGCTCACGGACACTTAAAGAAAACTGTTGCTTGCCAACAAGGGGACTTAAAACTGGATCCTTCAGTTAAACAGTGGTCTCTCGACTCGAGATATGATTTTTTTTTTTTTTTTTTTTTTTTTTTTTTGAGTACATCAGATTGGAGTGGCTCATGTGACCTGTATTTATTGTGACTCTTGAAGTTTGGGTTGTGCCAATAGATAATCATTTCTGATGTACCTGCCAATATTGAGGTGTATATTATTATTATTTATAGGCAAAGAGCTCCTCTAAATGATGCGGGATCCCACAAGTAAATTTGGATTTTTAAAAATAGAATAAAATTATAGGAAGTCTTCCTACTGCAGGTTTTCTATATGTTGTCCATCTAGATACTTGGCAGGATTCCTCAAGCACCAGCTGCTGGCTCAATCCCAGACAATTTACATCTGTCTGGTTATTGCTTTTATATATCATATTGAAGTCACATTTTGAAGGGGGAAGTCTAATGAGTCTATTGACTGGACAGCTAAATGAACAAGATGTTAATCAGCATGAGCAATCCTGCTCCTTGATATTCAGTTTAAACAAGTGTCAGCCTGCCTGAGCACAATGATGGACGTTAATGTTGTAGATATGCTCCAGTTGTGCACTACAGAATATTAAGATGAATAAACTGTTAACTGTGATATTATCATTTTAGTAGAGCAGAGCTTTTTCATCCACCAACCTGTGTCAGTTTGTGTCATAATTGTATTTTGGATGACAGTAATTCGAGCCACAGTCATGTATCTTGAATTAAAAATAAAAATAAGCAATTTTTTTGCTTGAGGTATTTATACATGAGGATTTGTTTAAGTTGAATTACCCACATATTGTCAAAAGCAGTTTGTAAAATTTTCAAAATGATCTGCTCTTTTAAGCATTACTTGGTGAAGTCATGCAAATACCACAGACTGTGTCTTAGTGTTGGCAGTTTGAGCACAAATTCCAGTAATCCTTGACACCAAATTGGACACCAAAATTGATGATTACACAGACACACACACACACACACACACACACACACACACACACACACACACACACGTATGCTCACACACACACACAAACACATATCTTTCCACTGGAGTAAATGCGATGTCCTGAGTAAGTGTAATGGATAAAGGCAGGAAAGAAATCTCTGTGCACCGAACACAAAACCCCCTCAAAAACAGGACCCAACGCCTCAACAAAAGGGTGGCCACAACCAGTCCCAGGCCACTATCTGTGGCTCACGTCTCCATTCCTTTGGCATCAGATATGATCTATATCAGTGTCACCCCCAAATTGCAGGAAAGCTCCTCTGCTAGCCTTCAGCCATGGACTGAATGTAAATGTGCATTTGACACCTATCTAAATCGCTGTCATAATTCATTTCCAGGGCTCTTAAATCTCTCCCTGTCACCTGGCACCTCTGCTGTTTTCCTGTCCAAAAACAGAGCACATTAGCCTTTATTGATGCCTTTGTCCTTTGATACATAATTCATCATTCAGTGGTCTCTTTGAGTCTTTTTTTTTTTTTTTTGAATTATCATGTATTTTTCTGAGGTTACTCAAACATATAGATTGATACAGACGAGGAGGTTGCACCTGGTGTGGAGTTTACTCTCATGGTATATGACAGGAACAGAAGTCGTTTATCCCAGGGTGTTAGGGTAGAGTGATATAAAGCTTCACCTCCTAAGTTGACTGATTAACACAGTTTTTGTTTTTTTATTTATCTGCACTACCTGTGAAACTCACATTTTATTGAGTTTCATCATGTTCTCACTTTAAAATCAGGTACCACATCACCCGTGGCACAAGCACATGGAAGATAAATGCACAAATGTGTTTAATCAGTGTTAAAGTGTTCATCTGGGATCATGTGACATATGCCCCTCATCTCCCTTACTCTCAAATATAGTCATATGTTGTACCATACACAACCTCGTATGAACTGGGAAGTAAAGTGGGATGTGTCAGTGCACCTATGTTAAAATTCTTTAAAACTACTTTAAATCAAACTATTTATCTTTTGAAGAGTTTCAGCATTTTATTGAAATGGCGATATGGTATTGGTATATATATATATTTTTTTTAACATATATATAGCTTTCTACTATCACGCACACTGGGAGCAGTTGTAGCTCAATAACTGAATGGCAGGTTTTTAGCTTACAAACTCACAGTACGCAAAAGAAAACAAGCTGCGCTTAAGGCCTCAGTTATACTGGCTCGAGGACAGGTAAACGGACCACTGAGGACACCATGGGTGCATTGTTGTTTTTGTCTATACTCTGCTTGGAGGACACGTTCCATATATAGGAGATCATCATCTACATATTGAACAAATGTGCACTATGAATAAATTCCAAAAGTATGAAAAAATTATCTACAACTGATCTAGTGTCTGTGCTTTGGCAGTAGATCAGTGAAATAAAGAGAATTTGCTGCTACCTCTTCTAGCATTAGTGATGATGTGACCACACACTAAAAAGAATAAAACCTTACAACACAATCAATAAAATGAACTAACTGGATACCAAAAACTAACAAGTGATAATCTCTAAATCGTACTCATTCAGCCTTTCCACTCAAACTATTTCTCTTCACTTACACACCCACCCACTTTCACAGCCTTACTGCAAAGTTAAATTGGTATTCCACCACCACTTCTACTGCCACTGTCACTGTTACTACTTTCACTGCTACCACTGTTACTGTTGGCACTAATATGTGAGGTCAGTGCTGCTTAAAAGTGTAAAATATTTGTCTTGTTTTGTTTCATTAATGTTTCCAAAACAAAGGATTTCTTCATTTTTTTTTTTTTTCACCTTGCGGAACAGTGAGCATAGTCTCACGCACGTTTATTTCATGGATTTACAATTTGAGCTAATACCCACTGAATCAAATTGTGATTTACACAATGGGATCAAAACAAAAAAGGGTCACATGACTTCGTTCTGAATTTTGAATAAAAGTAAAAGTTTTCCAAAAGCCCATAATTCACATACCTAATGCACTCCTGTCAGCTCTTTTTTTAAGGAACAGGTTATTTGGTTCAGATGTGTTTGCTGCAGGTTTAGTTAAAGAGCTGCCCGGCCTTCTGCCCCCCAACTGTCTTCTACCAGCCTTCTCTTTTTAAGTGGTCATGGACTGTTCCAGTGCATATACCACAGTGAAATAGACTTTTGCTCTTTTCTTCATTGTCACAAAAGGCCAGGCACTTCGCTGGAGTTCCCATTCCCCTTTTACATAGTGATAAGACAGCCATTATCCTTTGAACCTTTCTTTTCACCAAGCCAGGAGAAAAGGAAGAGTGAAAAAGGAGGAGGAGGAGGAGGACAGAGAAAGATTTCTTCCCTGAGGTGAGCCTGGCTTCACCTCTGTGTGGTGGGCTTTTTTGTGAGCAGTGAAGAGGTCCTTAACCTTCTATCAGATGGAGGCACACAGTTGTGTTCTGCTTGAATAACTACATTGAAAAGCCCTGAAGCACGGGAGATGGTTCTATAGACTCTGCAAGTGGCAGAGAGAGAGAGAGAGAGAGAGAGAGAGAGAGAGAGAGAGAGAGAGAGAGACAGACTGCGAGTGACAGAGGAAGTGGGGGGGGGCTGTATTGTATGACCTGCTGGAGTGTGACCCTCACATGATGTGCACATTCTTTGTTAAAGTACCCATCAGTGCTTTACTGTGAATCTGTGTTCTTTGTTGTATGGGTCTCACTGACAGGATGGTCCTCCACTAATAATGTCACAACAACACAGTTCACACATTTATATAATACACTTCCATTAATAGACCTCACTTCATTTTACAAAGTAGCAGTCTTTCTGCTGTCAGGCTGTAAATGGCTTTACAGTAGCAATAACAGAGTACAGATATTTGAATGTCATGTTGCATGAAGGACTCGTAGCGGCTGATGGGTAACGATACTGTGGGCTGTTTCCATAATGCAAACCAGTCAGATTTTATGTCGACGGTAGATCATTTGTTTACTTTGATAGCAGCAAGAACAAATCTGTGTTTATTGTTACCTACCTCACAAAAGAAATGTTATACATATAGCACAGAGGTCGCAAATAGTCCTGTTCAGTCGTAATTTTTGTAAGTGCTTGTGGGTACAGTATTATTTTACATTTCTACATTACCTATCAATAATTGTTGAAGAAAACAAAATATTCACTGCTGCCCATCTAGTCTCAAGTTCTGCTGTTTACAGACTCATCTGGCTGTTTCAGTATTACTTATATTAGATGATAGAAGGCGAATGCTATATATTTCTGTCTCCCGTCTAAGTGATCACGAGCTGTCAGCCACACTTGTCAAATTAAATGTTCACCATAGTTGGTAAACATGCCATTCCATCTTTGCTCCGCAGTGACGCTTTCACACTGTGGAGACATTATAAACTGTCTCTGATGTTATAAGCTGAATTCTAGCCAAAAAAAAAAAAAAGAGAGAGAAAATTTGAATGAAAGTTTTCTCACATTTAACTCCAGGACAGTGTAATTATCTGGCTCGGTACTGAATGTGACAGTGGAGTTACTGTACTGCAGAAAAACAATCCAAAAGTTTCTCTTTTTTCTTCGTACCGAGGCAATGAAATCACAACCCGCTGCACCACAAATTCCAGTTATCCTACTTCCTGTCACTTTAATGTGATTTTCATTAGATGGCCTGGCATGAGATAGAGGTTAGGTTACCTGATATTATAAATGTCTCTTTATAAAACCTTTGCTGCAGGTGATATTGCTTGGCAGCTGTTTATTTGAACACCACTTTTATACGTTTTCCCAGCATACAGTCATCAGATAGCACATTTTTCATAGACACAGCAAACTTCATTACTTTTTCTACTTTTTTTTTTTGTCTGCTGTGTCAAGACAAAACAGTTTGGGGGAAATTAACGACTATGTTAGTGGTTTTGCAAAAGTTCAAGCTACAGTGCCACAGTTGTAGGGCTAGTGAATTTATTTTCACACTTTTAATTAATTAATTAATTTCTGTTTCGCCTTCTGATTGTCACTGGTAAACCTCACACATAGTGCCTGCCTTACTTCTTCCTCCTAGTGTACACATGAGAGAGTGATGCTTATAGTTTCAGTGTTTATTCAAGACAGTTGATGAAGTAGTCCCTTCCTGTTAAAAAACTATTTGCATAGCTTATTTACACTTGACACACTCTACTCACTGCAACACATATCCTTTCTATAGCCTTTATAATAAGGTTTTGTGCTTAACTCTGCCCCAGCATCCACCTGTAGGCTCTGGTTCCCCACCCACTTCAGGTGCCGAGTTATGTGTACAAGAAGTGAAATACTTGGTTCATAATATTGAGTGACTTAAACATGGTCAGTCTAGGTATGCTGTGTATAGAGGTTACTTCAAATCCATATGAGTGTTGCCAGATATTTTTGGCAATTTAGAAATATTTTGGGGCGGTGCACATAAAGTGCCTGAGTGCAGCATGTGGCCTGTGAGCCGTGCAATGAGTAACCGGGTCCTACAAGCTGTGCCAACGTCTTGTGTGCCAAATGTGTGGCAAGAGGGTGGCGTGAACAGTGTGCCAGCACTAGTCTGCCTGGCTGCCAGGCACTTCTCTTTATCCAATCAGACAGTTCGGCTTGAGTGAGACCCCTATTCTTGTCTCTTGATATCTCCTCCCGAAGCTTTGTCACCCTCCCTTGAAAAACACAGACGAATGCATGTGTGCGCACCCCCCAACCACCCCCTCGCAACACAGTATCAAGCCTCCTTGGTACACAGTCGCACTTACCTAGAGACCATAACCAGGGAGCAAATGGTGCATAGTGTTCCCTCTTTGTGTCTGTCTGCTGATGCTCTCTACTCCTCTGTCCTTTTTATATTTCTCACAAGACAGAATCACAGGCTAAATGAGCGTGCCTTGCTCTGTTTTTTAAAGATTTCTTCAGAGTTATAGGAAGCAGAGTGTGTCTAGAGATCTGTTTTTCAGGGATGTGTGAGGAAAAAATGTTGTCGGTCTGTGTGTGTGGCTTTATTGGACATGATGAGGGATGATACTATCTGGGATGCTGCTGCCGCTGTGAGATGAGGAAGGATCCCTTCTTTTTCTCATGCCCACTTAGTGTTATGTGTCTATCCGTCACTTTCCCCAAGACCAGATATCTGTGTTAATCAAAATAAACATATTGTCCACACATTTCTCCATTTTTATTTATTTATTTATTTTTTTATCCCACTACTTGTCATTATTATTAATTTTCTCTCCTATTGCCTCTTCCATTCACACCTCTGCCACATTTAATCCAGACAATGAGTAAAAACCACTGAGATTGCTGAAAGTCACTATTAAAACTACAGTCAGGTATGAAAATGGTAACCTGACAATAATCCTGTGACCGCAGAATGATTATGTGGGAGAGAGGTGCTTGGAAAGAAATCAGCGAGAATATATATTCTAAGAGTAATTACAGAGAGTAGAAGAGATGTGATTCAAGGGGGGAGAAAATTATGTGAAGTACTTGCTGAAAAGATTAAGCTCATGTCAGAACTTCTCTTGTGTCTTCCAGGTTGATGATGCCATGCTTATGTTTGATAAGACTACTAACAGGCATAGAGGTAAGTGCACAGCTTCTGTTCCCTTTCTCTCCATTTTTGCTCTGTCTTTCTGAAAGGTGAGAAAATAGTCATTTTATGTCCTTTCCCCATGAGATAACACAGAACAGTTCCATTTCACATGATATTAGGTGTACCATCTGTTCAACAATGGGAGCGTGTCAAAGTAATCAATAAGCTGGTACGGTGTTTAGAATGTTTGAGCATTGGATGGTGTTTGTGTGTGTGTGTGTGTGTGTGTGTGTGTGTGTGTGTGTGTGTGCATGCTCCTGTGATGATGCTGGTGTGAGTGTTTCAGAGAGGTGCTTAAAGGGTGTAAAGATTGTGAGATGGTGGGTGCTGTGCAGTCAGATAACAGCATCAGATAAGACCCAGTAGAAGCACTGACTTTATCTCTCTCTCTCATCGGCTCCTTATCTTAGATGAGGGGACGTTTCTCTCTCAAGCAGAGGACTTTCCAAAGACAGGTTTCCTCCCTGCGCCACAATGCGGTGTTGTGTATTTAAGGCGAGCACACTGTTTACGGGCCTGACTTGCACCCAATAGTAAGCATGTGCAGGCCTGTCACTTACCCTGAGCCCTGCGCAATGGCTATTATTGGCTGTGAATCCGCACATAGGTACGTTAAAGGAACTTTTAGGAGACAGACTGTCCCTGACTGTGTCTGTGTCCATGTATCATTGTGTGCGTGAGCAGTCGACAGGCACTGACAGGTATTTCCACAAGAAAAAGGAGCAGACACTTCTCTGTTTGTCACACCACTCAGCTCACTTGTAGGCAGAGTTGGCATCGCACCATCTCGCTGAGCTGAGCTGAGCCGAGCACTGTTTTGCCATATAGATGTAAACATTTTTTCCCACTGAGCGACTCATCCTCTCAATGTGCATAAATGTTTAAATGCAGTTGGCTTGCAATGAAAGCTGTATTATTGTGTGTGTGTGCAAACTCTCTCCCTCCTTCTTCTTCTACTGTATCTGTATCTGTGTGTGTACTCTGCATGTGTGTATCCTGTGCAGACGAACTCTTTGAGTCTGGTAAACAGTTTCTAAGTGTGGAACATGTGAACTATAGTGGAAGTGATCTATGGCTTTGAGGGGATTTTGATCTGTAGTGACAGAACCCAGTGTGAGGTCTACTTTGAGACGAAGGCTTTTCTCTCTCTCCCTCTCTCACTCTCTCTTATTTCTTGCTTGTCTCTCTCCTCTGTCTGCTGCACTGCCAGCCCTCTGTGGAAGGGGATGGGCGCCACGCTCAGGGAGTGTGTTAGGCGTTTGCCTTTGGGCAGCAAAATGCCCTTCAAATGAAGACAATGATGGAGAAACAGCCTCTGTGGCAATTTTTCTGATGACAGCGGACGTGTTTATATTGAGTGTGACACTGAGGCAGGAGGCAGGTGCAGTTCTTTCTGCAGTTCCTGTTTCTTCTAACTAGCATCTTGATATTTTGTCCCAATGGGAATTTGAAACAGTAGATATTTTCTGCTTTCATCTTAAAAAACACAACAGGACTTCCACATGAATTGCATAGTATATTACACACCCATAAGAAAATCTGAATAATTCATCAGAGCCATTGGTGTGATTGTGTAATATTAATGGCTTGGCTGCCCTGTGACCACAAACGAAAGGACACAGAATATATTATCAGTGAAACCAGTGCCTGGGCCCACTTTACCGCTCCCTACCTATCTAGTGATGGGCATCTGGCAGCCCGCAGTCCAAATCAATTCCCCACCTGTGTTCATTTTTATCTTACAGATTGATTCATGAAAAAATAATTCCTGTTTTTTTTTTCTGCAGCACTGCAATAGAAATAACACAGTCTTTATTTAACAATTCAGATGTTACACCTGCAATTCTTCTGCCTTTTCCATAATTACAAGTCCCTAAAATAACAGTTCACTTTGTGACTCAAGTGCTTTGAAAACACTTCATAAAAGAGTGTATTTCTAATAACTAATGTCACCATCTCTGTTTTTCTTGATAATCAGCGTTGCTCATATACCTGCGTGTTGCAGGACATACTGTACTTCACAAGTGTGACGTCTGTCTTACAACTTACATTTTAAATCTGCGCTGACTCAAAACCCCGAAGAACAACAGCAACCTAAAATCTCTAATCTTTTTTTCTTTTATTTTTTCTTAACATCTACGTTTGCTGAGGCAAAATAAGGAGATAGGAAGCAAATGTCCCTGCAGTCAGTAGGCACATTTATATTTACTTGAACATTTGTGAGGTTATAAAAATAACTACTATAAGCCAATTAAACACAACGTAGAGAATACACTACACACTAGCACTGTATTATGGAGATGTGTGCAAAGTCAAATATCTCCTTCAAAAAAGAGGGAGCTGGCTATCAGATCGCAGCAGTTAAAGGTGATCTTGCTGTGGCTCACACTATGACTTCATATCACCTCATTTGAATGTTATCTCAGTGCCTTTTTATTTTTCCCATTAGGCTTTTTTTTTTACGTAGAGGCTGTATTGTATATTACTATAATGCATTGTATTTTGTTTGTTTATTGTGTATGAGATGCATGATCAACACTTGATTGTAAGTGTGTTTTCTTTGGGCCTGTGGTGAATTGGATAGAGGACAAACGTCACACTCCACTAGTAGCAGCATTGTCCTTCAGACGGTCCCTGGGAGGCTGGCGAAACGACAGCCAGAGGAGACATTCTCTACCCTTCTCGTTTTCTCTGTACTTTTTTTTTTTTTTTTTTTGCTCTATCTCTCCCAGTCACTCAGTCTTATTCTTTCTTCCTTTTCTTCTACACAGTTGCACTATTTCTGTCCCACACCATTCTCCCCACCCTGCCTGTCTTCGCTATGCCTGTGTTTCTCTCGTCTTTCTCTCTGTCTCTCCAGCTAGAGGACACTCGCTGTAAGCAAAGCTCCTCACAAAGGCACACGCTGCACACCATCTCCTTGGCATTTAAAGGAGTAGAATACGGCCAATTGTGTTGGAAATTGAACTCTCTAAAGCCTCCCTTCCCACTGCAGCAGTTCATTGTGGGTGAGTTCAGTGTCTTTGGTGAGCAGCTTGGGCTGTCCAGAGGTTGGTGCCAGAGGGCGCCTATTGTTCCACGTTCTACTGCAGTGTCCCCAACCGCTCCGCCTCCCTTCAGCATCCTTTTTCTTCACCTGACACTCATTTTGTGACAGAAAAGAGGAAATCAGGAATGTGTACATTTGTAATCACACATTTCTTCTCTTTAATTCTGGATGGTTTATTCAGCAGTGCAGGAGGTCCAGATTACAATGTGTGCGTGCTCCAGAACACAGGCCATGAGTACAGCAGTCACATACCAGTCGTCATTCCCAACACCCTCAACATGACTTCCCGCGCCAACGCTGGATGACAGGACGAGCTATAGTTGTGGGAAATAAAAGCTTTTGGAATAGCCCTGAGTCAAAATCATTCTGTCATCCCCTGCCTACTCCCATTTTACTGGCTGACATATGATCTATGATCTGAAATGTGATTTTTACTGTCAAACACAATTGGTAGTGCCAGGGAGAGTGTTGCTGAGGTGAGAAAAATGGCATCTCTTAGAGGAGGATGGAGACGGTGGGGATAGAGTGGCGTATACCGTCATCTGCCAAAGCATCAAGGTTTGTTTTTAATTTTAAGTAAAAAGTACAGTAGATGATAGATGAATTATTTGTCTAGCTACTGATATGCATCCTTTCATAAGTGCTACTTTTTGCTACACCATAATTAGCCCTCCCTCTCCACCATATCACCACTCTCTTCATCAACACATCTCTGTAGCACAATTCCACGCACATAATCCACATGGGACCTTTTCAGGGTGAATATGTAGTATAGATACACACTTCCTCTGATTTGATTATTCACAAGCAGCTTCTCAGCATCATGACTAATCCACATGAATCCAAAAAAAAGATAAGTATATACAATGCAAATTAGTACATTGCAATGCTAAATTACTCTTTTACAATTATGTGGAGCTGATTAATTGGGTCAAAACTGCGCACCACAGTGATTGTTTGATTCATGCTCTGCAGAAATCTGTACTCTTAAAAACCAGTGCTAGTCCTGCAGTTTCCATCCAAGTTCTTAGTTTTCAACAAGTTTTTAGTTAATTATCATGAGTAATAATTCTGAAGGTGGCACCTGTGTCTATTTTGGGTGATACACAGGTCCTCTCTCACCTATTTAATTACACCATTAAGAAAGATGATGAAACCGTAGTGTAACTTTCTTTCGTATTGTTTTATAATAGTTTGTAACCAGACAGCAGCCATTAGTGTAGCTTTAAAGACTGTGTGACTGATTGTAAGCCAAATTCCTTCTTTATATGAATGATGCAAGTAATAGTAATGCGCAACAGTGTTAGGGACCAGGATAGAGAAATGGAGGCTGAATTGTTTCAGTCACGAGGCTCCTTTGTATGAGAGAGCCACTGAGCAAGGCACATATTAGAAGCCATGTTCCTGGAGAAGAAGGGGATTCTTGGTTTTGTGCAAGGTCGGGGCCAATGCTGTGTGAATTTGTGTATAGGCCTTTTTTTTTCTATGGGCTTAAAGGGCTGGTTTTCTTCTTGGCAGACGAACAGAAGGCTGCATTGTGTGTGTCTGTAATCTCTTTACCTGGATTGGCAGCAAAGCTAGCAAGTGCAGCTCCCAGTGTGGAATTGGCACAGAGGAGTCAATGTCACACTGAGCAAGCTGCCTTCCAAACAACCAAAAAACTGGTTGTGTCTTTGTGCGACTGTGTGTGTGTGGATTTAGTCTTTTTTTTTTTTCTTTTTTTTTCTGTGTATGCCCAAGCCTACAAATATGCAACACAGCCCAACTGTCTAACAATATCATATTATTATTTAGTGGCTGTGTTGTGCTTTTTTTGTGTGTGTTTGTCACAATTTCAAAACTATGCTTAAGAGAGCAAAAGTCTTTGCCCTCAGATACAAAAGCTCATACAATCACAAAGGCTTGAGTGGTATTAGGTGCCATTATACACCAACTATTTGACATAAATTTGCCTCTCCCACCTCATTGGGTGAGAAGAAAAAAATAATTGGCCTCATTATCTTTCATCTCTTTGGCATATTACATTCATTATTTTATACAAAGACTGCCAGTATGAGTCCTGTAACCTGGGAAGCAGTGCTGCGCCTCCACAGGTTAACTTGCTCCCTGAAAAGCCCTGGTGTTTGACGTCACCACAATGCCTCATCAGCCACCGGTGCTGGGGATTGAACATGGCCGACTGAGCAGAGGATGTCTGTCTGCAAAGTGATTGCTGGCTCATTGACTGAGTAGGAGAGGAGGGAAAAAAGGGAGTGGGAAAAGGGAACAAGTACAGTTAGAGAAGAAATGGGAAGGAAAATAAGAGGATGGAAGGAAGGTGGACTGAGCATGAGAAAAGCAGGAAAAGTAGAACGAAGGCATGGTGAGGGAGAGAAAGAGAAGGAAATAAAGAAAAAGGAGAGTGGCTCAGTAGGAAGCCTCCCCCTGCTGGCTTCTCTGGCTGGAAGCTGCTGCCGATGGCTTCAAAAGAGCGCCAGGCAGTCTAGGCCTCCGCTTCTAGCAATTAGAGATCACTCCAGCGGATGCCTCCTGGCCAGCCTGCAAATCCCTCAAAAATACCCTCTGATTACTACTGTAGGACACAGGCTGTTTACCAAATGGATCTAGCACTGCTGAGAGTGAGGTTTGATAATGCTTTCTTTTGTTCAGGCAAGAGAGGGAGCAGGGTCATTTGAGTTTTAAAGATGGCTCGACTTCAGACATGAATTTCCAGCAGGAGAAGAAAAGTTAACCAATTCTTTAAATTCTCATCCAAATAGTTGTGCAAGCAAATGTCTGGTGCTGTTTTACAAGAGAATAAAACCTATTTGAACGGGGCTTAAAAGCAGTGTCTTTTCAGCTGCATTTTTTTTCTTACAAGGGCCAGGACTTCTTTGGTGGTTAATATCCTCCACTGCCAATCCCTTTTTAAACAACCGAATCCCTGTTGGTTCCACAGGAGTTGTAGTGTTTACAGATCGCAGCTCCTCAGTGCTCTGTGACTACTGTATAGCAGCACTGATGCAGAGTAAAACAATCAGCTGCTGTGCCTGACTTAACTAATTGACACAGTATTTCGCATCAAGTGGAATCAGATATTCCTGCGCTTTTCCTTGCATTGCTCCGGCCTTCCAACATGAGCCGACAGATTCCTCATTGTATTCTCTCACCGTGACAGACCTGATATTAGCGATTAGTGTGAATGTCATTTAAATGGCAGAGCTAATCATACACTCTGGGTCTACCGCCACCTGAGGGCCCCTCGCCTTGGCCTAATCACAGTGACAAAGGAAATGATGTGTTTAGCCACTCTTAATAACTCCCCCAGCTCATCAGCTCCTAGGTGAGCTGACTTTGTGGCCAGCATGTGCCTCACATTCAGGTATAGCTTTGAAGCAGCCAGGAGCCTGGCCCTTGACCCTGCTACTTCCCCTTCAGGGTATTTGTTGTGGTCCAAGACCTGACACCAGCAACCCAACTCCAAATCAACATCAACATTACAGCAGTAGCTGCTTTCATTTCTGTAGCAATGAGCCCGATGAGACATACTTGACAGGTCAGTGATTAAACAGAACAGAAGCCTCTTCTCCTTGTCACCTGTCTGTCATCTGACCCCCACTATCAATGTTTCTGTAGTCATATGTGTTTTCAGGCTCTAGTATGCGCTGTAAGCTGGATGGGTTTGGTTTTGAATTAGAGTCTGCTGTGCTGGCCCTGCATGACCACTGCAAGGGGATGGAGGATGAAGGCAGGAGATTGTGGAAGAAAGCCTGGGGTTTTAATCTCTTCCCCATGTTTATCTCACCACCAGGAGACAAACCATGTGCCATTAAAAACATCAGCTCCTCCCGCTGGTCGGCTGCACCTCTGAAGACATTTGAAGGACAAAATTAAAGGGACACAAAAAAAAAAAAAAAATGTGCACAAAGGCACGTTTGTATAAGATAGGTTTGGTCTGATTTAATTCATGTGTGTGGAAAGTCTTATTTATTAGAATTTTCCTCAGGTATACGGTGTATGTGAATGCAAAGAGAGTTTCTTGTGCGCACAGCGAGTCCACACTGTGTATTTGCACTATGAAATCTCCGTCTTAAAAGCAAACTTATTTGAACAAAAAATAAGCAAACATCTTTGGCCTCAGCTGCCATGGGGGAATCAGTCTCTTCAGGAAATGAAAATGCCAGCTTGGAATTGTCATCATATTGAGAGTTAGCCAACCTTTGACCTTGTAATACCCCCGTAGCTTCTCTATTTGTGACCTGCTGGATGCTCATAGAAAGTGAAACCATCAGGGAGGATCTACTGCTCACATCATCATTCTCTGAACACCTAATAGTGGATTTACCAAGGTTAAACCTCCTGTGAGATTGCAGCCACTGTGACCTGGAATACTGAGTTTGCATCCACTCACACAAATATGCACACACTCAAACACAAAATGTGCACACATTGCTTGCAAGAGACACACATTGATGCACATGTTTCTTTGAAATCACATTCTACACAGACAGGCTCACCTTAATCTGGATAATATATAGCTATTACAAAGTGTCAAAGACAAGACATTTAAAAACATGTTCATATAACTGCAGGAATATTGTTTCTTCATCTCATGTGCACAAGACTGTAACAGAGACAGACAAGGGAAGTGGTAGCTTTCCTCTGCATTGTCCCCTGTATTTACAGCCTGATTGGTGCCTACCCAGGCGTCTTACAGCTGAGCGCAGCACATGGGGGAATTAGCTAAGTGTCTGCTGTGCAGTGTTAGTAAAATATGTCGCTTCTTGTCTATGTAACATTTTTTAAACATGCTGATCTCATGGGTGTGTTTGTGATAGCCATCACGCCCACAGATGCACTGCAGGAACATCTGTACTCGCCACAGTTGTTATTGTTTGAATACCACCTTCTTTTTGAAAGATTCTTAAATATTCTTATAAAAACTGAAACCACTCATCAGACCAGTAGCAATAGAAATATGGTTGTTCTTGTGTAGGTGAAAAGTACATGTGACAGTTCAGTAGTAAAAGTTTCTGCACATATTTATAGTACAAGTTTTTGTCAACTGTTATACAAACATTTGATATGTTATAATATTTCTCAGCTCTGTTTAATGATGATAGTGTCTGATTTATAAGAGATTAACTTACATCACACAGATCATATTAAAAACCAGTCTCATTCAAACACCATAATTATTTCTCCTGCTCCTTTTGTGTTGAATGATACCTCTCTGTATTTTAATATGATACCATCCCACTCCTAGTATATATATTTTTATTTTTTCAGGAAAAGAGCTCCAACATGATTTCAGTGTAAGCTATCAAGTTCCAATAAAAGAGGACAACAGAAGACTTGCTATCAAGTCTCAGTACAACTGCTTTGAAGTTAGTGGTTTTTTTTTTCGTGTCCCTCTTAAGTGTAATGATGGTCAGAATACACCAACCCCCACTGCTGCAAATCACAATCAGCTGCTGAGCCATAGCAATCACTTCTCACAGAAAGATTGCTAGATGAATTAGATTACATCACCTCCAGTCCACGCATCTAATCTTAGATTAAAGTAAAAAAAAAAAAAAAAAGGAACAATTTCTTTCTTACATTTCCTTTTTGTTCTTATTCTTTGAGCTTTGAGGGTCAAACTGAGTGTCTTTATGTGTTTATCCAACATGCCATTCATCCCCAATTTGAAAGCAGTTCTCCCGCCTCCACTCCATTCTGGCATGCTGTTGTGACGTTTGATGTTTATTTGACCAACTTTTACCATGTTGCCCCCACTTGCAGCTGATTGGCCTCCTATATTCCTGCTGGTTTACCACTTAAACAGTTGTAGGAGGCTCTTTTGAAATTGAAGGGCTTTTTATATAGAAGCAGCCAAAACAATCATAGCACTGCAGGGTACATCCTGGCACTGACTGGTATGTTGCCAGACAAGATAGACTTGCTTTTGTGTGTGTGCGTGTGTATGTGTTTATTTATTTTTTTATTTTTTTAAGTATGCCGTTGTAAAAAGAGCAATTTTGTCTGCAGTCATGAACAATGAAGCATCGGTAATAACCAGCGACTCAGAAGGGGCACACAATGTCTGTCCCCATATTCTCCAGCAGCCTTCACACTGCTTCATGTATTTGTAAAAACCAAAAACTTGACGTGTGTGAAACTCACACATAAGCACATGTAAACCATTACGCGAGGATTTCTTCTGACAGACAATAAAGACGCATTTGAATATGGTGAGCTCCTTCACATCTCAACCAACCAGAGATGTTTTTCTGCTTCCCAATCAAACGGCTACTGTGTTGACTTGTGGTGGTCAATGTGGAAGTGTGCGTGTGTGTGTGTGTGTATGTATGTATGTATTCCTCCACACTGTAATAAGGGTTGCCTAGCCAAGCGTAAGTGTCAGGCTGGAGATGCCTGGCTCATTAGGTACCATGGCAGGATAATGTATGAACAGAGCCTGCAAATGTTCACACAGGTACCGTGTGCGAGCAAGAGGGGAAGAGGGAAGCAGCCATTGTTCTTTCTCTTCTCTCTTCTCCGTCTCTCCCCACTGCCTCCTCCTTCTCCTCCTCCTCCTCTTCTTTCCCCGCTGCCAGTTTTCTTCTTTGTGTGCGCGCGCCTGGGGATATTAAGGCTCCCTGGTCACATTATGCCCTGTTTTTTGATGCAGAGCTGCCGCTCCGTGGTTTTATACCATTTATTCATAAATTAATTTATTTATTGGTTTATTAAATTTAATTCATTGCGTCGTGCATGATGCTTGTTTTGCGGCTCTGTTGCTCGATTGACAGGTTGCCAGTCATGGTAAGATTCCATATCCCATCGGCGTCATGCAGCAGCACGTTGCTAATTGAGTTGAATGCGTAGCTCGTCTCTCCTCAGTGAATCCATCTGTCGCCGTCTTGTCATCAGTTTGTTCGCACTTGACAGGTTCCAAGTCGGTCTTTGTGTGTTTAACTGTGCGCTTCAGTGTAGGTGTGCTGTGTGTGTTTATTTATACAAGGGAGTGTGTGCTTGTGTAGTACACTGCCATATAAAATGGGTGGCTGCCTAGGGGTTCATGCTCTGTATTATGTGCCTTGCCCCATTGTAGAGTCTCACAGATAACAAACCCTCAGCCAGCCACCCTCTTTATGACTTTGACCACTACACGCGTATTTTTACACAAACAAGCAAACACCATATCTCAGTGGATGCACACAGGCACAATGCATAATGATCTGCAATAAATCTGAATTTGTGGAATTATAGGGGTCATGGATGACATCTGACACCATTAGGCCTTTTTCTTTAGCCAGTGCAGGTTTCCATAGCAAAAACACAGCTGTAAGGGACCCTTGACATGGCAGGCTATCAATAGTTCATGAGGTTACAAAAGAATGCATGTGGGGTGATGATGTGATTAATAAGCCCCATGTCCAGCTACCTTACCTGGGGTTTAGCCTCCATGGCATTGGCAGTGTAATTGGAGAGCAGTGGAGAAAAAAAGGGCTACCATGAGTTTGTTTATAGTTGTCAGTTTGTGTATGTGCAAACCACGTGGTCGCACAAATGTGTGCTTTAGGCCCACATCTATATTGGGCTCAAAGAGAGTGAACTTAAAAGACCATGTTTCTGTGTGATGTGTTCTCTCCATCAGTAGATAGGTGACATCTACAGTGTATTTTACTGCCGCACCTTCATCACTGTCTTTCATCGCTGCCGCCAGCCTCTCTCTGCTCCACTCTCTGTTCTCTCAAAGTTGTGTGTGTGTGTGAGAGAGGGAGAGAAAGAGATAGAAAGAGAGACATGAAGAGAACACAAGCGTGTGTGAGGAGGAGAAGGTGTGCGTCGCCGTGTACATTGATGGCACTTCACACAGCAGCGTGTGTTCTGGCTTTGATACAGTACGAGCATCCTGTAAGACTAGGGTGAATAAAGACAGTGCGCTGTTTGAAAGAGGAGGTTCACATTGCTCCTCTGTCAGCAAGCTTTGGGAGGGGATTCTGTCTGGAGGAGAGACTTGAATATTTTGTAGGCCCCAAGTGTTTCTCGATACCTTCAGAGGCAGCTTTTCTGTCTGCCTGTGTGTGAGCGATTGTGTCTCTGTGTGTTTGTGTACTTGGAGCATGTGGGAACCAACTCCTTATGCACTACAAATGAGCAGCTGCCTTATCATCAATCCCACCTTTCACGCTTATGTGAACTTTATTACAGCAGATACTTGCATACACTCAGAGGGTTCCACACGTGCATGTATGTGCATATGAACACACACACACACACACACGTGCACCCCTGCTTCTGAACTGCCACAGTTGAGGAGCACTTGCATCAAAGGCGGCTTTCTCTCATCTCACTTTATCTCCGTCATCTTTTCCTCGCTTACTCTTTCTCGCCTCTGTCACTTCACACATTTTCTTTCTTTTGCTCATTCCCTTGTGCTTTCCTCTCTTTGTTTCCTACCCAGTCTCTTTCTCACCTTTACCTATCTCTGCTCTACCTACCTGCCAGGGAGATTCTCCTCCAAAGAGAAGTGATGTTTTTGTTTTATATTCATCCCCTATTTCTGGAGAGTTCACTTTTTTCATTTTTTTTTAAATGCCGCCTCAAAGGATCCATATCACAGGTTCTCCTCTGTCCACCAACCTGCAACACCCTGTCCCACCCCCACGCAATCCATCAGACAGCAGCAGCCAGCCTCACAGACTCTTGCCTCATTTCTCATAAATTAGTCTTACCTTTCACACACTTTCTCTTTTGTTTCTTGTTCTTACTCATTCCATTCTCCCCATGCCCTCTCCCGCCTTCCATCTCTCTCTGGTCCTCACATTTCATTTTTCCTTCTACAAATGCCACACAGCAGTCCCTTAAGAAATGTCATTTCTGTCTTCTCCTTTTGTTCTGTAATTTCTCCGTGTCCCTCCTTTTCTCTTGGGAATTCATTTATCGTTCGGTGTTCTTCTGTCCCCAGCTCTCTGATCTCTCTGTCTCAGTCTCACTCTCTGTGTCTGTCTCTCTGTCTTTGTCTCTGACACCCCACTGCTCCATTCCTCTCCCTCACACATACAGAGTTATTTCATTGCAATCCTGAAATGCCATATTGGCATGGTTATTAGGTGAGGTATTTTTGCCAAATCATAGTTTTAATAATGACACAAAAGAAGACAGATTAGGAAAATGCAGTAATTATCTGCCCAATTATGCGCAAATATTACATATGTGTGCATGCTTCCCTGTGTGGCAGACTGTGTATGTATATTTAAGGTCTAATCAGGCAGTTTTGTCTGTCCATACTCATATGCTTAAACATAGGAAAGTATCATCAAGTCTACCATTTGTCTATTACCATCTTTTCTTTTGGCTCTTATCTCCTTTAGGTAATTTATGTTCATGCAAAATGA
This sequence comes from Rachycentron canadum, assembly GCA_038496675.1. NCBI lineage: Eukaryota > Metazoa > Chordata > Actinopteri > Carangiformes > Rachycentridae > Rachycentron > Rachycentron canadum. The sequence goes on along the minus strand of CM076660.1, from coordinate 15,993,424 downwards.
ACTGTTGTTTTGGTAAGACACTGGCTGCACCAGGAAGACCATAGTTTGTGTCTGTTCATACAGAAGTAGCATGCATTTAAGTGTAAGGGTGTGTACAGTCTGCTGCTGAGATAGGACTGTATGAAAAAAGTTGAACCAATGAGTGACAATTTATTTTTATCTATCAATTCATGGAATTGCTAAAACTTGAAAACGAGTTCTAGTTTAGATACCACAGCTAAAAACAGCAAATTTGCATCTACATTCACTTTACGTAGCCAGAAATCACAGGAAAAAAAAAAACGTCATTTGAACTCAGAACAATTGTCAGTTATCTCTCCCCACTGGTATTTGTAAGATAATCCTTGTCACAGACAGACGCTCAGATCTAGCTTGGATGCTTTGGAGAAAATTGGTAAGATGTATCACAGAAATTCAATGCTTCAAATTTGATTCTGATTCTTCTGTGCAGGGTAAACCATCACATGCTGCACACATGCTCCCAAGTGGTTGGAGAACCAATTTGTTAGGCCTCCGACAACAGACGAGCTGGCTAGATGAGAACGCACAGGTCTTACCCTTGATGTTAAAATACATTTGTCAGATCTGTGTTGACCAAATTTTTTTTTTTTCCTTTGACCCATTTTTTCTGTCTTTTTGTTTTTGTTTTTGGTGTTTCTGGTTTTTATTCTTGGTGTGGATTTTTGGCAAACATTGAAATGTTGCGAGTCGTGACCAACTTAAGTCCTGACAAGTAAAGGCTTTGCAGATTCACTTCTCCAATTCCATGCATCTGATGTGTGATGTGGAGTATGTGGTCATTTGAAAATGGTCTAATTCTGCTCTGCAAGCAGTGCCGGTGAACTTTTTGGATTCGAAACATAGCTCCTCAGAACACTATATGCACCACCATAATATAATGCCTCATCTTTCTGTGTCTGAGCCTGTTTTTGTCAAACCAGAAGTGACTCTTCCCTGGTGGATCTCAGTGAAAAGATTCCACTTGAGAACAGTTCTCTGGCGTGCAGGCATGCAGGCACTTGTGTTTCATCAAAATGCTAATAATATCCTCTGCAATATCCAGGGCAATATTATTGTAGTGCTAATTGGTGAAAAAATTGTTGACAGGACCACCTGCCCACCCCACTACTCAATTATTTTTAATTACAATGGCTGTAATAAAAGGGAACAAATTGTGTAATGATCAATGTTTCTTCAGTGAGGTGACAGTTTTGCTCTTATTTGCTTTAGCACAGCCATGTGTGGCTCATTTAGATGGCAGGGAGATACTTGTGCTTTGAGTCGAGCTGCACTAAGTGAATGTGGACCCTCAGGAGAGGAACTTCTCTCCCTTTGGTTTTATGCTGCATGATTTATTCATCACGCCACATGTCTGTAGAAGTGGTCTTTGGGCAGTTCACATGTGCATATATGTGCCGCATTGCCCCGCACCTCCTTGTGGTTTCACAGCCAAGAACATTGCTTCGTCATACATGTGTGAGAAGGAGAAAAGGGGAGGCTGAGTGAAAAAAATGCAAATTGAGAAGTATGTATGAATAGACTAGCACAAAAAAAACAATAATTGCAGAAGATTCGTCGAACCAAGTGGGAGGGAAAATCCCTTATTTCGAAACAATCCCTGTCTTCCAAATTGTCAAATTAACTTTTCTGCAGCAGTGGCTAGTGAGAGGGGGTAATTAATGGCTTCTTTTGGGTAGTTTTTTTCCTTGTATGTCTCAGTTTTTCTGGCTGCCTTCAAAGTGATAATGCTCGCCGGCTGTTGCCCCTGGGGACTGCTCCATCTTATTAACTTGTCTTGGGAGACAGGGCTGCCATGCAGTCTGCTTTACTGCCTGCAGGGATGGAGAATGACCACTAAGTCCTATGCTGTCTTCTTCTGTCCCAAACATTTACCTCTCCCTGTATTTTTTTTGTATTCACTTAAGGGTGGGTGTGTGTGAGCTTGCATATCAACACAAAAAGAGAATAGTTAAACAGCTTTTGTGGTGGATCATAGCTGCAGTCCCAGGCTGTGTTCAACCACACAAAGTTGTTTATGTAGACCTAAAGAGGAAAGGTCTAGTTAAGAAGAGGCTGGTTCTAAGTTGGGAAGCGTCAGTCCAGCTTTTTCTCTTCCAAACCTGCAGATACCAGGTGCAGATCTAACACCAGAATCTCCAGTCTCCTACACTTAAATTCTGTGGACTCATTTTTATGTTATTAGACATGAGGCAGGGATTGTTATGATACTAAAAACTGCCTGTCATGACTGAGTGAGTGTACCTGATAGTGGAAACCATAAATTTTATGATGACATTGACAGAGAAACTGTATTGAATGTGAACCAGTCATGTCATTGCCAGTACCCGATACGCTTAATAAGGTCAGTATCAGTGCAGATACTGATCCCATTTGTGAGCGCAGTATAACAAGCATCATACCAACATAACAGAATATATTCAGAGTCCCGGGGTCACCCATCGCTGTCTCCACACAGAAAGGCTGTCACTGAGATTATATTGATGACTTAAATGGAGACATGAACATTCAGCAGGTATGCCTCCAGACAAACCAGTATGAAGCAGGAAGAAGAGAGTGAAAGGATGGAGGAACATGAGTTGTCCTCTGTGCCTCTGGGGCCGAACTGATATTACATGTTGCAAGCTCTCGATCTGGAAGCTTTCATGCTGGACTTTTGCTTTCTGTTAACTGTTGTCAGCTGTTGTATGTACAAAGAATAGAAATGGCACTGACAAGTAGGCAGGCAAACTATTCACCTGAACAAAGGTGTGTGTGTCATCCTTAAAAACTCAGGTCTGTGTATTTGTGTGCACATACCCAGCAGTGAATGATCCCCAAACCAGCTACTTCTGTTTTTTCTTCAACAGGCCATGTTAATTTTAACATGTGGCATATTTTTTATATGGGCATCTTTCATTGTGCCACTTCTCATAAAGCACAAAATCATCTGGTACTCAGGTTAAAGTAGCGTTCTCATGAGCAGGAGGAAGACAAATGGCAGGTGTCTGCTGCACAGCCTGTTAATTCTCACACATAAATGACACTGAGTGGAAAGAGAACTGTCGCACAACATTGAATTTAAAGTAGCAGAATGTTAAAGCAAAGCTCCTCACTCCTGTTTACTTAATGCTGAGCTGAATTTGTATTTGCTGAGAAAATCAATCCTAAAAAGATTTACCAAATGTAGACAAATTAGCCAGCATAAATTAGCCAGAGTATATTCATTATGCCTCTCTCTCTCGGCGGAATACAGCATACATTGCAGTGTCTTTATTGTTTAACTGAGCTATCATAAATGTAATCATGTATTCTATCTTGAGGTCTCTGATGGTGATAAACACTGCCTCTCAACTATATTGTAGCGTGTACCAAAGTGTGTGTAAACTGCTGTGAAATGATTGTGTATCTTATTGAATCGGAACAGAGATATTCCATTAAGTTTAGTTAGCTTAACCTCAGCTTGAGCCTCTGAGCTCATTTTTCAAACCACTTCTTATCCTGCTCATGTTCAACTTCTGTGTTGTTGTCCTGTCTTTCATGCATCAATAGATGGATTATTATACATCCCTATTTGTAATTGGAGGGCAGGTTAGACATGAGGATAATTAAAATAGTGTGTTGCTACTCCATCTATTTTCTGTTACTGTCTTGACGTGTGTGGCTCAGTGTGTCTCTGTGCCCTCCTTTGTCCTCCAAGGTAATGTTGTTGATGGTGGCACTTACCGAGGACACAGATTTGCTGACAAACATTCACACACACACACCAATACTCCCACACTCATGGAAGAACTTACTTATCTACCCGAGCAGATACAGCAGTTATAAATTATAATGTTATTCAGGGTTTAGATATATTTGGGATGTTAAGCATGACTTGAGTGAAGGTGAAGGTTGATGTTGAGGTCTTACTGTTTTGTTTTGTTTTTTTTGCTGTAAATACTTTTGGACAAGTCTTAAAAAAATAATAAATAATCAGTTAAAAAAACATTAGTTGCAGCACAAAAGCATCTTACCTGCATTATTGTGGGTCTGGTTGTACTCATCTTTGACTCCATGTATAACCTATTTGATGAAAGAAACCAGAGATAACCACAAAAGGATTATTCTTTCTTCAGGGAAGCTCACAGTAACAGTGGAGATAATGTTAGAGCTCAGACACAGGACAATATTGCATGGGCTGACAGGTTGGGTTCTCAGCTGGCAAAGGCTGACCATACTAGGATCGTAGTATTGCCTCCAGCAACAGGAAAATTGGAATGACTGTGGCAAAGTCATGGATACAACAACCAGGGTGTGTGCATGTGTTTGTTACCATGAGTCTAGAGGCCAGTCCTCATTATGGTGGCTGGTAAAATATTACAGTTCAGCTGACGCTGTCTAAGTGAATTGTCCAGAGCAGTCTTGACAGCTCGTGGAAGGCAGGGCTAGATTATGATGGATGATGACAACAGGGGTGGTGCAGAAGGAGCATTGATGTGTTTTGTCGCTCATGCAAGAACTAATACATACACCTAATGTGGGACAGTTTCGGTGATGGTGTGCAAACACAAACAGAAATGGAGATGCCTGATGGGTATGTTAAAATGTTTTTCAAAATGATGTTGCAATTTTTCATACCTGCAGAATTCATTCAGGACCCTGTCGTCACTACCCCAAAAGTTTTGATGCTGTGTTTTTTTTCATGTTAAAAGAAACTAATATATTCATTTTTCTTGTTTTCCACTTCCTCTGTCTTTGTGATACTACTGGTGCTATTCACTCTTTCTGGTTGGGGAGTTATCCAAACTCAAAGTTAGATTTTATTGCTTTCTTGTTTTCCTATAATATATATAATAATATATTTCCCCAGTTATATTTCATGAACATGAATAGTTCCGCTGGCAAGTGAAAAATTAATGGGTTTATTGATAAAAAGTCAATTGCAGTGTTGAAAAAGCTTCAGTCTCCTTTATATAGATATATAATTCAGTTTAATACTATCAAAGAAAATATCAAAACCTCAAAAAAAACTTTGCTTGTTTAACTTGGTGAAAACTGAACAGCTGCACAAGACTGCTGACCACCACATGCTGTCTTAACTTTTAGCTTGCACTGCATTGTTCTACTGTGTGTTTATGTGAGTGTATGTAGAGAAAGAAAATTATGCATTTATCTATTAGCTGCACAACACTTAGGGTAAATTAGGGTGACTGCATCTGAATCTTCCCCACTTGATATCTTTCTTTCTTCTGTTAGCTCATGTTCTTCCTTTCCATCTATGTGTCTGTTCACAATAAGTCAGAATAACAACATTAGAGGGCTTGAACAAGACAATCCCAAATGGCGTAGAATTTTCTTTCTCCTGCTCTTCTTCAGAGCAGATGGGACAAGGAGAACACTTCATCCCCAGGTTCACTGGTCCTTTGGCTTCTCCTGGCATGGCCAATCCATCTCCCAGTAGTCACTCTAGCTTCTGGGTTCTTGCCCATTCTCCTTCCCTCTTGTCCTCTCTCCAAACACTGACTCATTCACTCGTTTCCTCTCTCTCTCTCATCCACTCTCCCCTTCCCAATTTGGCCACCAGGGAGGTGTGTGGCACTGGAGCAAGCATTATTGATAGAGCATCTGTTTAGACATGGTGCAGGATCTGTGGCATGTGGGCGAGCAGCTGGGGGTTCGAGCAGGGGAGACATTATGTCATATTACATATCTCGAGATGTCTCGTTCGCTTGTATGCATGCCCATTTCACAGGCACACACTCCCACAGACACCAAGAAACACAAACACATGCCACCACAATCCACACTAAGATTGTCATAGTTTCCATCCTATTTGAAAATGTGAAATCCCAGGCTGGTTCTTTTTAAGGATGGTTTTAAAAAATGTATGGACTGTGTGCTAGAAGTTGTCTAATGTTACTACTGTGCAGCAGCAGTTACAAAAGTCAGTTTTAGTGGCAATTTCAGACCTGGGAGCCAAAGGCGAATATTCTGGCATCATGGCTTTATTGGGGCAGCTAGACAGACAGAGTAGCCCTATCCAGATAATCACCACACATCTCTTCTAGATGGCCAAACTTGTCAAAGCTCATGCAGCACACTGCCAATAGATTTTCATCCTTGGCAGCTGAAAAAACAGAGGATTGTATGGTATTTTACACTGCACAAAGCAAGTATTTTTATGATATCACATGGTGCATGAAGTGGCAATATTTTTATCCATTGCACACCTTTTTTTCTTGTATCAGCAAGTAAGGTATTCAGGTATCTCCTGAATGGCTGATTACATATAATCTTGACTTCTGTAAAGCCAACATGTACGACCAGTTCCATGTTAACACAACACTGAAAACATTGCTGCAAAGAAATCTCTTGTAGCTGACTACACAATTTGTTACGGATCAACACAGACAAACAAAAAAATAAGTTAGATGAAACATAATTGATAAAATACTTTAAAATAAGACCACAGTGTCTCCCCCTGGGATTTCTTTCAGCAGAGGCAAGATTGGGGCAGGCGGGGAGTTGGGGTTAGACAAATTAATCACAAATAAAGAAACTGCCAGATGAGCGAATGATGAATGTGAGGATGTTTGGCTGCCTTTTTCTATACTTGTTAACCATAGCTAGGTGGAAGAAATCACTTACTTCACTGTGCCCCTCAGAGGCTACCAAGACCCTTAAATTTCTTTGCGTGTTAGTGAATACACGAGTGGTTGTTGTGAATCAATCAACACACCTCATGTCAGTATTTAACCAAAATCATTTGTTTTTATTGCCTCTCTTACGTCACATGTTTTAGTGATGAGTTAATTTTCAAACACTTTTTGCAGCTGGACTATTCAAACTATGAATATTGTATTTCCTCAATTGGAGAAAAAAATAATGGAGTGTTCTAGTTCACTTTTGGCAGAACTACAATCATGTCAGTGAAGTTTGTGAACCCAGTCCTGGATCACACATGTTGCACGCTCTCATGTGCACCCTGGTCTGGTGGTGCATGTGTGTAATATGCCAGTGGTTTGTGTGAATATCAATACATTATAAAATTCTATCTAACTTAACTTTTGTCTTTTTTCTCTGCTTCCTCCTCCATTTGACGCCACTTACACTGTTGTTTCAAACTAAAAACCCTCTGCAGAATCGTGTATGTGCGAGTTCATGATGTTGATGTTCTGACTATCCATTGGCCTTTGCTTTTTCAAATTACTCTTCCTTTGATATCCTTTGGCCACTCACTTACACTGAGGGTTTTGGTTTCACATGGAGAGGTGAGATACGCGCTTTAGCCTCTGTAAGTGTTTTTTCACAGCAGACATTTTGACTTGCCATGGCAGGAAATGCACAGGTGCAATGAATAACAATGATTTACAATGGCTGAGTTCCAATTAGCTGTTCCACGTCCAGAGTCTTGGTGTAGTGCATGCTGGCTCACTTACACCGTTCACTGTTTGGCTTCAAGCTCTCGTTAATGTTATTAGTAACACCTGTGCTTTTTCTACTATGGGAAGTGAAAATGTCTGCTGTGAAAAACACTCGTGGCCCACCTGCACTTGTGGTTTTCAGTTATTTTGCTTGATTAGGCCTCAAGACCAGACCATGACTGATTTACATCTAACCATCCTGCTACTTTTTTTTGCACCTGTTGCCGCGGCATACACATTTAGGTTTCTAATTAGTACAAGTGCTTTGTGACCCCACTTAATTCACAGCATGACTTCCACATAGCTTCAGCCTTATCCGTGGTCTAATCAGCCAGAATAACTGACAACACCTGTACGAATGTGCAGGACCTCTTTCAAATCATTCTGTTGATTAGTCCTCTGATCAGTGTGGACATATATGCACTGTGATGGACTGTTTGTGGTGAAATAACTTACAATTTTATGTTTCATTTAAGTGAATGAAGTTTGGTGACCCTACCAAATTTAGCAAAGCTCAACGTTTGCTGCAGTGATATTATTTCAGTGTTTCCCTTCAAGATGAGCTTTGTCAAAGGCAAAGTGATGTTGGAATTTTGGGCCCATGCCACTCTCAATATTTTAAAGTAAAACAAACTACAAACAGCCCTTTGAAAAATTCCAAGTTTTAATAAACAGACACTTTAAACAATGTTTGCTTAAATGTGGTTATTAATAATTAATAAGCTATGATATTGTATTTTATACATATATATATATATATATAGCCAAGAACACTGTTATATGTTGCTGATAATATTAATCATTCAGTCCAAAGAAAGGAATATCTGAAAAGAATACAATTTATCAAATTTCAGTCTTTTTTCTTTTCTTTTCTTTTTCTTTTTTAACTACACCGAAGGCCCATGTGTTGCATCCTGTTTTTCAAGGGAGCAACTTCATGGCTTAAGTATTTAAATGTGCACACCTGATCTCTGTGTTAAGTGGCAGAGATCAGGTGTGCACACTCATTTCATCAAATTGAAAAGCTGTCATTTTAAGCAAACAGCCTCCACTGAAAAGGTGCAGGTGCAAGTCCAGATGAAGAGTCTCATAATTTTGACGATTTTTCTGCAGCTCAGTTTGCCTCCTTTGTATGTTGTCTTGGAAATTCTTTATTTTATCAGTGCATGGTGTGTGTGGCTGCAATGAAACTAGCTGTAATATGAATAATGTACAGTCATACATCCACTTCAGATGCAGTTCTGTCTCTGTGTCTATCCTGGCCTATACTGGTGTTCAGTCGCATTAATAATCCTTCCATTTTTGCGTTTGCATGAAAGTTCCAAATGGAAATGCAAAGAATGATTGTTAAATGACAAAGATTGTTTACTTTGTGTATCAATAAAGAGAAAATGCAATAAAGTATGATTGAACAGTTTTGTTGTTGTTGTTGTTTTGGTTTTTGCATGAATAATGACATTTGCATCTGCTGCCTCTCATTTAAATTCCACAAAATTTCCTTTCCAAAAGAAAGTAGCTGAAAACTCACTGCGCAGTGTGTGTGTGTGTGTGTGTGTGTGTGTGTGTGTGTGTGTGTGTGTGTACAGAAGAGAGAAACTAATTAATTTATACAACATTTCATTTTAGGTGGGAAGCAACAATAAAAAGCCAAAGTGACTGGTCCTCCTTTAATTATGTATCATAAATGTTCAAATGGTGGCTGATTTAGCTCAACTGCAGAGAGGATAGGCTATTATTAGAGGAGACAGGCCTTTATTTGTAATTTCCGCTGCTTCATAAGTGTGTGTTTCACAAAATTTTTCAAAGAGGCCACCCCGTTGTCTGATCCTCTCTTTGCTGTGTAGATTGCTGTTATAGTCAACTGTTTTCTATCTAGTGGTTCAGGGTGCATAATCCCTTCCCTCGACTGGAAGGCTTTTACTGTGAAGCACCTCCAGGAAGTATTCATTTTATAATTTTTTTTTTTCAATATCAGCTTAACATTATTAAAGTCACTCAAAATAAATTAGTCAATCTGAACATTGTTTCTGATCACTACCAACATGACAATTGGTAGAGTACCCATGTTTTGTTTTTTGTTTTGTTTGTTTGTTTTTTTTTTTTTGTATTTTTGTACTTTATTCCAGCAGCCTTTATTTGTTTGTACAGACTGCACCCCAGGCTGTCATATGAGACGCAGACATTATTTAAATATCATCTTTCATTTGAGTACTGTGGTAATCTTTTTACGCTCTCTTGGGAATATTTGCATAACAGTAGTTGACGGAATTGCGCTACAATTTGCATTTTCCAAATTTTGTACATTTGTCTAAAATGTATTCAACTTTTGGGTGGACATGACCAGTTGTCCAGTCAGCTTTGACAATGGCAGCCCAGTTTGCAAGCTGTCCTGTCTGCAGATGCTCTTAGTGGTCAGCTATGGGCTTACTGCCAGGGACAAAACTGTCTTCCATGCCATTTGTTGCGTCTGACCTTTAAGATGATGAAGCGTAGGGAGAGTGACCCCTGGCAGGATTTGTTCAAAGAGCAGCCTTTTGGTAATGGGGGGTCCAGAGCCTGGCAGCATGCTGGGGGATTGATCAGCCCCTTACTCAAAGGCCAAATACAGAAAGCCTAGCCAGAGGAGAAGGCCATGCAGGACGTGGAGCCATCCTCTGCTTTGAAGCCTTTTCCAATATCTCATCTGCTTCACTGCATGAATACATATCTGTTAGAGCTGCTCTTCTGTCCCTTCCTTCTTCTGTACTATTCTCCTCTGAATGAGCTAACAGTGCCGCTGCTGCAGATGGAACGATATGAGCGGAGGTCACAAAATCCTATCTCTCTTTTTTTGTCACCTTTTCACTCTTCCCCTTCTCCCTCTTCTTTCTTTCGCAGCTTGCTCACTCTCCCCCAGCTTCTCGCGTGAATACTTCCTGTGCTCGAGCGAGTTGTTGCACAGGATTAAATCCACTCATTTAGAGCTTGCATTGCCTCCACAGATGTCAGCTTTGAGATTGAAATGAGCTCCCCTTCTGCAAATAGGCTGAGTTAAAAGTTAAAATTCAGAGAGGGGAAGGAGAGAAAGGACTAAACAGAGATGCAAAGTCTTTTCAGTTTCACAAGTGTAGCCAAAGTGTGACTTAAATGTGAGGCTAGTTGACTGTGGTCTTTAGGGGCTTTCAAAATAATCATTGACCACATGTTAGATTATCAGGTGTTTGGTCTGTAAGTGTTTTATATGTGTTTAAAATGTTTGTACATTCACGATCCTGATGAAATAGTGATGAAATCCAGCTTGTTTTAGGCGCTTTTTAAAGAATAGAAGCCAAACTCAAGGAGCAGCAGAAGAGTGAAGGGGCTGGACTCTGGGTGGCAAACCTCATTTGAAGGCTGAGCAGTTGAAGACATTAGTCACTTTAGATTTCATGTAGAACACCTCAAAGAGCCTGGAGGAACAGTAGATTTGTCACGATGTCTTCCAGTCGGTCTTTTGCGTTTAGTTGTGCCAATATGAGATCATGACCTTTCTTTACCCTTGCTCAGGTGTTCCTTAGGAACAGCGGACATAAAAGACAAACACAAATAAACGAGATGAACAACTTCAACAAAGACATAAATAAGCAGCAGTTATGGACATCCGTGGAGCTTTCTCATCTATACTAATCACTGCCCAAAGGCATTGATGAAAGGATATTCAGAATTTACGAAGACGCTGTGCTGTGTTCAGTTTATCCTTTGATTATATACCCAATTATAGTGCAAGTAAGCAATTAAGTGAAGCCTGGTTGTTGTGAGCAGATTCTGTCTGCAATTGAACTATGCTGTGAGACTTTGAGCACCCAACAGCATTTATATTGTGCGGATGTGTGTGCACGCGTGTGTGTGAGAGACGTCTGATGAAAGAGGGGTGTTGGTGAATCAGTGAAGCCTGACTTGATTGCAAGGGTCAATAGTATCAGGATGACATCATTGTGCATTGCCTGATGAGTCCATGATGTCATGGTTTGAGCACCAGCGTGTGTGTGTGTGTGTGTGTGTGTGTGTGTATGTGTATGTGTGTATGTGTATGTGTGTGTTTGTGAGATGTGCACATATGGAGAAAGGCTTTCTCTCAGAACAGTACTCTACCTTGCCGTAACACTATAACAGCATCTGTAAAGTAAACACAAGTGGCAATTCCGCCTCTAAGCATTTGGCTCACTCAATGAAAGCAATCTCTGCTAAATGGTAATGGGTCTCTGCAAAGTGGCATCATCAGTGTTCTTCATTTCAGATGAACTGCTACTGTGTCATGCCTTTAAATATACCCCATGCTTAAATATTAATAACAATCTGGCCATACAGGCAGTGAGAGACCTAATTCACTTAAATCAATTTTACTTTGCCACCTCCTTGCACGTAATTCAGTGCTTTAAAGCCTTGTTGTTTGCAGAAGATTATTTTGATTAAATGCTTTGAGCCCTTGAGTGAATTCCACTGTAGAGGCTCTGGTGGGAGGTGTTGGCATCGACAACATCCTGCCTTTCTATTCTATTCACACCAAACACTGTTCCCCATGTACAAACTTCTAAGTGATCAGCTTTTCCATCTCTCTGCGTTCACCTGCCGCACATTATTCCCCTTTCTGATTCTCCATTTTCATCAGGAACGAGAGATGCTAATTAACTTGAATGAAATTGATATCTATATCAATAGGTCAGAAAACACAAAAGGTGCATATCTGTTTCATTCATTCCTAGTCCCACGTTGCTGCATACCTCAAAAGAAATTCATCACGGTGACTCAAAGCCTTTTGGAAAGACTCCTGCCCCCACCTCCACCCGCCTCCTGCCTGCATTGGTTGTTACTATATGTGATAGAAATTGAGACATCTATTAAGCTCAGCCTATTGCTCGGCACAAAAGAGTCTGACATTCTTGAATGAAGAATCCCCTCGTGGTTCAGACCTTTGGATCTCATTACACCCATACTCCATTTGTACTAAAGAAATTCTATCAGTGTGAGCAATTATGCTCAGGTTAGTTTTGCACAATTTTATAAGTCATATTCTAACCACTAGTCTCACCGGCTTGCTGTCTTACCCTCAGCAGTGTTTACCTAACCTTGCTTGTATCTGTTTCTTGCCTGTGCATCTGTAGCTACCTGCCATGTGTGTTTTAGCATATGAGATATGCTGCTGAAGTAACCCGCACAAATGCAATACGTCTTCAGGCAAGTACAGTGGCACCATGAAGAGATATAGGGATAACACTGGCTCAAGCAGCAGAGCCCCGTCACTCCCTCAGTGGTTATGTCTGTTTTGACCTCACTTGGTTATTGCCTCCGTTTCTCTCTATGTGTGTGGGAATGTGCATTTGTGCTATGGATATTAGCCAGCAGAATTGGATTACTCCAGAAGAGAGAACATTCATTTTTCTATCACCTTATCATGGATAGAGGTCTCTTTATCGATTATGTTTGTGGTTCACCTTAACTTTTTTTTATTAACTTATTTTTTGATAAAGCATAGAGCCCTTCAAGCACATACTGTAGGCTCAAGGTCTTCGTGAGTGTGCACCTGGTTGTTGGTAACTGAGACCATGTGGCCTGAGTCACACTGGGTTCAAATTATATTAGGACAGGAAGTGGATTGCATTCTGTTTCTACAATCACCTGTTTTGCTGCTTTTTTTGACCGTTGCTGATTGTTGATTGGTGCTTCCAACTTCCAACGTGGTCTCGAGATTCTGTGGTTCCACTGAAACAGTGATTTGCCGGATGGAGCTACCCAGTCATCATCCATACAGCCAATGCCAAGAGAAGGTTTGTTGTAAGATATTATACGTGGAGAGAGAAGGGAAAACAAGAACACAAAGGGGGAGAGATGTGAAGATAGAGTGGGTTTTTCCTTTCCCAAATGGACTGAATTTATTGGTATCCAGCCCAAATATTCTCATGACCTAATTGCCACACACTACAAAAATAGTTACTGTATTTGTCCCAGTAAAAGTATCAGCATCGAGTCTTGCTTCACCAGCATGTGTTTCTAGAGTCCCTCTCTCCACCTCTCACCACTCAGAATCTGAATCACTGGTGCCATTACTTGACATTTCTAGGCTACATGAAATACTTGAACATGTTTTTACAAGTGTGAAAACCGCACGTCTCTATATGTCTCAACTGGCCACTAATGCCAAGTGCAAAGACAGTGGCACGGCATCCAATGTGTTGTTAATAAGGGGACAGTGCACCATGTGTGAAAAAGAAGGGTGAAGTGTAGGATGAATTAATCTTTAACATCTAAGTGATATGACTCTCTTCACACAAGTGAATGTCAAAAATGGCTCATCAAGTGGAGGTGTAAGTCTAAAGTGGCTTCACCAGTTTGAGAAATAAAAAGAAACGTATTACGTACTGGGCATCTTGGCCTAGATTTTGATACTTACAATCCACTGGAAACTATTATACTCCTGGATTTATCTCTGTGTATTTACTATTTACTTAGTATTGTATATAAACTTTTAGTTTAACACCCTTCACCCATTAAATGTGTTACCTGCATCAAAAAGTGACATCTAATGTGGCTAAAGCAGGAGAGTCTGCAAATCACTCTGCATTTAACTATAAATGAGCAGGAGTGACTCTTACACTTTCTGTTATCCATAGCTGATGTTATATGAAAACCTTCCCCGTCAGTTCATTTAAATGGCCGCGGCAGCAATCGTCTGAAGGCAGCAGGACAGATATGCTGATAAATCTGCAGCCTCTGATTTGAGAAGTGCTGTGCCAGAGTGCCGTGCCATTAGGCACAGCTGTCCACTGTGTTCACTTTGATTAAATCACGTGCAAATGACACCAGGCTGCTAAAAAGAAAACCACACACCTCTACCCACACACATTCTTTTTTCCAAAAGCAATGTTTCATGTTTTATTCTTGAAACGCTGAATGATGCAAAGGTTATTGTGTCCATTGTGAACAGATACAGTAGCATTAAAACTGAAGAAGAGCCGTACTAATTTTGTCATACGAACAGCTTCATCAGCTTTTTTATTAATTATTTCTATTGTCAGTGTACAAATTAAATAAGAACCAACACCATCTGCCTCCGGCTGCAGATTTGTGATGCTGTGCGTTCACATCTTGTCCGCTCTGCACCATCCAGACAATAATGTGTTTTCCCAACGAAGCATCTTTCCATTTGTTGAGCTATTGTTGCTGTGCTTCCCTGTGACTGGCACAGCTGTTAGAGCGATGAGACCACTGATGCGACTGAGAGTATAGAACATTTATTTATCACTGCACCCTTCAATCTATATTCCACTTTACCCAGCCCTTTTGCACTTTGTATTGCTGCACACACTGCACGTAAAGCAAAATACCATGTGTGCAGTAACCATTGCCCTACCGCAGTTAAATGTGGCCTGTTGTGTTTTTAAATTTGTTGGCTCCTCAGCTACTGCTAGCTGTCCTGTAAGAATATGTGTTAGTGTGTTAGGCTTGCTCCTGTGGGCGGTATGTCTTCCAGGTTGTCAGGTGTGATTTATCTGACTTGTGTCTCTTTTGTTATTTGCCAAGTTTAGCTCCACCAAATAAACAGACACTGTCTGGAGGAAATTCCTTGAGGAAAGTAGCAACTGTCTTCTTCTTCTGCAGTTTTGGCAGCACTGTTCCCGGTGCACTGTGCATATTGTGAAATAGCGCCACAGAATCTGCGCAACTGCAGTTAACAATGACAGAAATCAACCCTTGTGCAATATTTGTTGGAAAACAATCTGTCAGAGTTTGTTGTGAGCTGAAGGTGGAACGAAATTTGATGGAGGCAGCTACCTTGTAATTCTCTAAGCAGGAAAAACCCTGTAATAATTTAACAATGTGAAACAGCCCATACAAGTACATTTTGCTTCTACTTCCACCTCCACTATTTTTATGTAAGTAAAATTTTGAATGGCATGTACCGTTGCACTGACACTTTTAATTAGATGATCTATTTATAGATTTGTTATTTATTATTCATTTAGAAAATATATTCTCACATCACCTGTTTGCTCCATAAAGACCCTGGCACTTAAGGACGCTGCTCAAGGGGAAGTCCTGAGCTGCTTTACAGATGGACAAAGGGTCTTGGTCAGGTATAACCTGCAGCATGGTTTTCTTCCATCTCATCATGATTGTGAAAGCTCGGCTCCCTGACAAACCCACCTTTGGGTTAAAAAGGTAAATGTCCCTCACTGTGTTTCCTGTGCTATAATCAGTTACATCATAGAGGAAACATATTGGTTGTTTCGCCTCTTTTCAGCATTGTCTTACCTATACTTTGTGGATTTCAAAATATTCAAAATATTTTATAGATTATAGAAAAATATAGATTTTTTTTTCTTTTTTTCTTTGTCTTCATCAAGTGCTCTTTTTAGATATTTGTGGCTTACTGCTGGGTGCTAGTGAGCAAAGGGGTAGTTAGTCACCTTGTCTGCGGATAATTGCTTCCATTCAATTGTTGCTGGAGGAGCCTTTATGATCATATAGAAGGAGAGAAATTCACACTTATGGGTACATTGTTTAGCAGTAATGAGGGTCTTTCTTGAGTTAGAGTGTTTGAAAGTATACTAAAGAGGTGGAGAGAGCTGCATTCATTTCACAAGTACACGCTCTGTGCTCATATTGAGATGCCTATTACCGCTGACCACACTACAGCAGGACGTGTGACAGCCCATTTGTGTTGACCAACATCCGCTGAAGTTATGGCCTAAATAAATGTCTGTGATTAGAGCCTTAATAAAATCGATGACTGCACAAGTCCAGGTTAGGAGTCTGAGTTCCAGTCTTCATATGTAATACAAGTGCTGTAATTGTGTGTGTTCATGTTTGTGTGTGTTTGTAAGGAGACAGCGTGTCTCTTTAAGTAGGACAGTAGAAATTGATGGCCAACTCTGAAAGCTGACCTACATAGAGGCACAGACAAACTAGTTCCCTCAGCATGCATGCTGAGCCCAGTTGCTCTGCAAAAATGCAGAGGAAGCAGGCACGTTGTATGGTACTGTAAACATTTAATACATATACAGCACATCCATCCATTTGGGGGTATCTCATAGGTGGGTAGTTGCAAATATTGCCAGCATATATCATACTACATATAGGGAACACCACAAATGGAGAGGTATGTTTATCCTGGTGGAGTATTTTGTTAATTTAAAGGAAAAGCTGGGGGGGGGGGGTGCCCGCCCATAACCTATTTTTCAGTGTTACAGTTACAATTTTTTATCCTCACTTTGACCTGATAAGTACAAACTCACTGTGGCACCATGAAATGATAAAGGCCAAGCATGAAGAAAACAACAATCACATTGAAATCTAATTAAATCAATTTACAATCACTATGTTTCTGTCTAATTGTTCTCTGGCCTAGTGCTTCATTTCATTGTGTTATTAAAAATTCCTGTGAGACATTTCTCAGTGATCAATAATGAGATGTCCTTTAGATGCTGTCTGAACTAATAAGCTCCAGCATTTAAAAGCCAGAGAGCTGCTGCTAAACAAACAAAACACCATATGTGGTACTTGTGGCCCAATTTTAAACCAGCTCTTCAACCACCTGGCACTCACTCATACAGCCCCATACACATAATGATCACCTTGTTGTTTCAGTCAGATTGAGGGTTGACAGACTGCACACTACGCAGGACAGGTCCCGTGGGCACTATAGGACACCTACACAAAGTCTTTTATTGTTTTTGTCATGTTTTCTTTTTTCTTTTTCCTTTTTTTTTCTCCATGATCACATTACTAAATAGGGCTTCAGAACCCAGATAAAATATATTTGGTTTGACATACTAAACCTTTGCACTTCCCATTAGAAATGGTCCTTTTTACATCAATAACATCTGTCAAGAGCTCCAGATGCAGCACATTGGTGAACACAAAGCTAGCTAAGGCTGTTGGCTCATTTGATTAACATGAACAGGGATTCAATAGATGAATCAGTCACTTACTACCTTGTAAATAAAATACACAAGGGTGTGTTTATTGACTTAATTATTGAATATGGCCTAAACCTATACTTTGTCTTATTAAAATCACCTCATACTTCTCTGCTGCTTAAAATACATTTTCCTGTTCTCCTGTTTTTGGGACCGAGCCATGATACACGACTATCATTTAGACTGGCTCTACTTTAGTCACTGAATGTTATCAGCTCAGCTTTTAAAATGCCCTCATCATTTCCACATCAAAGTGTGTAACATGACCAAGGTCACATAAATGGCAGAGTCCAGATTAATAAAATAGGTAGCCTGCATTTTGACATTATTTAATTTCTATTTTTGTCTTTTTGTTTCTGATTCTTGGCAGAATATATGAACAGGGACAAAAACAATGTATGCTGGAAGGGAACACCAGTTTTATTTCCTGCAAGCAGTCACTTATCTTAATGAAGAGATATTATTATTTCTGGTTAAAACATTTGGAACCATTCACAATTCTGAACCTCCAAACAATATCTCCCAGCACAATACATTGCTAGGAGAACAGACTCATTTATATTGTAAACTTGCAGCAAAAACCCACATAACATCTTCTATTTTAACTAGTCTCATCTTCTCAATGGTGTCTTTGATGAAACTGTGCTCACGGTTCACTGTACTTAACACTTAAGGGATTCATTTCACATTGTGCATCTTTACTTTTCCCGTCAGACTCAGATGCATCCCTTTTATTTATTTTGGATTTTTATTAGCTGTTATCTTGATTTGTGATTAGGGATTTTGGGCATGGCTGTGGGACCTAATCTATCTCTGTGTCTGTCTCTCTGTCTCCTTCAGTGTGTTTGTCTCTTTATCAACCTCTAATAAACCAAATCTTTATTTGTGTTTGCTTTTGGATGATTCAGTGTCAAATCAAAGGCAAGTTGCATCTGCAAAGATGCTAGATGCTATAAATTGATTGAACATATGCTGGTGAATACCTCATGTACTTCTTTAGAGATATGATGAACATCTAAAGCATTGATTACACGTTGAAAATGCAACAACAACATCAGGTCAAATTAATTTTATTTATTTAATGTCAAATCATACGAATATTATTATCTCAAGGAACTTTACAGAGTAAGGTCAAGATCTTAAGATATTAATGAGAGAAACAGTCCCCACAATAAGAAATACCCCTCCGACAGAACAGGACTCAGAGTGGGTGGCCGTCTACCTTGACCAGTTAGGTTGAGAGGAGAGAGATGAGGTAGAAAGGTGGTGGGGCAGGGTGAGAGAGAAGAGAGAGAAGCAAGGACCAGCTATATATGCTGTTGTGTTTAGGCACCATGAGATTGATTGTTAATGTATAACAATAGTGATACTTATGTATGACAGGATTTCCCCCAGCAGCCATGGCCTATTTCAATGTGTTCATTGACTCACTTCATTCACAATTATTCCCAAATGGAGTCTGAATCAAATTTCACGTTTTCAAACCTTATGTTGCTTTTATGTCAACCCTCATAACAAAATTAATGCTGATTCTTCTGTCTCTAATTAATTATTTCCTGTTACGGTATTTTCTCAAATTTGCTGTTCCCAAATTGTCTTTTCTCTGCCCTATGCTGTTAGAAAGTTCCTGGTACTAACTTTATTCAACAGAGGATTAATGCCCAGGGCTCTGGATCTCTAGTAATAGCAGACGGAAATACTGATCAAAGGCCTCTAACTGTGCCGTGGGTGTTCGGACTGCCTCTGTCTGCTTCTCTGCATTATAAGAAGATGGTGCTTGGAGGATGGAGCACACAGACAGACATGCAGTGCAGGAACTTTCTGTAGACTTACTCCTGAGTGGACAGACGAAGGCTTGATCATGCATAATTAGGGCAGGATAACCAATTCAGTAGGGGAAAATATAGGAGGAGCAGTCGTAACTGCAGACAAGTTGCAACCTAGGACACAAACAGAATGGATGTGCTTGTATTTGCATCCGCACAGTTTGTGCGCGTGTGTATTCTGTGTTTGCACGTGTGTATTTGTCTGTGCGATGCACGGCAGGGGTGCTTCATTCCCTTCATGCTGTGTGCCAGAGGACACGACTGACACTTCCTGCAGATCACCCCACTTCCTTACTCTCTGTTGACAGGGCTGGTAGTCAGAACAGCTCAGCAGCAGGCCCCTCTCATTAGATGCAGTTTTAATCAGGAGCAATGCAGTTCTTATTCTTGAAGCATTGGATTTACATGGCTATGGCACTGTGTGTGGCACCCCTCCCTCTGTCTTGGAGATTGTCCTGTCCAACGTCAGCAGGCAATAGGTTGACATGGGAGGTATCAGCTGATGCCATTCACCTGGGCTCTCTGGACTATAGAAACTGGGCCATGTGTTCACTGGCTTCTCTACCTTCCTCAGCCATTAATTTTGGAATTATCTTTTCCTTTTGCACATAAACCACCTCCTGTCTTGTTTATGTGTAATAAATTAGTTGTCTTCAGCATACCCCTATGTGGACACCCTTCTTGGCAAATTCATTGAGCCAGCCACAGTGTCTAAGGGACTGCAGCAATTCAAATGAACATGGACATTCAGTGTCTAAAAATGATTATTCACTGAAGTTTTGGTTGGCATTGCATATATGTGTGTGCATCAGCAACTAAAATTGCAACAATACGCTAATCTCCTTTTGTATTTAATTCTCTTTATGCTTAAGACTGACCTATGAAGTTGTGGGTAATCTCGTTTACTTATTGCAGTATATATAGCTGCTGTCATTATAATAGTCCAGTCATTATACTACAGACGAGAATGGTTCCACAACCATTTCTACTAGCTGTTATTTTTGACAAATAAACACCTCTGGAAAAAAGACTATTAATAGCCTTAGAATGTGTGTGTATATATATATATATATATACACACACACACACACACACATTTATTTTTCCCTCATCAGTCATTACTGTACATTCAGTACATCCATATTGACAAAGGGAAAACAAAATTTTAGAAAATTTTGCACATTTATTAAAAGGGATTATGATTATCTGCTTCTGGTAGAATTAACTTTTTTTCCCACTGCAGCAACAGAAGCAGAGAAACTGGAATGAGTGTGAAATAAAGAGTGAGTATGATGAAGCTGGTAAAAGGCCGTGAAACTGGGCTCCCTGCCGATTCTGTGGAGCGATGAGATGAGGCCAAGCCCAGCTCTGGCTAATAAGTGTGAGCAAGTGCAGCCACAAGGCCTGAGCTACTAGCCACACAACACCTATTATCAGCCTTCATATCAGACATCCGTGTGTTTCCATTTACAGGGTATTGTTCAAGCTGTGGGAAGCTTTTTCAGTGTGAGCATGTTGACACCTCTCTCCTCGTGTCTGTCAGTGCTGTCAGTATTTAATAGTCTCGTGGAGGTCAGCTTCTTGCCATGTGTGGATAGTTGGAGGAGAAGGGCCGGGATACATGAGGATAATCTCGCTCTGCTGACATCCTGCAGGAGGAGGATGGGAGACAGAAATGCTTTTGCTGGTGCTATTTTGTGGCCTGTAATTGTCTATAAGGTCTGTAAAATAGGATAGTAGAGGAAAGGACTGCAGTGGCGGGGCCAGAGGTTCAGACAGCCCACAGGGGACTGACCAAGGTGGAGTGAGCTGAGCCAAGGAGACAGAAAAATAGGGATGCTTGTTGTGGGGGTTTTGTGTATGTGTACAAGACACATTCCAAGAGTAGTTTACAACGCAGCAAAATGTCTTTTTGTTCATTTAAACAGATCCAGTCATGGGTGGAAGGGCCCTGCTGGTGGTATATGTGGTGGTGTGGCTTGGCCCTGACCCCAGTGGATATAATGGGGCACTGGAAAATGTCCTGTCAGTTGATGGAGGAGCTGCCGGTGGCAGCAGGAAGGAGTGTGGCGACAGGGGCCATGTGTGTTAACCTCTTTCCTTGTCACTTTTTCTGTCTTCCTCTCCACCCCCTTCTCCTTTCATCTCCACCTTTTTCTCTTTCCCCTCTACGCCCTCATTCCCCCCAGATTCCACTCCCTCTACCTACACTCCACTGTGACAAATTACTCTTGGCGGTTGATTTGTTGGTTGTCAAAAGTGTTCCTTGCTCTGGCATGAAGGTGGGGTGAGCGGGAGAAAAGGGTGCATCCTCCACCCCTCCCGTTCCAGCATGTCGTCATCATCGGTCCCTTGTCTACCCCCCAACCTCACACGTGCAGCATGCTCTCGCCACAACTCAGCGTTGAGACGTCTCAATGGAAATTGATATTCTGTCTCATAAGATCTCATTAGATTAGATGTGTGTCCGTGTTTAATTAGCTCACACGTTAGGTTTCCAACCCTTCTTCGTTTTGATGTGTTCTAGCTTGTGTCAGTAACAGAGATTGTTCTGTTATTTATGGTGAAGGAGCTGAGAAGAAAAATGTGAGTGAGAGATAAAGATTGTATGACAGAAGTATAAATGTCACTGTGTGTGATAGGCTACAGAGTAAGCAGCACAAACTGCTGCTGACAAAGAAATCCGTATTTTTCTGGATGATCTGATGAATTAATAGAATAAGCTGCTTAGCAAACCAATGTATTATAATGCACTTCATTTTGCTACTTCTGCATGGGTGTGAATAAGGAGATTTTTTAGCTGCCAAATAGTTAGCATAACAGTAACAGTGGGTAATGTGGATAATGTATATGGTAGTGTGAAATATATGATTTAAAAACAAAAAAACTAATGGGAATTGGCTTATCCAGTAAATTAAATACCTAACCTGGCAAATAAAGGTATTTTAATCATTGATTTAAAAAAATCAGGTGAATCTAATACTACCTTAAAACAGCCCTGCTCATTGATTTGCCACATAGCCAATACAACCAGATATATTAAAGGGATAAATTATCGCAGTAAAATTGGCACTGAAAAATCTCTGGTCATTGACAAATCTTTTTTGTTAGTGTATCCTACATGTTAGCATGTGAATGTGTGCACATGTGCAGGATCCTAGGCTGTAAAATGCTTCTTTGACCTTGAGATTTGTCCTGTGAAGTGGATGATGACTGTAACATGATGGCTGAGCACACAGATTCATCTTAGCCCGTTTGAATGAGACAGTATTTGACAATATCAGTACCTGTCCACATTCAGCGGGTTACTGTTCTTACTGTATCATCTCACACTCCATGAAAATAACTTGGCGGCGCTCTCTGTGGAGTGTGTCGGCCACATGGCTAGTTGTTCAGAGTGACCGCTGTTTAAGCTCAATCTGATGTGATTTTATTTCATCGACGGGTGTTTGCCATTTTGAAAAGAAACTCATCTCCTTTCAGTCCCACTTGCTGCTTTATTCACTAACTGTTTCTCTTTTGTGCAGTTTCCCCTTTTGCAAAAGTAATAGAATATCAGTTTTCCTTTCAACCGCAGCTATACAGAAGCTAGATTGCTTTGTGCATCACCATCAAAACACAGAGGAGAGCATTGCAATCCACTTGTGTTCAGAAGTCTGAAACCATCTTGTTTCTCTGTCTTTGTATTAAAAGAGGGGTTAAGCTTTTATCCTATAAATATGGCATGAAAATCCCACTGTCAACGACACATTCATTCTAAGGCTTGCATTAACATAAAAACGAGGGCTTGTTATACAGTGAGATTTCAATAAAAAGAACACAAAATGCATTTAATGAAATTCAGATGCTGGGCCCTAGCTCCCTGAATCTCATTAAATGAGCTTTGTGCTGTTTTCCATCTTCTCTTTGTAGAAGAGGTCCTCGAGTGCCCTTAATAATGTGGCAGATTTCATCATATTCTTGATTTAAAGAGGACAATGTCTGTCTTGTTCACTTGTTCTTTTCCATGCCCAAGCCAATCTCTACTGATGTAGTTTGAGTTTCTGGATCTGGCTCTTGATGATATTTAATCTTATGGTGCATTTTCTTTTAGTTACCGAAGTTTTGTTAAGGTTCTCCACTAACTCGTAACTCATTCTCTCCCCCTCTCCCTTCTCTCTTTCTCTCTGCATAGGATTTGGTTTCATAACTTTTGAGAGTGAAGACATCGTAGAGAAAGTCTGTGAAATTCATTTTCATGAAATCAATAACAAAATGGTAAGTCCACTCATTTTTATTTTTATTTTTTTTTCAATTCCAGGTGGGCGTTGAAGGATTAATATTTGATTTCTTCTTTTCCTTAGTATTAATAGGTGAGCTGGTGTGTGTGTGTATGTGTGTGCGTGTATTCATGTTCATATGCACAGGCTAACACACACATACACACACACTCTGTGGGTCTCTGGGTCTCAGGGATGGGAAGGCAGTGGTGTGTACTGCCCACAAACCGTGAAATTGTGTGGCTGAGTTCTGCCTGTCAGGCTGAGGGACGGGAGACTGGAGCCTGTCCCTCTCTCTCTGAATCCCCCACCACACACACACAAACACACACAAGACATGCACACACACACACACACACACACACACACACACACACACACACACAGGTGGAGATGTCCAGGGATGCAACAGGGAAGCTACTGGCAGAGGCAGAGTTCATTAGTCAGGGATTAACACCTTCCACGGAGTCCCAGTGATGCATTTTTTACTTACACCAGTAATATGGTCATCTCAGAGTGCTACAGAGTTCAGTAGCTGTTTTCTAAGTCATCATGTCACCTATGTTAATTGACAGGAACAGACCTTAGTGTAGTGAGTGTGACATTAGGTCCTCCTTCACCCAGTTCCACCCTGTAGGCCTCTTGAAAGATCCTGCATCATTTGAGCGGCTCTGTGGATTGTGATTGACTGGAGGGAATACTTGTCTTACTGCCGTGCAGGGGGGGCTCCCTCTCTCACTGCACGTCTTCACTCCCGCCCAGCATTTTCCTGAAATGCGACTGACCGACTGGCTGTCTGACTGACAGGACCAGTGTAGTAGAACCATGTTCACCAGGGACCAGCCCAGGTCACATATGACCCCAGTATACAACCCTCTGTGTCTCTGCACTGCAACACAGCCAGCGCTCAGGACTGCAGCTGAAAACTCCAGAGTGTGACAGAAATAAGTGTATGCGTCTGGAAGATATTCTGTCACAATCAAATGTCTCAGATCCTTTGACATGTGGGTATGGCACCATGTGAACACACAAATATCACACATCAACATCAAGCATGAATGCACAAGCCAGAGCATCTATTTATGCACACAAAGCAAAACTGGTACTGGCAACACTTCAAAACAGAACAATTCAAAACCTATTTTTGCACAATTTATATTACAAAAATAGTTACAAAAACATTTGTTTACCAACAAATCTGATACCAAATCTCCCTTATCAACTTTTACTATTTAGAAAAATTATCCTCCTCTAAATCCAACTCACAGCCTGTTTGTAAGAATGTCTAATTAGATAATAATTGGATTGTAAACAGTGGCGCTAATTATGAATGCAAATTTAATAAATAGTTCAATATTGTAGTAATCATTATTAAATTATAAATTCAGATTTTTTTTTTCCTTTTAAACAATTATAGCAGTTATTTTCACAGCACAACACCACTTAAATCAAAGTACACAAAAGTATTTGAACTATAAATAAAAATAATCATCTCTCAAAGTTTTTGCTCATGCCATTTGTTAGTATTTAACATGGACAGACATAACCCAACAACAACATTGCCAATAATTCAGTATAATTTGCAGACCTCATTAAAGACCATGAATTAGTTGGAACAAATGCTGGTCAGGTCAAAGATGAACCCATTTGTATTGTTTTGATTATTTGAACTGAATAAGGTCACTTGCCTTCAATTCCTTTTGTAGATTTTTTTGTACTACAGTAAATCTATATACATTTTGAGGAAATTGTAGCTTGTTTTGGTTCTTTAATCCTCCCTTCTTGTATCTTGTCAATACTGACATCAAAGCTGTCTCTGATGCATCACCTCACAGTCAGCATACACCTTTGCCTTGCCAATGTGTGAGGGTCCAGACAGTTACTGTTATAGTGATCAGTGTTGAGTAAACCTTTACTATTGTAGGGCTTTGTGAAGTTTAAGATAAGAAGAAACCTCTATGTGCTGGGAGCATCGAATGTTTTGGACTTGTGGCCACACAGCAGGGATGTGCTGCGCTCTTGTGTATTGTGACATGTCGTACTTCACAGGGTGGGGCCAGAAATTGCATCAACCTCCACTGCAGGAATACTCGTAAAAGAAAATGACACATATGGAGACCATGTGACCCATCTGGGAGTCCCAGAAACCTTACAAGAAAAGATGAGGATCATTTTGGGGGCAGCACAGTGTGAAAACACAGAGCAAGGGCCAGTTTTCTGAGGCTTTTGTCACCTTTGTAGGGGTCCCTCTTGGCAACACCCACTGTTTATTAAACTACCTAGGATGCAGGAAATAAGTGTGTCCCTCAGATCTTCTACAAAGTGCTGACATCTGAGAATGTCAGCAAAGAGAAACAAATGAAGAGTGTGTTAAAAGCATTTTTCAGAGATACTTCGGGTTTTACCTTTTCTCTCCTCCGCACAAAGGAGAGTACTGGTTATCCAGTGTCTGAAGCACCAGCACACAAAATAAAAAATGCCTCCTGTCTTCATCCTTATGAAGTACCATACAGAAATAGACCTCATCCATCCTCCCTGCGAGTGTTATCTAAGATGGCTCTTGAATAATTGATGCAGACAGAAATTCCACCCCACATGGGAGGGCTGTGGATGTACAGGGCACCCCACCTTCTCCTTGCCCGTCCTCTCAAGGGCTCTGGCAGTGTAGTGGGTCAATGCCCACTCAGATGTGAGTGACGGGACCTTTTAGTGACTTGGTCAGTCACCCTGTGTTCATGTGCCACAGAGGCCTCACTCTCAGGAGCACTTCCTCTCTGTCACTGTGAGTTCTGCCTCATATATAATTAAAAACAGGGTGCTGCTTAGCAAGAAGCTCTCAACCTGCCCCACCAGCTGCACTGACTCGCTCTCTCGCTCTCTCGACTGCCCTGCCTTAGCAAATGCAGGATGTGATAAAAGTATGGATTATCCTCTCCAGGACTCCATACGATTTCAGAAACATCCTTTTGCCACAGCACCTTTTATTAAAACCAGTAAATATTGTGGAGCAAAGATCAATAAGCAGAAGACGGCTTGACGGTTTTCAAATACTTTTAACAGTTTATGGTTTCCACATATATACATATAAAGCCTATTTCATAGACTAGTAAGACAGCACCTTAATACAGCGAAGGAAAGGTTTTCTAAGACAGGACACTGCCCATCACTCCTCACCCTGCTGTTATGCGTGTGCAGCTAATTCATAATAATACCTATCAAGTATTGACTCTGATGAGCAAACAATGTGCCATTAAAATGGACTCACATTGGTTCTAGTCAAGTGCTTCAAGGTAATGTTCTTTAATGTGTCATTTTTAATATTCAGCAGTAGCAAATGATCACAACAGGAGGGAGGAATTTTCTGTTAGTCGTCAATTTCTCACTGTGTCTTCCTGACATGACCAACCAATTACTGCGCTGAAGAGAATAAGCTTCTGTGACTCTCCCAGTCACTGAGGGAAGAGACGAGTACAGGATTGTGTTTATAAGTAAGCCTTTAATATTTATGTACTTGTCACATTGTACCGATAAAAGAAATAAAATACTATCATCTAACGCTATCTTTATTTTTGACAGCAGGTTTTTTTAATGACGTGTGAAAGCAGAACAGGCACATATTTTAATATTTTTTGATTTCCTTTTTAACAGGTAATTCATTTTTTTCTCTGTAGGGATAATATTAAATAATAATAATAATAATTCAGAATTGTTATTTTTTTCAGTGTCTACTTTCTTTTGAAAGGGAGAAATTTGTGTGTTGTGTTTGATATAACAATTGGGATAAAATTCAAAGTTGCAGTGAGTAGACCTGAAATGACAGTACTGTAACCAGCATCCATATGTTTTTAGGAGACACACCTACAGGTACAGACAAATAGGACTTCTGTGAGGACATGGAAAACCTTCACTGACAAACTTTCTATGTATTGTCTTTAGATAGAAGTTGAAAATACCGTTGGACATTTAGCTACAATAAAGTATGAGCTTGTAGACTGCAATCTATGGCTCTTCATTAGCTAACCAAACATGATTACTTAGACCCACCTTATAAAACCTCTTTTCCATTATCAAAAAAAACCCCTCAGACCAACAAACATTGGGTTTGGTCAACGATGGAAGAGGCTGCATTCTGCATTCAGACCCAGGTCAAATGACTCTGCAGGAGACAGGATTTATCTGCTCTTGCAAACAGTAACACATATTTTTGTTCCTTTTCCTGCTGTAACATCTTGCAGAGCGCTGACAGACCTGTCACCTGCCCAGCAAGGTGCTGTTACACCAGACAAACCATGGCTATACTGTGAGCTGAAGCCCCAAAATAAGTTAAAAACACTCAATCACTGATTGAAGTATCTTACACGGAGGCCTACGTTTAAAAAACCTGCTTAGACACACTAATTTTGATGGAAATGGTTGAGTTAGTTAGTTCCAGCTGTACCTGCTCTGTCAACCAGTCATTTCCATCGCCTCTAAACATTTTTTACTGCCCTAAAACTATTGTATGAATTACCTTTGGACACTTTTATTATAGCTATAGACTAAACTAGCTATTACTGTTTTAAAGAGTGACTACATACTATTTTTTTTTAAATAATTTATACATAATGTACACATAATCATTTAGAGTTGTTGTTAGCCTATGATGTTGATACAGATCTCTTTAAACATTGGCATTTTCTATCTGCTTGGATTTGAACAAATCCTCTGGCCAGTCCCAAACTGTGACATAATAGGAAAGACTCCGAGGTCTATTATGTGCATTGAACGACAAAAGCTTGTCATGGCTGGTTAGTTTACATCTCTGTCCATGCTATGCTGAGAGATGGTCAGTCCCCTTACCCTGTATGTCAAACACTATGCAGCCACAAGGCCACACCTCCCACAGTGGTTGCTCCCTCGCTCCTCTGGTGCATGTTTTAAACATGAAGGGAGAGAAGGGTTTCAGTAGAATTTGAGGGTGTAGTTACTGTTTAAAGGATATTTCTACAGAGAGAAACTTAAATCTCTGGGTTGTTGAAAATATCCTGGAAAATATTTTTTAAAAGACTGGAAATCTTTAAGACTGTTTTAACACCAACTGCCTAATAAGGGAGTAGGACCACCCTTCAACTGAGTTTCAGTCCCTCGTGGAGTGCTGCCTTACAAGTTCTGGACTGTAAGTAATTGGATGTTTACCCTTCATTGAAGAAGGAAAGCTTTGAGGGATGAAGGAGGTGGAAATCCACTTCGCACTCTGCACTGCAGGACGTCCCATAAAAGCTCAATGATGTTCAGATCTGCTGATTGAGGAAGTGATGGAAGTCATTTGACGTCAACCTGATGATCATGGGCTCACTTCTGAATGTGTCCCTCAGTGTGGTGATATGGTGACAATATTATCTTGGAACACTGATAGCAAGATAAGGAAACAGTGTTGGCACCACAGGGAGTACCAGGTCCTTAAAATGACCTCATATTCCTTGGCTTTTATAGAACCATGCTGAGATATCATCAGACATAATGACTCCTGCAAGATTGCTGGCCATTGAAGGCATCATTTTGCTTTATCCAAAACTTCTTACAGAATACAAAGTCTGCTGTAAATACCCACTTTACAAAATACATGACATACAGTTTTTGTTTTGAGTGGTTCACAAACATCTTAAAACCATCCTCCAACCCAAGTTTATTTTATGAGTAACAAATACTGACTCTGTAGAGGCTTGAAACACTTATAGTTGGACCAATAATGAGGAACAGGAACAGTTTGGATTGACAGGAATTACAATAGATTTCAATTGTGACAAGTTTAAACAGGAAAAAAAGGCATCAAATTGTCTACCGGCACTTATCACTGTGACTGTTGTTAAATCCACTTTTCTTTTTATTACTAGAGTTTCTTTTATTAGAATATAGAAAATAATGGAAGATATTCTTTTATAATTTCAAAGGGTTTAGCTATTGTTTTAACTTGCTTTTCCTGATCTTTTAATAAACCATTTGTTAAACGCCTTTTTCCTAAGTGAATAATCCCACCCCACCATGCCTGACACTGTGCATTCAGAGCTGTGACATTTCCTAACTATTCAGTCTATGTGTTTTGACTGTTCAGCTGGGAGTGGGAGCTGGAGTAAATGAATCACACTGTTTCTTTTCTTCAGTCTGCCAGTCTACGCATAGAATCCATTCACTAGTGAAGCTAATAGTAGACATACACCTCCCACACTACACACACACCCACAACACTCGTCCCTGAAGGACAGTCATTGCCAGTCCATCCCGCCCACACCTTCCCGTTATACCTACAAGGTTAATATGTATGGGAGACGTATTGAAAAGGTTACAACCGGAGCGTTTCACAGCTCTGTATCATATGGTTTATACATAAAAAGACAGTTGTTTGTTTATTCTTCATCAGTGGGCTGTTTTACTACACTGATTAAATAGCGCTTTAGAGCTACTACATGTCCATGTTGCCATATGTCTTTGTTCATGTGTATCAGGTGTGTTTTTTTGTAGATGAATAATAATAAAACCCCCAAAAAGACATGATTTCATAGCCAGAGAACGATAACATAACAATTCTGTAATGACGATGAAAAAGTTCTGATGATTGACATATGGTCAGAATTAGACTTGTGCTCTATTAACATTAACATAACTAATTTTTCTTTTCTCGTGTAACAATTTTAACCAGGACTACTAATTACTCCAGATGCTTTTTTTTTTTTTTTTTCATTTTATCACCCTGGACCTTCCAAGCTTGAGCATCCACTCGACACTTTATGTCAACATCTGTCTCCTTATAGCACACAGCGTTTTGGGGTCATTTCCCGATGTTGGTTTGGATTACTGTTTACTCCCGACAAACTGGGCTGCAGGTTGCTTGGATGCGATCCAAGGCCCACTTTTTTAAGCAGCTGTATGTTTCACGCCGGAGTCTGAATGATTGCTCTGATCACTCAGTCTAACGCAAGCAAAGAGCCCCCAGTCGTTGTAATAAATCTCCTGCTTGGCAATTTAGACCTTGTAGCAATCACAAACAGTATTTCAGATAAATTGCTAAAAAGATTTATTTATTAAGAGCGTATCGGCTTCACTGTTTGGCTTTCTGTTTCCTGCCCTCACCGACTTTAACTTGGGTTACAGAGTGACACAAATTTCAATGATAAGCTATCAACTGCAGTGGAGGGGCAAACATCTCAATATATGTTGAAAGCGTGCAGGTTTAGGTAACCATACCTTCTTGATGCTCTGTAGCTGGAATTTTTTTCAACAGACACCTGTCTGGGGATACGGCTGTATATGTTTGTCTGTGTGTATGTTTGAGGCTCTCAGATCTCGTGGTTGCTATTTCTGCACAAAACAGTGTAACTTTCGAGGCAGTGAAGGTAAGGCAGGTTAATGGGGTGTGCCTTTTCTCAAAAAGGCACAATGGTGCTCGAACACCTCCATTCATGACCCCTGAATGCTGGATCCCAATACTTTTCATAACACAATATTGTGCTGCCTTCATAGCATCAAAAGGCTGAGACAAGTTGCACAAACTGTAATTCAGGAAGATACTTGGAGGTAAAACGAGAGTCTGTTATGTAGTGTGGCTTCACAGTTCATGCAGCAGAAGGTTCAGTCTGCAAAATCCCTCCAAATGGTAAAATTTGAATCTCTGCATTCACAACAGCTGAACCTTTGCAGTACTTCATTGTCAGACTCAGAATTGTCTTGCTGTCCTCTCTGTTCTCCTCTCTTTTTCTTATTCTTTGACTTAGTTCATTCTTGAAAGCTCCTGCCTCCTTCCCTCAAACAGTCCTGTGTGTTTGAAACAGGTGAACACCCACACACTCACGCCACCACAGATCCTGGCCCCTGGCTGGTTTTAAATCCATGACAAAGAGCCTTCTCTCTGAATATCAAAGACCCACATCTGAGAGCATGTAGGCATGACTCACACCTAGGTCTGTCTTACTCCCAGCAGGCTACCTGAGCGTTCAACTTGCTGGATGTGGCAGGGGCTACTAGAGGACGTTGATCAGACGTCGTCATGTCTGTGGTGTGGGCAGAACTCAGCTGTATTTGTCACCCAGCTATGTGAGCACGAAGATCCCAGCAGTGTGCTGAGATTTATAACAGACCCATTTGTCCCACCTGGTTCCTGCTTCCATGCCGGGGGTCATTCTCTGACAATAAGAGTGCCTGTGGTCTCTTCAGTACAATGTCAAACCATGCTAGGCGAGCAAGGAGGGCAGAGTAGCTGTGACAGCTACAAAGTGGCTGAGGGAACTGTGTACTTTAGTTGGTCTGCTTCAAATGAAAGGGCTACTAACAGCAACAAATCACAGCTCTGCAACACAGCAACTTTTCCTCTGTGATAGAAACCCTTTTTTATTAGTGTTCCCTTTTTACATTTCCACCTCTCTGCTGGATATCAGGGAGAGCTTGTTACACTATTCATTTAGCACAACAACTTCTTGCAGATGTGAAGTTTTATTTCTGTTTGGCAACTTGCAATAGCACATTGTGTCTGCCACTGTGCATGTATGAATGTGTGTATGAGTTGTGTGTGAATAGTAATGTGCACCTCTGGCCTGTCAGAGTTGCAAGCCTTTTTGTATGGATGCCGGGTTGTACCTTGGTTGAGGTGTACACAGCATTGGCGCAGTAGCCTGTCTTGTGCAGCAGGCCAGGATGACATGTGAATCGCAGCAGCCGAGAAAACCCTGCTTAAGTGGAGGCAGTAGGGAGAAGCAGGCGAGAGCCAGGAGGCAAACAGACAAACAGATGGACAGGCTGATGCCAAGCAGGCAGTGGAGCAAATAGATTGTGCAGCATGGTGAACAGACTCAGCCTAGCAAAGAACAACCAACAGACGCAAGACCATGCCACCCTTGTCAGCCGCTTGTGCTTCTCTATAATTCATCGAGATAGGATAGATATGTTGTAAATAGGACTCTCATCTTCCTCCTTCTCCTCATCTGCCCCTGTCACATCCCTCATTTGATATGTGTTATGTAGGAGGAGGAGATGTCAGTCTTGCAAGATGGGAAATGAACAAACCTGCATGTGTGAGAAGTGGAGTGAGAGAAAAGAAATGCAGGAGAGAGATGAATGCTGCAGGTGGAATTGGACTGAGGACCAGCAGATGTACACAAATGCACAATGCATATAAAAAGAAGAAAGAACCATATTCAGTTATGAAACACATTTTTTTTTTTTTTTGCCAGCGTCAGATTTTAAACACACTGCTCTGGCAAGACTCAAGTTAAATGAAAGAAACAAGACTGAACAAATAGACATTTTGTCAAGAGAGATTACTGCTTTTGAGATTATTCTGTTTAGACTGAACAAAAACCGCTATTCACAAAGAGACATCTACTGCCACACAGCAGGACTTTGATAATGGCATTGGAGAACAGAGCTTCTCCTACCTTGATGTCTCAGAAACTCTTGGAAAGTATTTAGCTTGTATTTCCCCGAGGCATTGGACACATGCTCACTGGAGCAATAACCTTTGCTTTAATGCAGGAGGAGCATGATTGTAAGTTTTCCTTAGAGACTTTCCTCTAAAATGTGAGGTGCTCAGATTGACTCAGTCTTGTTTTTCTCTATGGAAAACATCTAGCTGTGCAACTCAAATAGAAAACCACCTTAAAGAGCTGAGACAGGCCTGTCAGAACTGTCTGGTTGTGTACCTACACAGTCTAATGGTTTGTCTGTGTGTGTGTGTGTGTGTGTGTGTGTGTGTGTGTGTGTGTGTGTGTGTGTGTGTGTGTGTGTGCGTGTACACATGTGCATATGTGTGTGTTTGTCTGTCTACATAGGTAGAATGTAAGAAGGCCCAGCCCAAGGAGGTGATGTTCCCACCAGGTACACGAGGGCGAGCCAGGGGTCTGCCCTACACCATGGATGCCTTCATGCTGGGGATGGGCATGCTGAGTGAGTCATACACACACAATAACGTTCACACACTTATGCAAATAGCCCAGCAAGGGAGCTACATACACCTTTACATTATGCATAAGTTTGAAATCTTATGTCCCATCAAGCAGCAGTTTAGCTATAAGATTATTTTATAATTAAATTCTGTTTAAGGTGAGTTATAATTTTTATTTTATTTTTTTTTAACCAGCTCCCAAATTAAAACATTAAATGTAAGCTGTGACATTTTTGTCGGGTTGGGTGGGTGGAGTGGGGGATGGGGGGCAGAGGAGGTGTCAGATATGCACCCCATTCAGTCATCAGTTTCTACCTGCTAAAAAAATCTACTTATGCAAACTCTCGTCTAGATAACCCCATTAGGTGGGCGCTGCCCCTAATTAGGCTGCTTCAAGGTGTGCCACCAGTGGCCACTGTGGTCTATTTCTGGTTGAGTCTGGTACAGGCAGCCCCTGGGCATATAGGAGCAGACCAGCACATTAGCAGACTAAATGAAGAGGAAAATTGGTGTAATGTCATATTAAGGATTCATCACTGTGCCCCCCTTAATGGGTAATGAAGGGGACACACATGTCAGGGAGAGATCTCATCTACAGGGACCTCAGCTGCTGGCCCACCCCCCTTCATTACCATCCAGCCCATGCCTGTGGCCCTTTTTATTTAACACTATTGCACACTGTCCCTACCTGCCCTCTGTTTTATCTATCTATCTATCTATCTATCTATCTATCTATCTATCTATCTATCTATCTATCTATCTATGTGCATTTCCTATGCATATAATTTATATGGGCGACCTAACCAAATGGATTTGCCCCCACATAAAAGATTTATTTTTTCCTTCAAAGCAAAAGATACACGCAGCTGATTGTAAGAGACTCATTTTGCCGTGCAAGTGGCCCCTCCCCCTCCGTCTTGTAGCAGGTGCAGGCAGAGCTGCTGTCATGCATTTTTATCTGTATCGGCTAACGTAATGTTTAAAGCGCCTTTGAAAGTCGATAGCAAGTTGTGGTGCTGGTTTTGCATTTTCTTTTTTTTCTCTCTCTCTTTCTCTCTCTCTCTATCTCTCTCTCTCTTTTTGTATAGACAGGACCAGTGGTTTTTAAGCAATTATTGAGCTGTGGAGCTGTTTTTGTAACAAGGAGATTTAAGGGGCAATAAACTAATTATCTATCTGTAAATACTGTTTGTGTATCTATATGTTTCTATTCTAGTTGCGTAAACTGTCAGGGTTTTGCAGGCTTGACCTTTCCATGAGACTGATTATGCAGTTGTTTGTGGTAAAAGTGTTGATAAGACTGGCCAAGTGCTTCTGCTGGCTCTATCTAAGTCGTTCCTAGTTCCATCTCATCTGTAGAGAAGTATTTAACAAGCACAGTGAACTTTTCAGAACTTATTACAGTCTAATGTGTCTGCAAAGAGGAGAGCACTCTTCCCCTCCATTGGGAGATGGCAGCCAGGAAGGCAGTGATGTGCTCATGTGAGAATATTAACAGCCAACTTGTTTGGAGACACTCTTATCTAAATGAAATTGGAACAAGGACGGCGAAACATTCCTTTCTATAATTTGCATTTGGAAAAAGGGACCCTAGGCTCATTATTTAAGAAAGTGTAAGCTCCTTTTGTGCCAAATCTCATTAAAGCCATCCCTAGCTCCTTTGTTTACTGCCTCTAATCGAGGCATTTATCTTTATTGTGTTGTGCCCGATGTATGTTTGCTGAAATTAATACACATTTGAGCCGGAGCGAGGTATGGGTGTACCAGATGGATAATTGATTTTAAAGTGAATCAGAACTGTTGAGCCATAAAATAGATACATTAGCATGCATATTAATAAGGCAAATAAGAGCACTAAGAGGCCACCACCAGGCCAGACACAATGGCAGGCTCCATTTAGTGAAATGGTACAAAAGGCAGCAGGTTCTGTCCTCCTTTCTCCTTTTTTCCCCTTCTATCCTCCCACTCTCTTGTTTCGAAATATTTGTAGATGTACAAGAATTTCACGAGACAGCAGCTTAACATAACATGTACCTTAATCCACTTTCCCGACAATTTTATATTCCTCTCGATAGCGCTCTCTGTGCATATCTCGCTGCAAATTCTTCATTTGTAGTCGCCATGTAAAACTCATTCTAATGCAGTACATCAGTGTAGGAAAATGGTTTTGCCATTTCAGAAAATGTTGAAATAAGGGTGTATAAGGAGCTGCTGTATCTAAGCCAACAATTTCAGTTTGGCATTTATTCAGGTTGAAAGTAAGACAGCATCAAACACATAATATCCAATATTTTTCAGTCCGTGATGGCTTTTCATTGTATCATATCACAGTTCTTTTCAGACCAAACAAACAGTGAGGGCTTTTGTGAAAGCTATCCATCTGTAGCTTCCTGGTGATGACTTCTCATCAGCACCTAATGAGGATTTTTATTTTTTTATTTTTTCTGGTATAGCCTGTGTCCTACTTCATCCAGACCAGACCCCTCGCCGCCTATCTGAGTTGCATTTCTTTTTGTCTGCAAGAGAGTGGAGAGGGTCTGGGAGAGGCATTTTCCCATTGGGTCAGGAATAAATTGAACTTTTTCATGGACAGCAAACACTGATTAGATATTTATGACCAAGGTCAACCTTTCTGATTCCAGCTGGCACAGGCTCTGAGGCATACAGAGCAGAGCATCTACACACATGCTCGCATTCATACACACACACACACACACACACACACACATACACACACACACGCACATAGCCCACACACACTCACACATATTCTCACCCACACAAATATGTTTGCATGCAAAATATGTTTTGACACCTTCATTCTGTAGACACAAGCATACATGTGCATATACGGCACATCTGGACTAAATGTATAGATCTCTTTATAGATTTCTGTAAATTCTTCAAAACTGAAAATATGCATTGCACACTCAATTTTTTTAGTTGGTATTTCTAAATTCTGTCATCTAATCTAATATCATCTAATTGTATTTACTGTAAACTCTATTAATCTACGGAGTTTATAGGAATTTGCACTCTCAACATTTACATTGTAGAAATTCAGAGGGTAATTGATCAGGCTTGTACATATACCTAACAAGAAGTGAAGACACAGAAGCCTGAAGATTTCCAAGGTCAATTTCTGAGGTGTAGCTTACACACAAGGAAGAAGGAATTATCAAGGCTCCTGTGATTCATTCCTGGCCTAAAGGACTTCCTCTTATTAGGTAATTTAGTTCAGACTTATGGTTGAAGGTGATAATAGCTTGAGGAAAACAGATAAAGACTGAGACATATACCATAATTAGAGGGTTAATTATGTTTATATTACCTTCTGATGGTGCTCAAATTCTCACTGACTTACACATAGCCTCTCTCGCTCACCCACCCACTCGACTCAAATTTCTTCTTTTGTCTGTATCCCACTTCCTATCTGCCTGCTCCCACACACCCTGTTTCTCAATATGTTGCCCACAGCTGCTTCTGTCTGAAAACTGTCCAGCTAATTAACTGGTGGGTCTGTGGTCATAATAAGAATCATGACAGCAGATGAACAATACATCTGCTACTCTTAAATTTTTCTAATGACACTGGGTCCTCTTTGGGCCTCATCACAACTCTCCATCCACCCAGGGACTGCACAGCTTCTAAACAAGTCTGTAGCCTCTTTCTTTGACTTTGGTTTACAGATGACAAACTGTGATTACATTTTCAATCTTCATCATGTTTCATAATTTACTGGCTGTGGTTAAATTTTGCCTTAATTGTACAAAAAAGCAACCATTATTAACTAATCATTGGTTTGTAGTACTAGTTAATCACAGATGATTTACATGCATGATCGCTCATTAAAAATGTTGATGTAACTGATCAAAAAAAAGTTATGTACTGCATATAGCAACTTATATTCACACCTTTATATGTGTACATGCAAAAAAACACATTTTCCCATTTATAAAATCATTAAATTCTTCATGCTAATTATAAATTATAAAATATCACAGATTTTTAGAGTTAAATAATTAAATGAAGCAGATGACTCAGAGTTGTTAAAAATTTAAAATGTGCAAATGCAATTATAAAGTAAAACACAAAACAATAAATTATTTTACATTCAAAAATTATTCAAAATAAACTGAGGTAATTCCATTTTATGCAGTCAGATTATTTAAACACATTTAGCACTTACCTATGATTCCCAAATAGCAGGTTTTGCCTTGGTAATTCGTGAGATAACAACTATAGATAACAAGTTAAATAATGGTCAAATCACAAACAAAAAAAAAAAAAACACAGCAAACCACAAGTGAATGCCTCGCTGGAGGTGTAAATGTGGAGCAGCTATCACTTTCTTGCCCCTGGCTTCCTTTTAACAAACTGCAGGTAGCCATATTAACACATGAACCTTTCTGCTATGCTGAAGACACACAGAACATAAACAGACGCCAACGTCATTTCAAGGCACCTGCTATAAAGTGTTATTACACTGGGCCATAAAAATGCCTGGGAGCTTATGGTAGAATAAAAAATGGAAATGAATTAGACAGTAAAGAACCGTGAGCAGTTGACTGTTATTTGTTCAGGAGCTGCACGCTTTGGTTTCCAAGTATTTACCAGTTCCTGATGTCCAACTATAATTATGATCTATCCCAAGAATACATGAAGATAGAACTGGTTAAAGTCCTGCTCTTCAGCTCATGTTTACGTGCCTTAAATATAATGATACAGTTTATTGACCTTCTTGGCTTAAATTGCTTGGTTTAAAGGGAGATTTGTGTCCAATATATTGGCAGCTATGTGAGGATCACAATTTAAATCACCAGGTCTGCTTCTCTTGAACAAAAAATATTTTACCATCCAGGCACAATTTTTATAGTTGTGGCCTTGGTACTTGTAGGTTATATAAACATTTTACTCACTAAATTAATTGGCTGATGTCTCAAATTGCAGCAGCAGCCTTAAAACAAGGAGCAAGAGCAGCATGATCAAGATTAGAGGCTTGTGTAATTGAGTGTAATTGTTTGTTGTCAAACTGCACACACAGCAAATGATTTTCAGTTGACAATCTACCATCAACATTATGAGCTGTAAATACATGCCACCTTTTTATTAGGCTTGAAGCAAAAAAAAATTAATCTCCTCTTGCTTATTGCAGTTTTTCAAAGAAGGTGAGCTAAGATTACATGTAATAAACCATAGACTTTTTATGTGCAAAGTATTATTTCAAAATGTGATAGTTACTCTTGTCTTTAGGCTTTTTTTTATTTGGACTATTGAAGTTGTATGTATTAAATAACATAAAATCTTTCTTGACACGATGTGAAGACTTTAGTAGTAGTTTTAGAGACGGGCTTTCAAGGTTTGTTTCCCTCTCAAAGTGTATGTATATATATTAATATACCCAACCTTTGCCTATGTGAGTGCCACTGGTGACATTTGTATATAATATGCACATTATTTCTCGTTCCCCTCTCATCTCCTTTTTTATCTCTTTCTTCTCTATCAAAGGTTACCCTAATATTGTGGCAACGTACGGCCGCGGATACACTGGATTCGCACCGAGCTACAGCTACCAGTTCCCTGGTGAGTTAAAGGCTTTCTTAAAATATCAGTGTTGCAGCTGATTTCTGTTATGCACCCTCAAGCAGCACAATCAGGCACACATACCCAAACAGCAACACACCCACAGAAACACTCATCAATATACACGTCAGTCATCTAGTAATCTTCAGGGTTATAAGTATGTTACGTGTGTGGATTTCGAAA
Organism: Rachycentron canadum; assembly: GCA_038496675.1. Classification (NCBI taxonomy): domain Eukaryota; kingdom Metazoa; phylum Chordata; class Actinopteri; order Carangiformes; family Rachycentridae; genus Rachycentron; species Rachycentron canadum. The sequence continues at coordinate 15,954,325 of CM076660.1, read as the reverse complement.
CTAGCTTTTGAAAGCTGACGTCTAGGGAAGTAAATTGCTTACTCCTTTTTATCCCATACTTGAACATGACCATGACCAGATGTTTAAAATGTGGAAAGTTCTTCGTCTCCCGTGACCCAATGTATGCAAATTCATGTGTGGAGAAGCGGAAAAATAAGCACGGCTTTGTGTAGGCAGATTTTTAAAATGGTAGTTCTTATAATGGAAAATGAATGAAGTCATTTTCTGCATTAAAAGTGTTGACTCAGAGTGCTGGGCACTTTAATGGGAGTCCAAATGGGAGGCGTGCAGTCTGGAGGTGAGCAGCTGTACCTGTCTGCTGTGAGAGGGGCCTGTGGCTCTGAGGGGGCCACATTTAGACAGCCATCCTGTCAATTTCATGCTTTATTTAGGGACTTTACACATACTTTGTTTGCCGTGCCAGACATCATTCCTTCCACTGATAAGAGGGAATGGGAAATATCTGACAGCCGCTCAGATCTCTGTAATATCTTTGTGAAATAGATTCAGGAATGGTAAGACAGGAGGTCCAGCTGTGACCACCTGCAGATCAGACATATGCTAGATTTATACTTGACCACAACATTATTTGACAAGAGAAAGGGAATAGCACCTACTCATCAATATGGGTAAACATGAAAAGCATACAAATGTTGGAATTTTGAACTTTTTCTAATGGTATAATAACCATTTTTTGATTGACACAAATGTGAATCAGAACACCAGCATTGTAAAAAAAAAAAAAAACAAAACAGTTTTTGTGGATAGCATACAACTAAGATGACATTTAGAATTAGCCAAAATGAGTATTTATCTATCCTTCATGTTTGGTAAAAGCATCCCAAAACAGAGAGAAGAGATAAAAGGGAATGGAGTGATCAGTACTTTTTCTGTATAAGTAACTCTAGTTAAACATGGATTTTCAAAATGTTTACTATTTACAACAAATTAAGGGATATCACCTTCCCCGAGGCAGAATGTATGATCCTGTCCATGTTAAACTCAATTTAAAGAGTTTGATAAAGCTGTATGATTAAAACAGCCTCCTCTGGGCTCGCTCAACTCCTGACAGGGTAATTGGAATTTTTAATGTATGAATCAAACTCCCTGTCCAAATTAAATAACCTCAGGCCAAATATTGACTAGTGTCCTTCCTTACTAAGATGTGGAAGGCATCTTCAATTTCAGATCAAAGGCTTTTTTTCCCACTGTACACAACCTCGCTGAAACACTCCTATAAATAAATGGAGCTGGGACTAGACCGGCTGGATCCAAGAGGTGTAAATTGTGGGCAGCATTTCAAGGCCTTTTTTTTTTCTATTCCCAGCAAACCTCAGGGGTCCACTGTTAACAGAAAAAGTGGTTAGGCAATTGCTCAATTGTCAAGATAAAACAGTGATAAAGCATTGATCAGTGATGAAACACTGAATTAAGTACAAAAACTCAATAAGACATACACAGAAAAATAGAAACCAGAGCTGACGTCCCTACAGCTGAAACAGAGTTCAAGTAGAAAACAGAATCTAAAAGAGTTGTGAAATACACAGAACCTGAGTTGGGGGGGGGGGGGGGGGGG
>CM076660.1:15797552-15944392 GCA_038496675.1 Rachycentron canadum | reverse complement strand
CTCTCTCTCTCTCTCTCTCTCTCTGTCTCTCTCTCTCTCTCTCTCTCTCTCTCTCTCTCTCTCTCTCTCTCTTTTGCTTAGCGTTATCAGATCCAAACATAGTCGTTTCCACTTTACAGACACTTGTCTGTAAATCGTGGTTTCCAATAAAAATGTATGGAATTTTACAATTCATACCTTTAAAGGCTGTTTTCTCAAAAAGATTTTTTCTCACTCTCTAAATCTCCACTTCAGGAGCACTTACATACACCAAACTTTCCAGGTTTATTCCTATCTATATTCTGAAGGATTTTACTGATTCAAAACATGCCAAAAATTTATTTTTTTGTGGATATTGATTGTCTGTTTTCGGAATCACAAAAAAAGATTTTGAACCTTTATCCGTTTGTGTATATTTAATTAACTTATGTTTTTGGATATTTAATTATAACATTTCAGAAAACTTGTAACACAAAAAATAATAGTCTTTATCTGAGTAGTGAACTGGGGAGGTTTCATGGCGATATCAATTAGTTAAAATTTTATTCTGTTCACCTTTAGTGTCTTGCCTGAAGCAGGCAAACAGTCTTCCATGGAGACTCACAGTCTGGGTTCCTGTGGTGGGGAAGATGAGCTGCTGTAAGAGGCAGAGTGGCAACGGTAAAGCTCATTATGTCTCGACTGTTGGGCTGCTGGTCGAGAAATGAAACTTGAGCTGCCCTGCCTCGTACATGTCTGCCACCTTTGGACACTGCTGGACACCAGCAGGAGAACAGAAAAGGAGCGCAGACATGGAAGCAGGCAGAGGAGTTCAATATGTGTGTCTGCAAGACCATGCTCTTGTGTCTACTGCCTGTTGTTTTGATGCCACCCACTGTTCGAGAGCTCCAGGCTCACAGAGTCGGGTACTTGCACCGTCTTTACCCAACTCCCCCCTCCTTTCCCTTTATCCCTCCATCCCTCCCTCCTGCTGACTGTGCTAATAGCTCTCTAGTTGCTCTCATCCCCTCTTTCCCTAGTGAAGGGACACATGGAAACATATATAAACGTGGATGCTTATTTTCATAATCACAGCACACAGCCTTCTGCATTGCTCCACTCTATGTGGAAACATTGTTTACAGCTTCAGTAATCAAGTGGAAGCCAGTGTTGCAGTGCTATTTTTGGGTCATGCCACATTTTACCCTACTTGCCCCTGGTATCTAGAGCAGTGCTAGATTGTGTAACTGCAGTGCACAGAGCTGGCTGTAAGTGCTTGGCTATAAAATCATGCTCACAAAATAGTGTCTACAAAGCTGCTGCTCCTTATAATAATAATAATAATAACAATAATAGTTATTATTATTATTATTATTATTATTATTAACATGAATAGATTTTTTTATTATTATTATTTATTTTATTTTCATCGTAAATGTATCTACTGCAAAAGCAAGTTCGACACAGTGCTGGAAACCTACTGATCAATGCAAATAAACAAACACATATTTATTTCAAATATTTAACTTGAATGGTGAAATTACACTTAATGCACTCACATTTATTTGAGGAAACCTGAAATTACCCTTATTCGTCATTCATCTGTCCCCTGTACTTCCATCCTGAGAACTGGGAGATGGGCATTAAAATGCATAAAAAATTAAGGCTGTTTACTTGGACACTAATGAGAGGAGGCTTAAGTAGTCTACTTTAATTAGTATGATTGGCTCCATGGGGACCACACAGACAGGGCCATAACAACTGATTCATTCAGAGCTCACAGGACCTTTTCATACTCTCCAAGTGTCACATCTGATGTCTGAGGAGATTGGACTGCAGAGACATGTTGCCTTTGCTGATCCCAGGTTGGAAAGGAGTACTGCAGTTAAATGCACTGAAGCAGACCATTACATAAGCACCACTGCAAGGTCAGACATCTGTGTCCTCCCTGTCTGTGTCTCTATTTAAGTCACCATCATAGACTGCCTTGGTATTAAGGTTGTGAACCAAGACCCTGAACACACAAACCAGTGTAAATTTTTTTCACAACCAAATGAATTTCAATATTTTTTTTCCTTATCTACTCTACCAGATTTAGCTTCAGTTTTTAAAATATATTTTTTTCCCCCACACTTTATTGTTTCCATTCCACTATCTTTAACTACTGTATGTGTGTGAGTGAGTGAGAGGTATATTGAGGCTTGTGTGGGAGCAGAATGTGATCAGTTCTGTGGCATTGGAGTAGTTTCCTTTTTACTGAAGTGCATGGGAAGGAGTACAAAGAAGAGGTTAAAAGTGTGGCTACACTTCAATAAAGAGTCTAGTTTGTCCTCTTTGATGCTATGCTGCCATGCACTTGAGCTACAAAGAAATGGCGCTCTTGTCACTGAGAACTGAAGTAAAAAGACACTGAGCTTTTCCTGAGCTCGACACCCCACATCACAACATCACAGTCACTTACACACAGCGAGTATCTCTGTTATGCGCGTACAAGGTTCGTGCTTTTGGAGGCTTGAGTTATTTCAAAGTTGAGGGTATTGTAACCTTGTAATAAAAACTGTGAGGGATTTTTATGAATTGTAATTTATTATTGATTTATTCAGGACTAAAGTCACATATTCACATAAAATAGAGACTTTTAAGGCAATCTGCAATTCATTATGCCAGATTTCACAGATTATGTAGTGAGTATGGAGACTGCTCTTCAGATGAAGGGTCTGGGTCGAGCCCCCTTGCCAGCAAAAATCCACCCCGCTGAAGTATCCTTGAGCAAATCACTCCCTACTTGCTCCATCGAGCCCCGGTCTGTAGCTCTTACTTCACCTCTGACCTTCTTGTGGATTTCTCCACAAGAGTCATATCGTATATGTTTACAATTTGCGGTTTGGTGGCTTTTCAAGACATTGCTGTCCTGAGCAGGCAGATGTATGTGTATGAACCGTAATTCATATACAGATATCCAAACTCTTCAAGGTGTAATGGTTACACTGGATCAGATCAAACAAATTTGTTTGATGTGTCCAACAAATTTTCGTCCGTGATTATGTCTCATAAAGGGACAGAGCACGTCTGGTGTGAAATGTGGGGGTGGTAGTTTCAGACTTTAGGACCACACTGTATCTCCTTCTCCTTCCTCATCATATTTTTCAAAGGTACAGTGTAAGATACAGGTGCAATTACTACCATAAAGCCAGGCTTTTTGGAGCTCTGCACTCACTCCACCACTGTAATTGACTTTTTCTCTTCCCAATCAGAAGCCACAAAAGCTTGATGGCAAAGGATGATAGTGCCAAATGGTTTCATTATATACAGAAATCTTTGGCAAAAAAAAAAAAAAAAGCCACATCTTTGGTAAAGGGACACGCACAGGAACAAACACAAGTACAATAGACCCATACATATACAGAAAACTTATCAAAGATGTTGGCCCTTCACTAACTAAAAGCATTACCACATACATGCGTACCTACAGTTAGATCATCACAAGACAAATTGTCCTTTATTCCCATCTTTTACTCTTATTTGGGCAAACGGTGTCTGGCCCATTATGTGAAGCACTGTAGTAGTCATGTAAGGTCATGTAAGGTCACCCAACAATTCCTATAATGCAACTTAATGGCACATTTCATTGGATTATTTGTTGTATTACGACTCCTCACCCAACACTGTTTTTATTTTAGCTAAACCCAAAATAATTCTGATGACATAGGCTACTCCTTATGATCACTAACCTGAACTTAATGTGTGAAATTAGCAAACAGCTTCCTTAATTGGGTAGTTAACTTAAAGTGAAGCAGTCTGACTTTGCCCGTACCCCAAATTTAAATGAGGTGTGTAATAGTTAAACTGATATCCAAGAGGGCGTGTAGTGATACAGGCTAATAGAGCAAAGGAATAAAATATTGCTATAGATGAATGTATAGAGCGTCTTTGTGTAAATGTTTGTGTGGTTACAAGATTATATGTCATTTACCTGGTTGATTTTAGTTTAGCTGTCTCTACTCTCAACTCTCTCTACTCAAATGTACATCCTGGCATCCTGTTCTCTGTGTGACCTTTGCAATGCGTGCACAGAATCCAAGCACTGAAAGAAACCAGACATACACATGGCAAGATTAATTTGAATGATTGACAAGCAACCCGGCTCTGTTAATCAAGTTATGCTTACTCTGATTAGGACCTTAATGTGAGTAAGATAACCCGGTTAAGGTGTTTACATGAGAGTTGCAATAATATGCGTATTGCATTAGTCTGGTTATAATTGAATTATTGGTGTGCATGTAAATACTCTTTCTCTCTCTCTCACTGGCTCATTCCCAGACACCAGTCTCTGTATTTCATGTGAGTGGAAGTCTCTGTGTGTACTGTAGGTCTCCGCTGATCAGAGGAGAGGTGAGACATGAGCATGTGTGCAGCAGTTCATATGAAAGCCACCTGGCTCTCTCCAGCTCTGTGATTTATGCCTTTGATAACAACTACCCAGAGATGCTTTCAACAACAACAAAGTAGTGCTGAAGGATGACAACAATGGGACACTTGTCAGTCTGGAGATGAAAAGATGTCTTGCTAGGTGGCGGTCTCTTTTGTAACTTTGATACATATATATTCTTTTGTTTATTTGTTTCTATACGTTTCTCTCTATATCTTACGAAAGGTTATTGATGAGGCAAAATGTGAAGTGGAGTCAGTTTTCCATCTTTGACAGAGTGCCTCCCACCTCCTGTGAGAAGGAGGCAGTGAGCTCCGCTGCCTCGGCTATGACTTATCAACTGACTTATTTCAGCTGGCTTGTCCTTCTCAGTGTCAGTGACCTGAAAAAACATGCGCCTCCTGTGATTTGTTATATTTTTATTATGTTTTTTTTTTTTTTTTTTTTTAACATTAAATTTGTTCTGATCTTTTTGATTGTTTATCCTTTATTTTTTTTAAATGTTATTTCAACTGCTGGGTTAAATAGAACAAGTGTGGACAGTAAACCACAGGGGCCTTCTGGTTCAACACTAAAAGAGCAACTCCAATGTGTTGATATCTTTGCTATTCTAGTTTACAAAACTGCAAAACTTATATTTTAAGAAAACATATTTTTTGTTGGTTGGTTTCTGTTTATCTATTGATCACTAACATTTGCCCAGTTTTAATGAGAAACTCCAAGAGTCCATCAAATTAAATACAGATGGGTTCTGGTGGTTTAATTTTCAATATATACATTTTAACAGCAAAGTTAGTAAGTAAAAACATTAATCTGCTACTAACAGCTTGACGTATGAGCATTTGTACATATTTTTACTGTGACAACTATATTAGAAACTTTGCAAATTGCAAATTACATGTAAGACCCTACATGCAAAAATGAAACAATTTCCTAAAATATGATGCATCAGTGCAATTTAAACCAGTGCAATTCCTCCAGGCCTGCTACTGTATGAAATTAAAATAGAACTTATCAATAATTCAACGCTCTGAGATGGACCATTCTTCAAAAAATAAATACTTGGACTTGTTTTTTTATAACCAATTTCTCCTGTTACTTTTAGTTTTCACTTTTTATAAGTTGTGAAATTCTCTGTTGATGCGGCAGGTTTAGGGAAGTATTTTAAAATGGCATATTTCTGTGTTTATCTAATGCTGTGAATAGACATAATTTTTTTCTACCACATTTCTCCAATGAAATAACACCTCATGACACTTACACTGATTTAGTGGTGTGGAAGAATAGCACTTCATTGGAGGTGTGGCTATTATGTTTTACCTGAGTATAATATACGCTTGCTTCTTGCCATATTTTTCTTGTCCAAAACACCTTACAGAATTCCATGAGAATGAATTGGACACCAGTGTCCTGGCCTTATTTCTCCCTCCATCTCTCATTGGCTTCGCCCTTTCTTCTCTTTGTCTTACTCTTCTACTCATGTGGCTAATGTGATTTTCTGTTCATCTGTCTCACTCATCTCCGCTCTTTATTGTTCATCTGTCTCACTCCTTCTGTCTGCCCCCAAAATCCACTGTAGCTGCAGGATGAAGGGCTTGTTTCATTGTTCTCTATTCGCCAGAAAGCTAAACCTGGTTAACTACACTCTAAAGTCAATACTTGATGCAACAAGCACGTCTGGGAATGTTATTTGTTGTCATGTTGTTGTTTTTCCCCAGCTCGATATTATGTTATCTACACCATCCAAAAATTGTATGCATGGTATATCATCACTTACTTTACATCAGTTGACGACTGAAAATTAAATATTAATGTAGTACCAGGCTCTATTAGTTTTCAATTTCTCAGTGATATTAAAATGTGGGCATATTTGATCCATGCAGCCTCCATAGAAGTATCAGCTGTCCCTGGGCTCCTCCTGTGCATTAGATAGTTGACAGTCTTCTTATAGCAGAAATAAGTGGAGTGCTCTGTGACTGATGGAGCTCCTTTGTCAGTAACGGGGGAGCTGCTGCTGGCAGTTTTGGGCCAAAGAACAGTACAGATTACATTAACATCAGTCAAGCTGTTGTCAGACTGCTAGGACATAAATAGGACCTTATTGATGCATAATGCAACAACTTTTCATTGTGAGGTTTTCTGAGTAATAGGATCAGAAAGTAAGTCTGTGGCGTAGAAAGGCAGTATGCCAAAGAAATCTGCAGAAATGTATCAGAAATAGTGCATCAGGAGAAAAATTTGTTATATGTGTGTAGAGGTTTAAGGATCACACAACAAAATAACAGAGGATGTTGTACAAATAGGTCAGTTTGTAGCCAGTTTGTCACCTTCCTGTGTGGGGTTGAATGTAGGTCTGTAGTCGATGAAGTGCACATACTCTGTAAAGTAAAGCAGGTTGAAACAAGGTTGGTGACATTAGGAAGAAAACAACACCAGTGGTCATGATTGGTGCTATTCATTTGACCAATCATAGCACCATCTTTTCACCACTTTAAAAGCAGGATGAGATTGAGCAAAGTGCTCAGACAGATTTGTTATGGGGAAAACTTTTTTTAGGCCCTTGCTCGCAAAAATCCTGAGAACCCTTGACATAGAAATGGTACTGTGTTGTTTGATCACTACTGACACTGCCCCTACTGCGTCTACTTCAGTACAATCAAGTTCACAGAGACTCACAAAATACAGGTGCAGCTAAGAAAAGAACTGGTGTGCACCCAAGAAAAATGCCACTTTACTGGCATAAAGCACCAGCATGTGCTATGCACTGTCATCAAAATAGAAGCTCATGTGCTCTCGATGCACATTGCGCTCCTTTGGCACACAACTGACAACAGCGTGAATTGGACAAGCCGTTCTGTTTGGCAAGTTGTTTCAGCTGTAATTTTCATTTAGTTAGGAAAAGGTATGGATACACTTGTAGGGCATAAATTTCTGAATGGTGATCAATATTTGTCAAGGGTGAAGTTGGACAGATCAGAAAATGTAATGTCAAACATGAGAGTCAACTTAAGGTAGTAGGAAGTGTAGAGTTACTACACAGAGATTTTTTTTTGTAGAAATCTGCAACTGTTCTTGTTTTGATGATAACTATTTTTTATGAAATTTTAATGGTATTATGAGAAGTGTCATTCTTTCGCCTGGTGAGAAGATGAAATGTCTGTAAAATTTGTCACTGGCTACATAGTTCTCCAGTTTTAATATTCCTTCCTTTCTGTGTGCACTCTTAAAAAGACAGAATTTTTGTGCCGTGGGCTTGAGGAGAAAAAGCTGAGGACAGTTCCCCGGAGTCCGGACACCAAGGCCCCCAGGCCTCCACAGCTCATAAACAGATGTGTCCTTGTCCCCAGCCAAGCGCAGCCACTCAAGTGGCAAAGCAGGGGCCCAATAATTGTGAAGAATTGAAAGCTAAATATTGGCTTTATCTCCTCAGTAATAAAAGGGCCATGAAATTGATTTAATGCTGCAGCGCTTCTCTTGGGTGGCTTCTTACAGCGTGAGCACAAAACAATGAGCAGCAGCCATCTATTAATTAACCCACCTAATCCTGCAAAGTTAATCTCTCACCACAACTTTGCCCGCAACTAACTTCCAAGCCAGTGGGTCTATTGGGGGTGTCATGACAATGGCAGCAAGGGGAAGATAGATTCAGCACTTAGAGAGAGAGTGAAAAAGAGGTGCTGCATGAAACACTGTTCCGCACAGCAACCATGGGGACACTCTAAGTGGAAATGCAGGGGTGCATGGCCATCATTAGCATAGTATCAGAGTTGATTTGTGTTTTTTGTGAAAAGAGGCAGGGAATATCATTTGAACTGCTGGAATCAGATCCTGGTCCAGCACGGCTGCAGTAGCATGAATGCGACTGATTTTAGTTGGCTTTTTGTTGTCGCTTTTGCATTCTTTTCCCCCTGTCACCATCCCACCTTAGTCCCTTATTCTCTCCTGAGCTGTTAGATAGTTGGGGAAAAAGTGGTATTTCTTTCTCTTCTTCACCTGCCTGCCCGTCACAGCGTGATGGCACCTCACACCCAACATGCACATTCATGGTCATATTGTGTCGACAGAGTTGTGAATTACCTCCTTCTCAGCCGGCTGATGAAAAGCTATGTGTTTTTCTCTTTGGCTGCAGCTCATCTGACCCCCACACACACATACACACATACACACACACACACACACACACACACACACACACACACACACACACACACACACACACACTCTTCCCACACCCCACCCCCCTCCCAACTCACACATATACACACACAAATACACATACATGCAACCCCCCCACCCCCCAATCAGTCTTTTGTGTGAGCCCCTCTTCGTGGAATAGCAGTACAGGGCTGGCTTGGAAAATAGGTCACCCGCTGGTGCTCCTCTCACCTCCACAGCATTCAAAAAAATAATCCTCTAAGGTGTCCTGTGCCATTTTGTAATGTCTAAACCACAGTCTCCAGAATATGGTGAAAACATAAAAGAAACACACACATTCAGCAAAAAAAAAAAAGAAAAAGAAATCAAGAAAAACTCCAAATGGAGGGCATTTTCAGATCATTTTTTGCTAGTGAGGAAAGCATTTCCTGTGGAGATAATTTTAGGAGGCTGATTAGGCAAAGACGGTGTTGAGCCCAGAGTGAGGAATCTCATCACCACCACTAATGACGTGCCATTCCTGTGCTGAGAGAAGAGCCCAGGCCCTGGGCATGGACTAGCCTCTGTCAGCCACCTCTAACTACTGTGTTCATTAAGGCCAACAATGTAATTACAATTCACAGATACTGTATTGGCTTAATTACAGACTGATTATTAGGCTGATATTTGTTGGAATAATCAGACCCTAAAGAAGTGGATTTATATTTGCATGGTATTAAGGTCTTTATTTTATTAGTGGATCATAAACTGACAATTTGAAAAGATTTATAAATGTGTATATAGATATACTTTTAAAGCCTGAAGCTTAGAAAAATCTCAGCGCTGGAAAACTGAAAATGTTTACATAAGAAGAAACGAACACAAGAGACTTGTTCGGTCTTCATATAAACTAACAGATTGAAATCTCTTCTGAGTGACAAATCATCCAACAGATGTCTCCATCTGATTGTGGAAAATGTTTTTTTCTACTGTATATCTTCCAGCTGAACAACCGGGAGAAAAAAACAGTGGAATACTTTGCCTCTTGCATTACAGTGGCTGATTCTGATTCCATAGAAGCTCGCTGTAATTGGGAGCACTCCCGAACAAATGCAGGGATAGTCCCCAGAGGTAGTGCTATTATGCCCATGTCTATGCTGCTCAGAAGTGGCTATAATCTTTCATCCAAAGCATGTGACATAAACACCCCCCAGAGCCAAATTCTTCCACTAATATAATCAGGGACTTGGTGAATTGCAAACACACCCAAAGTCAGTTTACAAATGCAAATTTGCTCCTTCTCAATGCGACAGAAATCTACTATGAAAAAAGGGGGGGGATATTAATTTGTAGTATATATCGGACAAAATATTATCACACGTAAATCACAGTATTTTAGTTTTGAAATCATATATTTTACTTACATTTTACATCATGACACATCATGATCACTGCAGTCTCTTCATGTAAACAATATGGATTGTTTGAAAACAATAGTAATCAGTAAAAAGGGAAGCAAGATCATTGTTAGGGGTTTCAGTTGTGTGTAACCCACTGAGGAGTATTTTACATGTATTCTGTGCAGTGGTTGTATTTGTCTGCATGATTCATCAGTTGTAGGGTCAATGAATGGGTGATCCATTATAATGTGTGAAGTTTTAATACATATGCAGGATTGAATTTACAGGAATAGAGGTAATTAATCTGAATATTTGTTGAGTTAACCAGTTACTTATGTTGTGATCATGGCAAGCACTTATTTTATTTATTTGTGTTTTATTTAACCTTTACTTAACCAGGACATCTAGAGATACATTACGTCAAAGCTGCATTTTAGTTATTTTAAACATCTTTTTCTTTCTGCTGTTCAGTGAGGTGCTCATGGCTTCCTTTCCATTTCTGTGTGGATCAGTGGATCTGCAGGGTTTTGAATATCACAGTGGGTTCTGTAAGAGTCTGCTGATAGATGTTGCGCCGACATGAGGCCCCGTCTCTGACAGCTATAGTTTTATCCCGTAGCTCAGCACAGGTATCAACATTCTCCTGTAGCTCTGGGACGTACTCATCCATGTGCAGGAAGTGATGTATGTGTGTATATGTGTGTGTGTATGTGCCTGCAGGCTTCCCAGCGACAGCATACGGACCGGTGGCAGCAGCAGCAGTAGCAGCAGCGCGTGGCTCAGGTAGGGGGGCCCGTGGAAGAGGCGGCTACTTGGCGTACCCACAGAGCACAGGGCCAGGTAAACGCTCTGTCCATGTTCTGTGTGGCTGCTGCTCTCTCCAACTTCTCCTGCTCTGCTTCCCCTCATAGACGTAGTCCCCCTGAGCCCCCACGCACACACTCGGCAACATTTTTGGTTTAGACCGAGAGCATCGTACACAGGAGATATTTTATCCAAGATCTTTAAATATAGAAGATTCTTATCCACTGTTAAATTAAGTTGCTGAGAGGTGTAATCTACACTTAAGGCTCTAACCATATGGCCCATTCATCAACCAATCTCAGCCCCTCTAGATAAAAAAAAAAAAAGAAAATGATGTTTCTCAGCCACTCTTACACCAGTGCTTCTCAAACAGTGCTTTCTCTTAAGAAAGGGGCTCATGGGATCAAAGGGAGGGATCAAAAAAATTAAATGAATTATAGACAGAAAAACAAATTCACTCATGGATGTTCCTGGAACAAAACTTTAGTCAAATGAGAATCTTTGGTCTAAAACACCTGTACTTGAAGCGTTAGAGGGTCTAGACATTAAAAAACATTCTGACATTAAAAAAGATTCTTGCACTATGCTTATACATACTGCAAGATTTTGTCCTTGACATTTCCTTGCATCAAATATTTTGGCAAGTAATATGAGTAAAAAAAATTTGGATATATCATAAAATAAGAGGTGGTTTGCCACTCTCTCTAAAAAATTGACCTCCTGATTTAATTTTTCCAAATAAAAATTTATTTATATTTGTCATTTGACATGATATGTTATGATCTCCATCTATGGTCTGTCCCCTACAATAGCAGTGAGTAGAAAGATATAAGTGGTGAGCAGTTTACACTAAAGTCGGTCACGTTTTCTTCTTTTTCGACAATTCTTTCCAATACAGACATTTTAGAGTCAAAACATCCTGAAATTATGGTGCATGCATTTAAACATAGTCTGTTATGAATAAGTATATGAGTAAATGCAAATTCAAACAGAAAGATAAGTCTCAGTACTTAAAATACACTCACTCCAATAAAGTATAATCCACAATTTATTAACATGCTGGAAAATATCTGTCTAGAGATTTTCACCTAAAACAGGATGCAAGTTTGTCTCAAACACAGCATTGATTTTCTTGTGGGCTTCATTTAGACATCCTGCTTTTTCCCCGCTTACAACTGTAGATCATTCAATAAGTGTCAATAATAGTTCCCCTGACTGAACACACAGCCTCCGGGCTTTAGGGAAGTGTGTCTTTCCTAATCAGACATACTATTAGACGCTTGTTGGAGAAAATCTGTATTAATTGCAATTCAGATGTTGTCTAGTCTGTGCCGTAGCTCACAGATGTAAAATGCAAAGACATGCTATTTAATGGCACATGCTGCCATACCTGAAGATGCACACACATCTGCACACAAACACACAGACAGCTACATTACAAGTAGCTATGGCTTATATGCAGACCACCTGCATATGCACACAAATACACACAAACAAACGAACCCACCTGTCCTCATTTGAACTTAATTCAAATCGACAGAGGAAACACTGGAAGCCAGTCAGATGCTCTTTCTTTCACGTCGGGCTGTTTGATTTAGCATTTTCAAAACAAACAATTTCCCCAACAATTGCAATGAACATTACTAAGAAGCAGGAATGTTGATTTGTGGTTAGCAGCAGCCAGGGAGCAGGAGACATGATGGCGACTATTATGTACAGTTTAATTCTGACAGCTGCAAAAGGAATGGAGACAAGTGAATGATTATGAACAGGGGGTGAAGGGAGGGGGTGGGAGATGGAGGGTTAGAGTGGTAAACAGTGACATCATGGGCCTGTTTTCGAGTGCTTAAACAGCCATGAAGCAGCTTTAAGGGAAATATCACTCAGAGAAATAGCTATGCGTCCTCAGTATGTGGCAAATCTGTCTGCAAAGCAAGAACATTATCACAATAACAGCAACAAAGTCTGGATTGTAAATGAGCTTTGACTGAAGTCGTGAAATATCTGTATCTTGTTACCTCAATCAACTACATTCTGTTTTATTGTTACCATTTAGTAACTCTTCTATTCTCCAGAGAAAAGATTCACCAATACCTCCTGATGATATAACAAGTGCAGTCCTTCTTATGAGGTTTGTGGCATTTGGACAGAGTCAAAAATGGTTGACAGATGAATTCTTGATGATTTATTTAGCGTTTGAGATGATTCTAATAAGATGCTACATGGCCTCTTCTTTCTGGGCAGACACAGACAGAACAGAGGACACGGTTTGTTTAGTCTTGACCTTCCTCCCTGTGTATCATCTGGGGATGTTGCTGCATCTCCGTCCTATCTCATTTAATTTGCAGCACACTCAGCCCAAAATCAACTCAGGGATAGTGATTCTAGTGGTTTTGTTTTTGGTACTAAATTCTCTAATTTTAGTGCAGATGAGGGTTTTTGGTGTTAAAAAAAAAAAAGGGGGGGGGGGGGGGGGGAGAGAAAAAAAAGGCGTCTGTGTGATGTAAGTGTGGATTCTTTGTGCTTTGACTCCACCTGCAGTTCCCATAGAGCACCACATACTGTATACTTTGTCTACTCTGAACCAGTAGGAGGGAAACGGGGGTGGCAGGCTGCTACCTAAGAAACCACAGACGTTTATACGAAGAAGCGAAAACAAAACATCATTAGAAATATTCTAAATAAAATCCAATTTTGACATTGCAGCCTCATTTATCGTTTGGGTTGAGGTTTCCTTAAAAGAAGCCTTTTTGTGTAGATGTTACCTTTGTGTGAGCTGGGACGTTTGTTTGTAGATTGTCAGCGATGCACACGGAGTGTCGTGAGAATGTGGAGGACATTTTCCATCCCTGACAGAGGACACTTTCACCCTACTCCCAATGCTCAACAGACAAAATGACAGCATGCTGACTTCCCTCTCTGTGACAGACTGCTGCTGATGACAAGGTGTATTTTAGACTCTTCACTGTGGTCTGGCACTTGTGGCAAACTATAGCCTACCACAGATGCAGCGGCAGTTCAGAATCAGAATGAGAAAAGTTACTGAAGATGTATACTCTGCATCTTTCAAAATTTGCTAAGATACTGTATATTCTACATATATGTTAATTTTTTTCCTTTCAAAATTTGGCAACAACTTATTTAGTATACTATAGTCATCCAGTAGATTGACAGAGTCACACAAAGTTTCCTGTCTGAAGGTAGAGAAAAGCACTACCACCACTATCAAAGGAAAAACAAAACATTGAGTTAGTGGTTACTACTCAGACAGGCTAGGCAACATGATTTATTTTGTAAAACCTGAAACAAAGCTCATGTCAGACATATTGGATAAGTCTTCATTCTGTATTTGATGATGGTCAACCAGGGAGCAGGTTGCACCTCGCCAGTGCAAGAAAAGGCACTAATGTTGATGTATGTTTGTGAGGACAGTTGAGAGACTGTGGCTCCAGGCAAGAAGTAGATCAGAGAGATCTGAGTACTAGACAGAGTTTACCTTCGCCCGGAGGTAAAATGGTGTCAGCTCATACCTGGTTTTGTAGGCTGGAATCACAGTTTTGAACCTGATTTGAACCATGACACACTGGCACCGCAGGATGCAGGGCAGTTGCATAATATTTGTTGTAGGGGCTGAACATCTGCATAGTTGGGCCAACAAGAAGGAAATTACTAATTTAAAGATGACTAATGCATGCACCAGCACCTGGGCTGCATTTTAGTACATGTGCACTGTGCTCTTGTACTGTACAAGTATAACTGCTCTACTGTTGATATGATGGATAAACATAGCACAGCATGTCCACAGTTGTCACATGTCCACAGTCTCTCAGGTAGTTTTTTGGTTAACTGAATGCTAACAGACATTTATACCAACAATTTGCTTAATGATAAGCCAACTGAAAAATTATTCTTAAGACTTTTAATGGATGTCCAGCTAATGAAATAGAATAAGTCGGTTTACTGCTCATTCATGCTAGCTATCATTCAATTTTCTTCATTTTAAAGTACCCTTATCTGAAATCTCCTGTGCTATAGTATTGTCAGGTAAAAACAGTAAAAAATGCAAGTGATGCAGATGGTTCTGACAGTCCAGGGAACTTCACAGCGCCCAGCCTACCATGGCTGAGTGTTTTCCTGAGTCCTCTGAGCTTTCTGAGAAGCTCAAATGTCAGTCTCAGATCTCAGCTTTTCTTGCAGAGTACCCAAATCCCTATTCAGCTGCTTTTGGAGTCATGGGTACTTGCGATGTACAGTATACCTGCATTGACTCAGGTGTTCAAAACTGAAATAAAGTTGGCTATGGTCAGTGTTCTGCAGAAATTGGACTACAGTATGAATTGCATCTGTCCAATATTCAATATTATTGGGATTCAAGTGGCTCTTTCATTTTGAAACCACATTCCTCCCCTTAGTTAGTTGTAGTTCTGCTTTGTTTTGTTCTCTCTTTTACTCATCTCACTTCTTGTTTTTTCTTCACCAATGAAAAGATGAAAACTCAAGTGACAGACATTTGCAAATTGAGATCAGTATCAATATCCAAGCTCTGTGATCTTTAGCACTGCCTGAGAGGAGACCAGGAATGGCTGCATGTATTGGACTTATCAATCTGGCTCTTACTGAGCTCAGGTCTATTTGTCCCAGATGCTAATCTGCAGAGCTCAGCTCTTAGGCCAGAAGT
This sequence comes from Rachycentron canadum, assembly GCA_038496675.1. NCBI lineage: Eukaryota > Metazoa > Chordata > Actinopteri > Carangiformes > Rachycentridae > Rachycentron > Rachycentron canadum. Next base: position 15,928,989 of record CM076660.1, on the reverse strand, counting down.
GCTCTACATGTATTTGCTGCAAAATAACATGAGCAGGCATGCCAAGTCCATCCTGCCTGGGTTTTTGTCTAAGGCCCAGGGAAAGATGTGACACATCGGGGAGGGCAAAGTGTCCCTTTGTGCCTCCACCACGAAGCGGCAGCTCTCACAGCTGTGGGTAGCAGATGCTCTGAGGTTACAGCCACGGGCCTTCAGGGACATCACCACTCTGCCCTCCAGGGGCTGAATACATAACACACTCTCCAAAGAAAACTTACTGAGGGCTTAATGGGAATAAGGTGTTTTGTCATTCGTCCTTTAAATTCAGTTATGAAATACAGAATTGGTTGTATACTTTCTAATCAGTTTTTTATTTGTCATATTTTTTTACCTATTTGTAAATACATACAGATTTACGTACAGTAAATGCCATATTTTTCTGCATACCGACTTCAGTACAAATGATAACATCCTGTTCTGTTGTATGACATAAATGCCCCAACGTTAAATTTTTAAGATGCAAGAAGATTTGGCAATTTCATAACATAGCCTCAGTTAGTTTTAAAGCAAAGCATTATTTCGTTTCCCTCTGTATCTAAATGACCATTAGACATAGCCAGCGTCACTCATAGTGGGTCTTAGATTTCTTCAGACCACATAAGCCTGACCAGACATGTTTGAAAAAATGTGTTGAGCCAAAAGGCCATGGCTGTCAGCTCTGAGCCTACTCACGATAGGATAATCTGTGCCGACTGTCGATAACTGAGTGCCCTTTCTCAGTCCCAACTTGACCAGATCCCACACAGGTTAAAATCTGCATTAAAATCATTTAGTGTGGCCTGTGTGGGCTTCCCTGCAGCAAATTAGTGTGAACTGATTTACTACACTGTTGCACATTGCTTTACCCACGATTCGGTGTTCAACTTTTCTCTTCCTCTGTAGATTTCCACAATCATTTCCCAACCAAGGTTGAAGGTAAATATAAATGAGTAGCTCTGTTGAGTTTGTCCATTACTGGAAAGAACAACAAGAAAAGGGAAAAGCAGGCATAAAATGAAAAGTAAAAAAAACAGAGGCCTGAGTATGGGTGAGTAAATGCAAGAAGAAATCATCTGTTAAAATTCATTAGCCAAGCTTCTCTGAACACAAAATGACAAGACATTAAATATGTATTATTTATGAAATGTCTGTGCTCTCTGAAAAGGGTGTCTAGTGCTGTTAATTACTCAGCCATTCATTCAGAAAAGATTATTTCAAATGGAAAGTGAAAGCAAGGCTAGACAGCAAAAGAGCTGTTAGTTTCTTTCACGCTATTTTTAAATGACATTGGTGAAAATGGAAAAGCTAATTATGGTAGCTCTAAAATTCAAAGCTAATTTGAGAAGCAGCATGTCAGGTTTATTGACATCTTCTGTAGAGTGATGTGGTTTGATGGCCACCAAGGAATCTCACTGGCACCACAAGGGAATGGAGGAGTGACTGCATGAAAAATCACTACTTGCAGGAATGAAAATAATTTCTGGTAATAGATTTTTATATTCCCCAATTCCCAAGAATCCTTGTTTGTTGGCTGTGGGAAAAAAAAATCAACTGTATTCATGTATATTCAAATAGACCCCTTATAGATTAAAAGTCAACATGTTGTTGATTATCAGACTTCAAAATAAAGGCCTTTTTAAATAATGTATTTTAGCAAATCTTTAACAACCAAAAACATGACACCAGTCAAAAGTTTTTTTCAGCGTGTTATTTAAATTTCCATAATTCAGTGTTTTAATGTTTCTGAAATTAAAGCATAGAACAAATTAACAACAGGTTATTTTAAAAGCAAGGAATCATGTTTTGTTAAATTAGGTTAAATTTAAATTAAATGTTTGACTCTCTCAGCAGCAGGATAAACTCACTCTTTCTGAAATGGAAATGAAACATTGTTCAGAAAATTTGTCATTCCCACAAATGTGTTGGAGTTTCAGGCTGCTTTGCTTTCACCTTCTGTCCAGTTCATCCCAAACCAGCTCCACAGGGTTTAAGTCTGGAGACTGTGCTGCTCTACCATTGTGTAATGCCACAGTCAGGTTCTTTTCTTTGAATGTTTTGGGTCATTATCTTTCTGTAGGGTGAACCTCTGACCAACCAGTCTGTCTTTCTTTTACACAACTTTTTCTCACCAATATACAGTTCTGCTTCCTGCAGCACAGCACTGTCCTATTAATGTATCAGAGGGTGCAGTAACACAGTTTGTCCCAACACTGCCTTTCTACAGACAGAGGTTTATAAGTTATCAATCTGTAGGAATCAACTTTCAGGGCTTCACTTCCACTGCTGCAGGAGAACTGTGAGTTAAATGTACATATTAATGGTAGCACAGGTTTTGTTGTTGTATTACGTATTTGAGACAAAGTATTTTGCTGGTGAGATGGCTGTTTTGTTCACAACAGTATCACTGGCTGTGCCTTTTTAAAAGTGTGTATGTGTGCGTGAATAGAAATCACTAACTTGATGCAGACCACTGGCAAACTCCTGAAAATATTTTTCAACATCCCAAAGTCACAGCAGGCCGGGGAGCATGACGCTACTTTTTATCATCAGTGTGATTAGTTTTATTTTCCAACTCATGAGAAAAAAAGCAGCAGTGCTTTCAAGGTTTGTGATTCCTCCTTAAAGGCAGTCACCTGGCAAAGTGAGAATGGGAGCAGAGCATTTATCCACTTAAAGAGAGCCACCCCGATGATGTCAGTAACAGATGATTGCAAGACACTCCCCTCTCCATCGCCTCACAGCCAGCTTTGGTCACTGAGGGCAGAAGGGAAAGAGGATGGGGGTAGGGGAGATAATTATCAGTATAAATGAAGCCCTGCGAACGATCCGCACTGCTGGGTCCCCTGATCTAGTCTCCAAGGCAACCTCACCACGCTCATTTGTTTTGTAGATGAGTAATTACATCCAATTAGTGGCCAGTGGAAAAAAAGGAGTCCAAGAAAGGCCCATTGTTCTGGATAGATTGTGTGAATATTAATAGTGGGACGGTCTGAGGCACAGTGATATGATCGGTGATACTAATGCAGCTGTGGGCACACTCTGCCCAGTCTCATCCTGCATAACAGATCAGATAGCCACTGATGAAAATATATGGCTTTGAGAATATGTTGCTGCAGTTTGTGCACGAGCATCTGAGTCGTGCTCTCGTCCAGCTGCCTCTAGCTGGTAAACAAAGCCATTTTCTCACCTGAGCCTGCCACACCTGCAGACGGTGCTGCGGCATGCAGTGTCTGAAAATTTCTTCAACCTCATTGCCTGGGCAAATAAAAAAATCAAGGACAATATCTTGACGCCCCCCTTAGGAAAGTAATAGGAAAAATACATGTATGTTATATTGTGTTACACATGATGCTGCCCAGTTTGTGGTACATGTGGTGGATTTGACGGGTAAATGTATTAAGGTTGGTACTTTGGAAATGGTTGTTGTTTTGAATGGCACTTGATGAGATTTGAACTTTTCATAAAGCCGGGCAGACACTGTATAGCGATTTTAAGCACAAATTGGCTGCTCCTGACTAATTTCTGAATCGGGCTTCTGTGAGATTGGTTGTCAGAAATTTTGGTCGGCTGTCTTGCAGTTTGAGCACTTGCACAGTCCGATTCCCCATATTGCTTCTGTCAAAACAAACTGTAGTGAGCTTGTTTTAATATTAATGGGGTGGTATTTTACATGTTGTGGCTAAGACTCTAGTCAGCTGTGATATAAAACTGATCTTCTCTACAGAACAGACAGTCCATATTGTCTGCATCTTCTAGCCATCTGCAGGTTCTTTTTTTGTCCTCTTACTTTCTCTTCATAATAGAATAGTACAAAGTGATGCTTCCTTTCTCTGTTTTTATAAACGTTGCTGAAGAGTGGTCATCTTGTTTGTTTAATCATAATTGTCAATGGACAAAACCAGTCGGTGGGTTTGATGTTAACGTTCCAAGTTGTTGGTCAGTTTGTTTATAAAGAGTGAGCAGGTTCCAGCTGAGCAAAAAGTCAAAGCAAAAAATCTAAACTTGTTAACACTAAGTACAAGACTTAAAAGATGCAAACAGATTAATGTGGTTCAGTTGCTTACACATACAACCTTATCTCAAATGAAAATATCTTCCCTGTCCCCAATTTTGAAAGCTGCACCCACTTCAGTCATCTGCTGCTGACAGTATTTTGATTTAATACATATAATAATAATAATAATAATAATAATAAAGTTCCTTGTGTGTTTGGTCTGAATAATAATAATAATCATAACTTAAATCATAATAATTATTATTATAATATTGTTTGTGTGCAGCATGCCTGATGCATGCCTAACCTCATTCAATAATGCCACAACTACATTTTTACAAAGATTACAACATGGTTCATTTTCAGTTGTTCTGTGTCAGCTTTATATTGTGTGACAGTGAAATGTGCTAAATTACAGTTCACTGGTGAAGCATAGTGAAAAGTAATGCCTATTTGGTTCCAGTTTTACACTGTTCTATATTTGTGACATAGTTAAAATAGCTTCCTTATGAATTCCCAATAACATGGTTTGTGTTATTGTCAAATGTTTTTTTCCCCCATTATAATTATTCCATTGATCCAGTTTTCCTCATTAGCAAGGCCAATCAATTTTCAGTGACATTTGTCTAAGTGAAGTAAATGGAATGATTGGTTCTTGAGCTTTGTTCAATGTGTCAGGCATTATGTGACGTACGTGGGAAGCCTGCCATATTTGGAGCCTATAATTTGATGAGTGGGCAGACAGCCCACAAGTGGTGAGATCAGAGTGCTAAAAAGCATTGGCGGGGAGAAACATGGCTGGTGCTTACATTCCATTTGGCAGAAGTGGACTGTCTCACTCTGAATGGGTAGAGGTGAAGTGCCTTTGAATGGCTATTCGCTCCAGGACCCAAATAAAGAAAAAAAAAAAAAACAACACAAACACACAGCAGGGGAAACCCAGCATGAAAAAGCCGGTGTCACCAATCTCAGTCCCTCCTGAGTAGATTAACTCTGTTATCAAAGAGGTGTGAGAAGGAGCAGTTTCTTTTAATTGCACTCTTTATATGAGCAGCTTGTCTCAGATTAAGAGGACAAGCAATAAATGTCAGCACGACTTATTGCTAAATGACATTTTCTAAACTGTTGATAATCCACCATCTGTGTCAAAGAGAGAACCGTTTGAGGAGGCCAATCTGAGACGTGCTTAGATTTCAGAATGTCGATCATCAATAAACATGAATGTCTCTGTATCTCATTCACATAAAAACCTTATTATCTATTGCTATTGGTTAAAAAGGGCTTCAAATTAATTATTGATTGGTGTGCTTTGTGTTTCTTTTCATTCAAATTACAACAGCTTCCTTCAGGTATTTTGACAAAGAATTGTCGGTTTGAAATGAGAAATGTATTGAGCTGTGTTTTAATGATGCTTTAGTTTTATCTCACTCCAAATGCAAGAAAACATGGGGGACACAGGTCAGTTCTACAAAAGTATCATCAAAGCTGTGGCTTTTATATTTTTGTAAATTTCACTGTGTATTGTTATTGGTCCATTTGAATCAAGTCAAGGAATAAAATTAAGCTGAGGAGGTTTTAATTGTGTGCTTTAGGGAGAGATAATATGTTTCCATAATTGTAGAGCTAGTGTATAACATACAGCTGAACATATCAAACACAGACCATATGCCAGGGGGGCCTGGCCACATGGCAGGAGCTGCTGGGGAGGGAGGGCAGGGAGGGCCACTTAAAGCAGACAAAATGACAAGGATGTAACCTAAAAATGGTGTAATACACCGCCAAGCTATGCTCAACAATCTGGACATTGACTTTGACAGTGAAAAAAAGTTGATTTCCACAATGATGGAGTCCCCTCCCCTCCCCCTCCCCACCCTATACTGTATCTCCCAGGCCTCCCCGATTATGGGTTTTACTCTGCGCCCAGTGACCAGAGGGGGGGGCCCTGCTCCTTTGCTGACTATGGCTCCCTGGGGCCCCAAGCGGCTCAGATGCTGCACAGTGAGCATGCCACCTCCGCCTGCAACTCCCCCCTCCAGCACCTACACAGCCCGGATCAGTTTAAGAACCCAGGTTTGTATATGCGCATCTATCTCATCCACGTTTTGGACTTTTCAGTTTGACTCATGACATTATTCCATGCAGAATAATTTTTTCCTTTTTTTTACTACATGTTCTCTTGCTTTTGTTAAGGAAAAATACCCCCCCCCCTTCAAAAACAACTATAAAAACGTCTTGCTGACAAAATAGCATTGCATGTTTCTCCTCCTTTTTTCAATTTTTAATGTAGATTTTCTGTTTCTTTGTGAAGTTATGCTCCAGCCCCTGCTTGCACATAGGGGGCCGACACACACAGTACAGAATGTAATCCTTCATTTGCATGTGAACAAAATAACTACTGATGATATTGGAGAGTACACTGGCCTCTCCATCAGAGCTCAGGTTCATGTGGATTTTGAAAAGCAAAGGAGCGAGTAAGTGTGAGTCTTTTTTTAGTGGAGCCCTTTAAGTATTTGAAGTGTAAGAATGATTGCTCGCGTTACTAGTGTGTGAAATCAGTAGAAATGCTCCACAATGTTGAACACTTAACAGACAACATTTTTGCATAATGCAGCTATTACTCTACAACACAAGCACATTTTCTTCTTCTGTGCTTTTTCTGATGTTCTCTTATCCACCTTATGTAATCATAGCTTTCAAAAGCCAAGGATGAGATTCCACTGACAAGTAAAATATACTTCACAGTGACATTTCAATGACTGCAGACTAAAAAACATTATAAATTCATGCTATTTCTTTGAGAGCCACATAATTATCAACCTTTTTTGACATGCTACAGTATTATTTTTTAATTCTGAATATTACATGATCACGTTTGCACTGACATGACGTACCACCAGTGTTTATTGAAAAGTTGTAAGTAAAGGAGGTCTAGTTTAATGGGTAGCTTTAGGGTAATGTGTTGATCTGCACACAACAGTTATGTTCTTGTGTGAGACTCGTGGCCCTGCTGGGGCTGAATCCTGCCACAGTCTTCAGTCATGTGCCTCCATCTCCACTTCACAATAAAATTTGGACAGATAAAGTAAGAGGGTAAGTGTGGGGCCAACTCTGTCCCTAATGGTTAAAGTGTTGGCCAGCTGCACTGGAGATATGTTGGCATTTCCTACAGACTCTCCAGACTCCAGACTCTTGTATAAATACAAATATACAAATACAACAGATTTTCTGGAGTTTTGAAACAGGCCTGTTGCTTTACTTGTTGCATATTTGTGTAAGTGTGGTTGCACTACAAACAAAATGTTTTACCTTACTTTTTGCTTCCTATAGATCTGTTAAGGAGTGTGAAAGGGTTTTTTTTTCATCACTGTACATCACTGCAAATCCACACACCGACGCCATTGTCTCTGATTTGGGTCGTGGCTGTAGCATAGTGATTAAAAGAATAACATATTATATAAGAGTAGAAAAGATTCTGTGTCACCTCTGTTTTTTTTTTTTTGTTTTTTTTACCAGCAGCTACTGTAAGTCACTCTGTTGGACTGTTGCTGCTCGGCTGCTTTTTTTTGTTTTGAGTTTGTTTGGTAGAGCACAGGTTTGTCTCGCCTGAGAGGACACGTTCAAATCCCCCGTGAGTCAACACGACTTGATTACATCGTAACACAATTTACATGCTTGTTGTTTGTGGAATACACTTTATATTTGTCGCCATCCTTGACCCTAATGATATGAAATTTAGAGACAATGATACCACTTATTTGATGTTTTTCTTTCTTTTTTTTTCTTTAAGTATATAAAAGCAAATATGCATAATATAATTGACTTTTGTGTACATTAGCGGCCTTATGATGATGTCAAACTGGAGGTCATAGATTATCCATATTTCATTTATCACTCCATTACTGTTTAAATGCTGTGGTTAGCAGCACTGCTCCACACAAACACAAGCTCAGTCCACAGATGACAGTTGCCTAGAGGGAGAATAGGATAGTGTCCATGTGCAGTTTGATGGCAAATCTCATGGATAAATGCTTCTCTTGTGCAAAGTGGCTACATCTGTACTTCAGCACTGCATCAAAGTGAAACAACTAACTTGGAAGACACAGGGAGGCAATGAAGCAGACAATGTACTGTAGAGAGTGAGACATAAGACATTCATTAACACAGGTCTTTTTTTTCGTTCACAAACACAAGTCAGTCTTCAAATTAATCAAATGATTTACTCTGCAGTCTTTTTTTTCTTTTTTTGCCCTCAGTCAAATCTATCTGCACCACAATTACAAAAGGCTAAAGCATATGAAAGACCTGTCATTCTTTACATAAAAAAATGAGTAAATATATTAAAAATAATTGCTAGCACATTAATCTGTGTTCCAGTGGACCCTACTTGCACTTGGGATTGTTTTGCTCCCAAAGCTAAATGAAGTGCAGTCCAAAAATTTAAATGGAGGGAAAAATAGTTTCACAGGAACAGGGGTGAGCCACACTCTAATAAAAATCACCAGTCATAGGAAATGAGGATTGCCATTTCAACTGAAAAGATCCTTAATTATATAATAAGCCAGCCTACTGGGGGCTGTGCAGGCAAGATAAGAGCAGTAGCTGCTCACTGTTTAAAAGTCCTTAACAGTGAAACAGCAGTGTCAACTCCACTAGATGTGTGTTTAGTGAGATGGCTTCTATTTACTAGAGTGCTATACACAGATATATAAAGTATTTTTTTCCAGGTGCTACTAATAGACCTACCCTGTCTAATGTAGTGTTGATAAATGGAGCAGTGATATGTTAAACATGGTGACAGTGACACTTTGTTTACCGCCTGTGTGGATGTGCTGCAGTTCTACTGTATTTTCTTTACGTTTCCCTACAAAGACTTCCTCTCAGGCATCACAGGGTTCATGAGCTCATATATACAAGATCGAGCATTTTCTGTGGTCGGAACATTTTTCTTTTTAATGCAGCTGTACAGTTTTTTTTCACACTCTGTCTGTGAATAAGGGTGAAATGGAGGGTTATGTGGAGCTGACAGCGGAGGAGATTGCTGTTAAGAGATCATTGCATTTTTCTTTCTCCTCGACTGTTTTTTTCCTGTAATGCTAGTGTTATTGGCCTTTAGTTGGCATCTGGATTTTCAAAGGACATTTTATTAGGCAGAGTTTTCTCTTACTCACAGGGCAAAGGTGGTAAGTCATGTACAGTATTTCTTTTTTGTCCCCCACCCTGAGTTTGGGCCTGCAGATGAACCCGGGTCAAGCTTTTATATTTCCCCCTTATGCCTCCTTCTCTTGTGTCACTCACCTCTTTTGCTTTATGCCAATGTTACTTTGGCAGACTGAAAAGCTGAAACACCCAGCTGAAAGTATTAAGGCGATTCAGAAAGATCCGGCTGGTGTCTCTGAATCATACAGGAAAGTAGCATCAAATATTTCAAATGTCTGGGTTCAAAATGCTACAGTGAAATCCAAAATCCTTAATAATCCTGTGTTATTCTTCTTATTCAACAGCCAATGTTGTTTTACAAGTACTCCTCCACATATGCATGACAACATTTACGCTGCAACCTTACTAGTTTCTTAGCATGGTGGAAGTATTTCTAGCAATGTGCTTGTTTTGTGTTGTGCATGATTATACAAAGTGAATGTTACTCCTGTGCATAATACACACAGCATGTAGATTATATTTAGAATATCATACTGGATTCACCCTTAATTTTTATTTGTTTAAAGTCATTAAACATAAATCTTGCACTATTTTGTCAATTTTCAGATGAAATTGAGTATGTACTTTAAACAGTAATATGAACTATAAGAAAGTCCCTTGAGACAAAAACATGAATCCAGTAATGTGTTCTTTTGATTTTAATGTGTCCATTTGAGTCATAGCTCAAGTAAGTACAGCACTGATCATTGTTGGGTGTTTCTGAGCTGCTCCGCTCCCTGCTTGTGTTTGTATGCAGGAACCAACCCGTCAAGGCCCGGAGGTTTTCCTGGTGCTAACAGTCCAGGGCCTGTGGCTGACCTGTACGGACCTAGCAGCCAGGATTCAGCTGTGGGCAACTACATCAGTGCTGCTAGCCCTCAGCCTGGCTCTGGGTTTGGCCCCAGCATCACAGTGAGTACTCAAATGCAAACTTTATGTCATGTCTGACTGCACTTTGAGCTCAGTTGCCTCTTCTGTGTCAAAATACCACCACTAAAATTAGACACTAAGCCAATGCACACTGCTTATGATTGTGACATTCTGTAAAATGATCCAACACCAGATTTGTTTTAGTAAAAGTCTAGCTTACTAATTATAGTTCATTAAACTCCACCACTGAATTTTTTAAAATAACCACAGTCTACCTACAAGTATTCTACATCCAAACATATAGTAGAGTCCAAGTTTGGCTGATTTCCTCTGCTGTCAGTGATTTCAGAGGTCCCATAAGCATTGTGTACATCAGGGTAAATCCAGTCTTAGCTCTGAAAGTTATCTGTGTCAGATGCAAATATGTATTCCCCTCAGATGTTGCACATATCACCTCACTTCAGACATTGTGTCACCTTCCCAGAACAAATTTCCTTTATTTTTAGAAACCCAGCTGTCCCAGAGCTTGAGTTTGATCCGTCACTAGGACAGTGCGTATGAGCAGGTCCTGTCTCTCGCACTGTCCTTGTTTGGTTGCTCAGCCATGTGCTGTTGCACTTTTCCTCCTGCTGATCGGTTAGCTGCCAGTTGCCATGTCAACTCATAAGTGTACGATTATCAGGGCTAGTAGAGGTGACAGTAGGAAAGATGTGCTCTCAGTCTGACAGTGTCGCCTTCTGTGGATACGCAGCAACCTCCTAAGAATCCCTCCTCTTGCTGGCACTGTAAGGATACACAAAGAAGACACAAAAATCCTCTGAAGGCCTCAACCCTTCTTCTTTACAAAGAAAGTGGCACATCTTAACCTGAGAGATCGTTTTAAAGCCAGTAAAATATCTTAACTGGCACAATTGATTCTGAAGAGGATGTTCACCAATTTTTAGAGTAGAAGTGGAGACAAACTAGACAATAAAGCTGCACAATGAAACATGGCTGTCCAACTGGCACCATTCCCCTGTCCCACAATATGTTCCCAACATCACAGCAGGTGAAAAAGGCAGGAGACCCCCTCCTCATCCCATTTCAGTGACACCATCAGTGACTAGCATTTCGATTCACTCCCCAAAGTTAACCAAAGAACATGACTTAACAAGAATCATGTCTACCAGGAATCTTTTAACTACATCCTAATCTATTCACTGTGTTAATGTTCAGCTGGTAATGTTTAAGTAGTGCTACGTTAGCTGGCAAAAGCTAGACACTCTCAAATCCAGACATTCAAATGTGAGCTTCTCAATACAGCCAAATTAAATTAGGCTTACTATTAGTGACTCAGAGATTCAAATATGTTTAGGACCTTGTTTTAACGAAATGATGAGGCTCAAACTCCCCAAAGAAAGACATAATCAAACTATATTGCTTGTGTGTTCGGCTACCTTGGACCTCACCGGATAATTAATCTAAAATTGTACCATCTGAATTTTATGGCTCCTAGAAAGCAGCAGGGCTAAGCTCTTGGATTCACTGCGAGGCTTGTTGAGGCATGTTTGTAATGTCTTACATGACTGAACTGAGTGACACAGTATAGGTTATGAAAATAACACCTGCTTTCTGAAGGAAACTAATTAATGCATGGCTTAACTGAGGTGGAATAACTACAAGCCCATTAGTGCTGCAAGCAAGCACTGCAAGACTACAGGGTGAGGACACTCTTTCTAAAACTTTACAGTCCACATCATTAACTTAAATTTCCTGCTAAAGTTATCAGAATATTCAATTTAAGTTTATGATTATTAATTTTGACTTCCCATAGTATTTTATTGTTGTGATGTTGTGGAAAAATAGTGACTTAGTCTGTGTTTTGGAAACCCAAACTGTGGTTGTACAACAACATTTTGTGCATCTTTTCTGAGAGAAACAGCACAGGAGATCTATCACTTCCTTGCACTACATTGAATTAATGGGGCTAATAACAGTTTAGCAAAGATGAAATGAATGTGAGACTCATAGATCAGTAGTCTTGCATTCTTATTGCATATTGTCACTGGGAGCTAAAAACTCATAAAAAGGCAAAACAGCTCACTTTAATTTTAGTAAATATGTGTAATTGATTTATGATATCCAAACAAACACAAAGCTTAACAGAAAAATACATTTTATTGCTTTTTTGCTTCCTAAGCAAAGCCTCTCTTATTAATTGTTTTAGGTCCACTGGCTATCTGCCATAATCTGTTGGTCTCAGTGTAGGAAGCAAAATATTTGTTATGAAAGACCAGTCTGGCTCATTTTCAAAGCAGATTTACCACCAGATAGTTTAAAGATGGAAATGAGGCGATTTGTTTCCATTATTTTCATTTGTTGCAACAGTTTACAACCTTAGTGAAGTGCTGAGTTAGACAATGTAAAGTATTTTAATGCAGAGAACTAAAGAAAATTGGCTTTTTGTCATGGTCACCTAAAAACAGTTTTAAAAAATGTCATCACTGAAACAGATTAATGAAAATTTAAATTTATTTTAACCATATAATTAAAGCTGCTATATGTTAGTTTTACTGTTGCTCCATAGCCAATGTGAGCATTATCAGCTGTTAACTTACCTGTCTAGAAGAAATTATATGACTCCAGCTTTAAGCTTCATTCCTTTACACACCAAGAGCTGCTCCAGCCTCTATTTGCCTGGTTATAGTTCTATCACTTCTTTTCCTCTACTGAAGTTAGCAAGCTAACCAGCTGCCTCTCGTCCAGTCTGCTCTCAGTTCACACTTCTGAAGAAGTAGTGCTGATCAGAGGGCATATTCTAACCTCTTGTCTTGTCAGCACAATGATGGCTGAAGCTCTTGGAAAGTGACCAGTCCTGCTCCAGAGAGTGAGAAACTGTTCAGCAGCAACGGAAACTCACATATAGCACCTTTAAAGACAGGCTTTGTGATTTACTTACAAATTGTAATGTGCTTGGGATACTACTATCTACTAAAAACTCCACTTCAGAATTACCCAGTGAATCAAACAGAGTGCAGAGGTGATGCAGATGCCCTCTGACTCCCTGCTCTCGGCGAGATGATCTCTCAATTCAGAACATTAAAAGAGGAAATGATTCAGAACTAAAATGTGCTTGATAATTCATTTCTTTACTGAGGATGCTGTTGAACTGAATACATGTAAGCTCATCATATGCCACAACCTCATGGGTGACTTCACTGATTCACTGATCTGTCCCTCGATCTTACGCTCCAGTGATTTTATTAATCCCTTTAGCCAATATCAAAACAGCCACTGTGAAGAAACAGTAATGAACTTAACTGTCTTTTTATACCAGACAATTAGAGAGCAATTAGTTGATTGAGGTGATAAGGACAGATAATCACTGTTGAAAGTGCTTCTCTTTTTTACTGATGTTTTTGAATCCAAGGATTTCTGCAGACCTATCAGCAGCAAACCTCACAGTAACAGTGATAACAGAGCTCAAAACCACACTGATCTTTGTGAGAGGTGTTTATGATCCTATCCTCTGCATGCTTTCAGATTAAATCAGTTTGGTATGTTAGCATGAATGGGGATTGTGTGTATTATTATTTGTAGTAGTATTATCTCCTTCATATATTTAAGTATTTTCCATTGAGGATTTTATAACCTGACGACTTCATTGTCATAGAAAATTGAGGTCTGTGTATCGCTGCAGGCACCGGTTCTCCATTACAAGAATATAGAACGAATCTGTATAATATATATGAAAATAGTCTCCTTCCCTGTTGCTCGATGTGATCCAACTGAATCCAAAAGTTCACATTCATGCTGGCTGAAAAAAAGTTGATATGATACTCACTTTTCTTTCCTTGAAATGCATACTGACAAAAGCACTAACTGTACACTTTTAGGGCCCGTTGATTGCAACAGCTTTTACAAATGGATACCATTGAACAGGTGGCCGGTTGCCATCTCATCAGAGGTATTGCATTTTATTTACTGTGCATTTCTATCAGTCTCTCTCTCCTCTATCTCATAGATGTTCATCACTTTAGTCATTGTTTATTCACAACATGACAGAGCTGGTAGTAAAGTGTGAGTGTGATGGAAGGTTTATCTGCTCCCGGGATGGTCTGTTTGATGCCTTAACAACAAAAAAACAAAAACACTCAAAAAAATAAGAAAATATTATCTTTCATTCCAAGAATATTCATCTTGGTCACTTTGTTTGTGTCGGAAAAAGTTCCACTCAGTCACACACACACATATACTACCAGTTCTGCACTTTTTCTTTCTCGTTTCTTATTAACATGTGCAGATGTTTCCAACCTTAAATAATCTTACACATTCATTACTAGTGCAAACCATATGTCACTTATTTGTTAACTCTATAGTAGGACATGTTATCAGTTCATTTTTTGATCTTCAAGGACACAACTATGATCACAGTTCTTCACCACCACAACGAAAGCAAAATCTAAAATCACAATCATCTAGAAACTGTTTCCCAAACAGTATTAGTATTATTATTTTGTCTCTGCAGTACCTATTCACTACTAACATTATTCCATGTATAGTCAGAATGTCTTGAGCTTTTTATCTGCTTCCAGCTATTTTTGTAGAGAAAATGTGTGATGTGTGTTCAGTTCATTTTTGCATGTGTTTAATTATTGTATAATGGCTTATTTCCAGCTAAGAAATCAGTCCATCTAAGCATTACACCTATTGTAAGACTTCACAGTTTCCGCACATGTATGAGCATGATTCTTAAATTAACAAGTGATGTAATGAAGACCTATAGACTTGTGAAATGTGAATATACATAGTGTTTTATACTGTAATTATGTATGTTGTGCCTGCAGCCACAGTAAGTTTTGACCTGCTGCAATTAATGAAATTTTCTTTCACATTTGTTTCATGCTATTGCACCTCAGTAGTCATCCAGAATATTGCATTTGAACGTCATATTAATGACCACAGATTTCTATCATTTAATGCCATAGGAAGTCTTACAGAGTACAGTAAAAATGAGCTGTTTCTAATGCTGTTGCTGTTCCTTTTTTTTTCTTTATTATCCAGCAGAGTATATCTGGTGGCCCAGGAAAGACAGGACGAAGTTTCTAATTGGCTTTGTGTGCAGGTGATGCTAATACAACTTCAAGCACTACAGTGTCACCCAGGCAAAAAGAACGAAAGTCGGAACCATATGAAGAAGAAAAGAAAACGTTAGTCATCTCAGAAAAATAACAACTGCTGTACTATAATCCAAACCTCCTATAACTTTACAACCTGGTTTGGTATGATGTTTCACGTCAATCTCATTCACCTATCTCCTTCCTCTGTTAGCTTTTGTTTTGATTAGTTTTTAGAAAGTCATTTTAGTTTAACCTTCATTTTTTGTCATTTTATTTTATCTAGTATATTTGTGTAAATGGATTTTGTTTGAAGTGCGGGGGGTCATAGCCAAGAATATCTGCAAGTCATGTCTTCATCTTTGTATCGATTAGTGTAAAGGAAAAATGATGGGATATTCCATTTGGTCTTTCCTCAAAAAAAGAAGCTCGGAGAAAGACTCAGAGAAAAAAAATTCAATTTTAAGGAAAATTTAAAGAAGGTATCTAAGTAATAAATCTTAGTAGCTGTTTTATTTCTTGTGATGTCTCATTGTTAACCATAATTACCTATTTTTGGGCAATACAAAGAGGACTCCAATATTTTTATGGTCCTTTTTTATAAGTGTTGTTTTTGTTGTTTAGAAATATATATATATGCTATAACAAATTTCATATAACTACATTGTGAATTCAAACTTGAGAAAAAGAAATGTAGCTGTACATATTATTCCAGTCACTGCATATAACCAACTCAGTGAGAGAATAGCATATTTTTGTGATGGTGTGTCAAAAGAACATGTTATAGCGTGTGAATAGAAGAAAAAGCTGTAAACAGTTATTATTATACTTTTTCTGCTGGAAGACGGTATAACGACCCCAGAGACAAACAGAACACACTTGCTCTGTAAATACTGAAGCTGAATAATTTTACAAGTGTCATACCAGCAAATTTACAAATGGTGAGTTAAGTCAACACAATTTTAAGAAATAAAAAAAAAAAGAAAAGAGCCTGATTGGTATCTTTTGTCTAACTGTTAAGATATCAGTATCATTTCAAAGAGAGAGAGAGAAAAAAAAAAAGACGATTTAATCCAAAGCACACTGTACTTAGATGTGATGATTAGAACTTGAACCAGGCATTTTCCAGTGCTCTGTGCATCCTGACACTTTTATACTCTTGAGAGGAACTTGTTAGATGTATGTTATTGTTTGTTTCATCCTGCTTGTTCCTGATTCATTTTTGGAACACAATATCTGGGCTCTGTGCTAGAGCCTTTATGTAATGCTTGTTCTCTGAATCAGTTCTTTTTGAATGAATTAGGAAAGTAAACATTTTGATACCATACCTCAGCCTTTGTGAGTTCTATTGTGGAATCATTGGCAGGTTTAATTTATTCTATAGTGGCAAAACAAATGAAAACACTGAAAGGTAATAAAGCGAGTAATCATTGCACTGTGAGTAGTAAAGTACAGGCCATTTTCCTATTTGCACATGTATATGTTGGCTTTTTAAACGGCCCTGTGCTTTGGGATAGTATGAAGGATTTTGGGATTAATGTGTTCTTGACGCGACAAACACTTCAAAGTTTTGTGGTGAGATAACAGCTTGGGAAATAGTAACTGATATGTTGCAGTGTACACTTGGATTTCTTTATATATTAGACCCATGCCTCATCGAAAGATATTTATACAGGGTCAAAAGATGACACTGAATTATTCACTATCTGTCGCTGCACCAGGTTTTACACAGTATGTGTGGTCAATGATTTTACTCATGACAAAACATTTAGTAATAATATGCTCCGGAGTGCAGTCCAGTTTTTAACGTCATTGATGGAATGAATGGTGTGTATTATGAAATACTTTACCTGCTGCACATGTATTTGTTGTTTTCATTTTACCCACTTCCTGTCTCATTTCTTTTATTTCAAAACAACCAGGTAAAGAAATATGCTGGATACTTCTAAAGTAAATGATATGGAGGTGTGATCAAGTAATAATATAAAGAGTAAAGAGAAAAAAAACCCTTGTAATGTTCAAATGTAAAAGAAAATAAGAAATACAAAACTATAAAAAAAAAGAAAGATGCTTCTTTGCTGATTTCAAGTTTAATCAGAGTTTTATTGATACTTTGTGGTTTATATATTAATAATTGTAATATACTATTAAAATGTACTGTGCATCCATTGCTTTCTCTCTTTCCATTCCCCATCCTCAGAGATCCTACTATCTTTTGTTGATCATTCATGTATTTCATTAGTGTGTAAAGAAATCACAGTTAACTTGTAAACAGAGTGCTGTCTTTGATACCAGTGTAGTGCTCTTTGTTGTTCTCCCTTGCTCTACCTCTCCTTTCTCTCATATTTATCCCTCTCCCTATCGCGCTCTTTTTCTATCTCCTGTAATTACAAAGTAGATGTTATATAGGACTCATTAATATAATACTTGTAGTGAATAGTGGATTTAGGACCAGTCGAGATAGACCTTTCTCTAAATGATCATGTTATTCTGATACTTGCAGACAGTTATTTTGATAGAGGTTCATTGTAATTTATTCCCTGTATGTTTTATTTTTGGTTTTGGTTTTGCCACTCTCACATGGTTTCAGCTAACCAAAGCTCTCATGGATGAACAATAGAGAAACAGTTGCTGTAAGATGGAATTGTACACAAGGCATTATTTGGATCCCCACCCTTGAATGTTTTAAAAGGGGTGTGCCATACTACCTTAAATGCTAACGCTAGATATGCAAAACTTTTATTTTGATTATTTTATAAGAGGGACACAAGCTATAATCATGGAAAAACATTTTATGTAAAAAAATATTTCATATTTTTTTAAGAAACATACCAATGATTACCACAATAGTCATGATATCAGTCATAGTGATGTTTAAAAGACCTGTTCTATCTTTTAATGTTTGTACACTTTGGAAATATCCCACATGCCTCTGGCATAGTTATTTTTTAAATAATACTGTTTCTGATCTCTTATTTCTCTCAAAACCTTTATTAACAATTTTAATTATTTTAATCTCAGATTCTTTTTATTTGAATCCATTATCAATGTTGTTCACACATATTGACTTTATACAGGCATTACTGTAAAAATGAAAAAGAAACTTGCTAAACACCGAAAACCTGGAAAGGCGCAGGTGTTAAAAGACGGGGTGTGTATCTGGGCCAATCAATGACACTGGACCAGCACCACCTGAAGCTGTGATTTAAAGATTGGAAAAGATTGGGTCAAAATTGGAAGAGAATTACTCAAAGTTTCCGTCCAGAATTCAGACCTGGTAGATTCACACAAGCTGCTGTATTTGAAGCAAGAACAAACCAATTATAAAGCCAATTCAGTTTTTTTGAGCTCAAGCTGTGTGCACACTCCACAGGTTGGGTTATTTTTTAGTACAATTACACTTAAACATAATTTAGGTTTTATATCAGTTATTTAATTCACCTCACAAGGTTTTAAATGAATACCATACATTACATTACATAATAAATATCAGCAGACTCTATTTATTCTTCTCGTCTAATACAGACTGTCATTACACACAGTATGTACAGTAATGGCAGCTTCGTTAGCTTTGACATTAATAGACAAATTATTCCAATGAATCCAGCAAGTATACAAAACACTGTGTAATAAAATAATAGCCGAAGCTGAATCATCCCAAAATGAAATTCCACATGTTTTACAAATAAAATAATATTTAACTTCACTGTCAATATTGCAGTTGATTGCAGGAAAAATACAGTATTTACCCAAAACTATAGAAAAACAAAAGCTAAAACTAATTAAAAGAAAAAATTTAAAAACCTGTTCCCAGTATGAATGTTTATGTTCACCTTAATTGCACATTATAGTATTTAATGTAAAATATCCAACAACAAATACAAATGTCAGTCAATCATTTAAGTACCAGTTTATGAGTACAAGTTTTCTTCCGACAGGATCAAACAAAGTGTTCCTCCTGTTTATTTGCATTGTCCCTTTAATTTATCTGAAATTTGTATTAAAATATAAACTTGAACCTCCTACAAACCAGAACAAGAAGCTGACCAGGAGCAGCTTTATTGCCATTACATCCGAAAGACAAACAAGTGAACAAGTATTAAATGTAATTAACCCCTTCCCAATTTGAAATGGCTCATTTCCCTTAAAACGATATATAGAAAATTGACTATTCAATTGTTTTGTGATCCTGTAGCTTGGACTTTAAGGTAGCATGGCTCTGTTGCTGTAATTTCATTTTATCTCAAACTGACAGCAGTTTACAGCTGATGAATGTTACACATCTTAGTAGACTAGCTTATCCATTTGGGGAGAGGGGAGGGGTCTTGGTTTAAGAAAAAAAATAATCAAAAAAGAAAAAAAGTCAACCTGGAAGGTGTTGACATTTGTAGTGTACTACCGTATCCATTTAAACTTGAATCTTGAGGCAAGTGCTAGGCAATGGCCAAACAATTGATCCCATCCGCTGTGGGAAAGTCCCACCCTGAAACCACACACACTTTTGAGATTTCTGTCGTCTTGGATTCACATCATTTTGAATATGAACAACTGTCTCCCAAAAGCTGGGACATCAGACAAGAACTGTTTTAGGCTCTGCTCCATTTCTAATGAATTAGACTGACTTTGAAGGTTCATTGAATGTTATTGTATTTATACCCAAAAGAGGCTTATTCATAGTGGTGCTAATGGTTTTTAAACCAGACAATGTGCCCTTATCTCTGAGAGATACTGGATACTGTCACAGTGACCACAAAGTTAGTCTCCCAGTCCACAAAGTGACTCTCACTAACACCACCATTTCTAGTGTCGCCTCTCTTCTTTCAGGATATAACAAAGATCTGTTCATGTTCACAAATCTAGACTGAACTCTACAAGATGGCAGAAATAACACAAGTTCAGCTGTACTGTTGTGTTTCAGGGTGAATTTCCCCCTTAGTCTAAACCATTGCCATCTCACCCATGCTCATTACTAAATATATACATACAATTGCAATATATATGTATTTAGATTAATATATATTTGCAATTTTCTTGCTCATTTGAACAACGTTAGACTGGAGACCTCAGCTGTATACAGAATATCCCTCACGCAGCTACACCAAGGTTCATAATAGTCAAATCGTCATGTTTAGCTTGCTCACCAACACGAGAGTTCACCCCTGGCGTGTTGTCGAGTTTGGAGCAGACTGCATGGCCTAGAGGGGAGCCTGGAAGCTCTTCAGACTGCATGGACGGCAGTGTGAGGCTCTGCTGTGCTTCCATGTTTCTGCAGGCTGAGCACAGAGCTCTCTTCACTGCTGTCTGCCCATTCCTAACACTTGCCCCTTTTTTTTATGTTAACCGACTTTTTATGGCGAGAGACAGACAGACTTGACTGACATCTGAAAGCATCTTTCAGGTTATCATATGGCTTGCTTAAGCCCTGTTGTAAAATATACTAAAAAAAAATAATAATAATGATAATAATAATAATGGATGGGGGTCTCTCACATATCAAATGTGGAAAGTCTAATTTTATATTTGTATTTTCAAATAATAATATTGACAAAAAAATGTCTGTGAAAGGTTTCCATCCTCTACTGTGGTCCAGAAATTGATGTGTCTGTCTGGAAAATAAATAAAATAAACTGAATTGTTATATTACTTGTTTTCAGTGTTTCACTGTATTTTTATTGATTTAATATGATTTTTGTATTATATTTATCTCAACATGTCACGTGTAATTATAAAGTGAACCATCACATCAAAGAGACACTTTCCATACTGTTTAGCATCTGCCAACAAACCCATAACCGGACACTTGGCAGTGCTGGGCAGGACTGTTAAGTGTATTTAAGGAGTTTCTCATTCCACATTTTCACTCAACCACACACTCGGCATGTTGGCCCCGGGATCCTCCGAGGTCACTCTTAAGTCAGCAGGATTAATAGAGTCTGACTACTAAGATGCATTCGGGGAAACGGTGAACAAACAAGCACTGGCGTGTAATTCTGCTGCCCCTCAGTGGTCTCTCCCAGTGCTTGACAAGATGCAGCGCTTTCAGGAAAAACCACCAGTGCTTTTTTTTCCATCAGCAGTTTCACATGGAGAGCATCAATATTAGCTGAGGCTCAGTGTGTAAACGGCTGAGGATGTGATGAGTAGATGAGCAAACAGGCTGCTGCATGACAGGCGATTTCAATAGCAGAGAGACACAATCAGAAGATATTAAGCCTTGCCTTTGATGTGTTTGTCACAGTGTGATCGGCTCTACTTTAACCTGAGATGGAGAATTTCATTTCAGGTGCCAAAAACTAAAATCTGATTCTGAGTCATTTTTAGGATTGAACCTCTGAAAATGTAAAAATCATTTAGACTACTTGACTCCTTTTCTTTCTCCTAGAGATAAAGACTATGCCAGCTCTTGCCGGCTGGTTTCTACCTGGATTATTCTACTTTCTCTACAGTGACTTTAGTTTGTGCTGTATGTCTTAAGTATATAATTAAATATGTTGTGATTATTCACCAGCAGAGTCAAAAGATCTTTTTGTGCATGTTAACTGTGATAGACTGTTAAACATATTAATGTTCCACTGACATTCAGGGATCAAGATTTTTAATGCGGGTGCTTTTCAGGTGAGACTAACAGTGCAACAGCTTCATCACTCATTCAGACAAGGTGATCTATAATGCTGACTGAGATCGATACTGGTCCCAGCTCTGTTTTTCAGAGCCGAGGTGCTACAAGTTTAGATCACATCACAGTGCATTTTTTTTTTTTTTTTGTACTCTGTGTTTGTGTAATGAGCACAATGATCATCCAGCTTACAGTTTGGACCATTGTTTCACTTTTTTTTGCTTTCTTTAACAGTGTGGAGCTCCAGTCATGAGGTATGTGCACACACAACATACAGACATTTCACACAAACCATGATGTATAAGCAGGTTGTATTTAATCTGCTTATACATCATGGTTTATGCTCATGTATATATACATTAATACTGCAATTTAAATGGCTTTGGATTTTTTGGTGAAATCCCAATGTTGAATTTACTCTAAATTAGTGGAAACTATGACCTATTTGATTGAATCCCAAGCGATACAGATATAAAATGACTGTAAGCGCAGTGTAAATAGATATAAATACAAATACATTTAAAAGGACTGAAAAATGTCTGAGTGATTTTTTTTTTTCAAATAATGTGCAGCAGACCTGACTGAGGTCTGTCCAGAACTCGATCACTGTAATTAGCAGACAAATTCATCAAACAGCTGATCCTGCCTGTGTCTGTGTTTTTAACTTACAGGCCTAACTGGCTGACCTTTCCAGTCCACCTGCCTTTAATTAAGTGCTAATTAAAAGTGCCATTATGATCAGAGAGCTCGGCACTCACTGGCCCTTAAATACGAGGATTCAGGTCTTTGGTGGAACACCATGAGACAATCAGCAGTCATTATAGAGCTAAATGTCAGATCACAGTGGAGAAAAGGAAGCTGTTATTAATCTGTGGAATTTAATTTTGTTTTAAAGTTGAAATACTATTGAAAATATTCGAGCACAAGGACCCAGGCTATGAAAATGTGTCACATTTTTTATTATAATTTCACTTGAACATTTTACTACATTTCTAGGGTGCTTCCAATAATTTTGCATCTATAGTATCTTGACATTTGACCTGAAAAGCTCAAATGGCACCTAGACCAAGCCAACTTTTGACTGGCAGCATACACATTCACACAGTGACACACATGCACATAAACTTTACAGGATATGTGTGCATAGAGCAGCATGTCACCAGCTCATTTGATGGCTTCACCTCATACCAGTGGCTCTGTGTAAATTTCCCATGGGCCAGTGCTAACAGGCTGAATGTGACAGCTCCTGGCAAACACAAACAAGCCACAGTGTGCAGAAATGCCACTGCGAGGATGCAGCATGGCAACAACGGCTCCGGCCGCTGTGGAGGTGTAATGAAGAAGTGGTAGTTCAAGAGGCGGACTGCTGCCACCTCCGTGTGCGTCAGTCTGAAAGGCAGAGAAGAGAGCTGAAGAATACCTGGCTCGCCATGCATATTCATGCTGTGATGTGGTGCTGCAGGAGACTCACATCCCCTATCATCAGCCTGCGAGGACACCTCAGGCCCCCTCTGCATTTATTAACGGTAATTAAGAGCTAGTCTGAGATGCTGGCATGTTTAATTGCCAATTACAGGTAGGTTAGATTTAGATGAAAATGACAGCTATTTATATAGTACATAAGCTTAAATAATCAAGCTGTGTTTATACCTTGAAAATGGGAATGGAATGAAAGGTTGGGAAGCATCCAGGATCCTCACACAAGCCTGACATTGTAGGAATTCAAGTGCAATAATGAGCAATGTTCAATGGATATGCCCTTAATTTTATGTGCATCACTAAATTATCTCCCTGCACAGCCATGTAATGGTTGCCCTTCTTTTGAAGCGGAAAATTTTTTTGACAGAGCTGTGTAATAGAGTCAATAGTTGATGGGAACACTGTGGTGGATGGGGAGATGAGGCACTCAGGTGGCTGTTTCCTCCCAGACTCCAGGCCTAATGTAGCCCTTGGCATGGAAATTGACGTGACATTGATGGGCACTCTCCCGCCAGCACAGAGTCATGCGCCTGCACAGCCTTCCAATTCACTAATAATTGCTGATTAAAAACTAGTTAAGAGTCCATGAAAACTCAAATGTGCATTAACCAAATGACCTTCTGGGAATGGCAAATAGTCTGCAGCCAAGAACGCAGACAGCTTCCTATGTGAAATTGGTCCCTGGATTGTTTTTGAGAAGGTGAAGATAAGAAACAAACAGCAGCGTGCTGTGATGTGAGACTGTTGAGTTTGTTTATTTATTTATTGGCTCCTTCTCGTTGTTTCATTTTATTTTTTAGAAATACTTCTCAAGCTCATTTCACCTTTTCATTATATAAGAGATACTGAGGACAGCTGGTGTGATGTCTCTCTATGAAATCTCAAAAATATAGAATTAATGAGCTTAAGAAAATTAAGTTTGAGTTTGTTTGTATCTATACATGTTCTACTTATTTAGTCAAATTTTCTAATGTAATATTTGTTCATTTCACAAAACACTTCATCATCACTGAAGTGGAATAAAGAAAATTCATTCACTATCCCCAGCCCTTTATGGTCAATGGTAAAATGCAGAGAGGAGACTGTTTTTCACACAGAAAAGAAACATCTTTCTTAAATCAAAGTCATTATAGTCTCAGTAATTTGTGAATTGTATGAAGCCAGCAGTATGAAAGCAGACAAGGCCATGAGCTAACTGACTCAGAAAATCCACATCTCACATCCCCTCTTTTCTCTCATATTATCCAGCAGATGAGGCATTGCATGTTTACAAAGGCCATCAGTTTTGGCCCGGATCACAGCGGATGCAGCTGTCTGTTCCCTGTCTTCATGGATCCAATGCTCCAGAATCGATAGCTGCCTGAGAGCGAACTAGTGAGCAACACACTGTAGACACAGGTATGAGTGTCAATTATCACTGGAGGACAGAGCAAAAATACAAAGTAAATGCCAAAAGAGGGGGAGTGTTGGTTCTGATAGGATCATTACGAATAGACTAATGATTACTTGGATGGGTGCTGTAAATTTCTGTTTTTTAAAGCTAACTTTACCGCCTGTAATCTCTTCTTTTGAAAAAAAAAAAAAAAAAAAAAAAACCCAGTGAGATTTGAGCATATCAGAGCTGTCTGTACAGAAGCAGCTCAAAACCATAGGACAGCAATTAAATTAATGAGAGACGACTTAATTCATGTGTAGGTGGAAAGACTGTTTACAGCCATTGGGTCAAGAGGCCTGATAAATCCAATGTTGTTTTAGCTGAACACATTCTGACATTTTACATCAGAACATTTAATGCAGTACAAACCAAAAATACAATATCTTCATGCTGATTATTTTTCATCACAATACAATAATTTTCTTGTCTTCATGGTTCAGAAAGACATTAATTAGCTCTAAAAACAGAAACAAAAAAAAGCCATACAGATGGGAGCATTATTTTTATTCATTTATTTATTTATTATGAGTTTAATAGCTTTCATTCTGTATTTGGAGGATTTATGGTCAAGTCTGAGTAATAGCAGGAGCCTTTCGCTCAACAAAGAGCCACATCACAGCTCGCTGTGATCCAGGTGTGATAAACTGTCATTAAAAAGAAAGAAAGCATTTTCATTGGTTAACGCTGCCACACAAAGGTCTTTGCCAGATAAAAGGTGATTTGTGTGAAATCTTAGGTAATTTGTCTCAATATCGGCTCATGATAGATACACTGCAGATTTCCAAGGCAAGGTCAAGCTCAAGGTCATTTCTACATCTCACCAGAAAGATTTGATAAGCAGCACAGTAATGCAGCAATATATCAAATGCATGATGTATATGAGTAAATTAAGTAATAATCAGCAGGCACATAAAGTGTATAATAGTGAATTATACTGCACTATTCTCAGAAGATTTTATGGTAGAAATACACCTAAACCTGTACAAAGAAACAATTCGATTTACTGCGGTTACAGCAGTACGAAGGAGAGGTAATACAGTTTATAGTTTTTTAAGTAGGCTTTTCCTTTTTAGTGGATTGTAAGAGTAGTAGGCAACCCCAAGCCACAACAGCACGCTTTTTATTTTTTTGTTTTATTTTCCTGTGTGTGTATGTGTGTGTGTGTGTGTATCTGTGTGTTCAGAAAACACATACTCTTATCAATCTCTGCACAATAACAGAAAACAATTTGCTAATGTTTTGAAAATAGCTTTCCCATCCCCTGCTCCAGCATTGAGAGATGTATGCACAATTTCATAAACACAATCAGTGCGCTGAATGGCGGCACTGATATTCTGCAAAAAAAAAAAAAAAATCTCATTATTGTTCCTGAGCTATGGAAAAAGCAGTCAATGGCCCATATCACACAAAATGCCCACAACCCCCCTCCCTCCATAACAGCAGCACACAAAGCTTAATTCCACCTAGCAGCAAACAATATGCAGCGGTTTGCTCAGAGAATATTACTGATGACCAAAAGGAAGTCATCAGCAGGCCAGCTGCACATGCCACAGTCTTGAGGCAGCACTGGTGCCCTGCCGTTCAGATCATGTGGATGCACCACAGGGCACATTGTCTCATCATGTACTTGTTTTATATATTTTGAGCTACAGTATCACTGTTTTCTCATGTCTGATTTCAATCATTTAAACCTTGATCTTTGCAGTGCAGAGCTAAGACGACGCCTGTGTCACAGTGTCCTATGCATATGGATTCCCAAGTCTTTTATAACTTTCTTAGTGGACTCTGAGAAGAGCAAGTAAACAGGAAATGAATGCACAGCCTTGTGGGATTACATGCATAGAAAGCAAGTTAATTGATGAACAGACATACTGTATGTTTCTGAGACCACTGACCTTAAATACATGGACACATTTGTGATGGATGATTGCAGCCAGTGCATAATGACAGGATTTCACTGAGCCTTATAAGGACGAGCATGTATCAGCCTCCTCTTTTGCAGCTTACAATAAGAATCTTACAGAGCCCCTTTACCTCACAGGCAAAATATATCATGTCCAAAATTAGCCTAATATTTTAGGCATCATTTGTAGGAATGAGAATGTCATTAACTTTACAGGTGTTTAGCCACAAACCAACAGCAACAGTTGAACAAACTGATTTCTTTTAACCTGGTGATGGTTTTGGATGAAAAATCAAAGTTCAACTCTACCAATGTCACTCATCAAAGTATGTTCACCAGCCTTAGGGGCTACAACTGCATATGTGAAAAAAGTTTTCTGTGGCTCCAGGGGGAGATGCCTAAACTCTGTTGGTTATGAAGACTACATGTCTGAAAAATGAGAAATTCTCCTTTAGGCTAGAGGCTTGAGGCTACACTAGCCACAAGTGTGTCAAGTGTGGGTGAAGGGATTATCAAAGTTATCACAGGTAGTCCTGAGGGGGCATGTGTATCAAATTTATCGAGCCTCCAAGTAGCTAATTTGCTAATTGGAGAGATGATGGCAGTGTTTATACTCTAGGCGGTGTCTCAGTTGGCGTCAACCTGTGAAATCAGCCAGAGGGACATGTCTTTGTTGCTCATGAAGCTCACCTCTGGTGTCTATTACCAATGATTCAATAACAATATTTTATATTTATCTCATACCCCATACACTATATGGTCATCCAGAAACATAATGTTGGAGGTTGGTTTCAAATCATCTCAATGATGTGGCTCTCAAGAATACAAATTAAAATTATTGAAAGAATGTATGTTTCTAAAATATAAATGTATGAAGAGAGCACCATTGACACTGAAATATGAGCTATGCACTTAACGTTATTCAGCCCCCCAGTACATCAGATCAGTTGCAAACTCTGGAAAGTGCTTCAGTCTGACATTTGATGATTTAAGGTTTATGGTGATCATCACAGATCACTAAATGTCAGGGACTGTCTGGTCAGAGCTGATGTATTCATCCTAGAAAGCAGGAGATGCACTCGGGTGATACACTGCTCCTGGTTTCTGTCAAGAATGAACAGCATGTAACGACTCATCAAAATGTGTGAGGGCTTTCAATAGAAAAATGGCTCTATAAAACAGTTCTTGACCTGCTCAACTGAGAAATGTCATATATCACGTTTCTGCTGTTGGAACTTATGAAACCAAACCAAATGCAACAGAGGGAAAAGACCATGGATTACAGAACATCTTCACAAAAACATGAGCGCTGATAACAGATGCATAGTTGCACATGGGTTTAGAAGAACTGGTCATTTAGTGTCATAGCTGACGTTCTCTGCCACATTGAAGATCCATGTTCAACAGCCCCGTTCGAGCAGAATGCAAATGTGGTTTCCTAATGAAATCTTTCATCCTGTGGGTCAAATCAATCACAAAACATTTCACCGTTCCTTCTGAATTTTTACCTGACTTGAAACATTTTTTGCATTTCTTTCTTCACTTGATTACTTTTAAGTAGAAAAACTGTCCTGCATTGATGAGTAAGCTTTTAGTTTTAATGCTCTATTCTTGCTTGGTGAAGAACAACATATAAGTTCTTTTACTCAACTACTGTATTTAGGTAAGTATTACTATTACTACTTAATACATTTTCATTTTGATAGCTGTTGGTTTACATAAAAAGTTTTTACATAAAATCCATAAGCTTGTAAAATACAAATGCAATGTAAAGAATTAAACTTCTGTATCCAACCTTTTCAGCTTTGACTCATTATGAAGAAACAGTTCGTCAACTTTCAAATGTCTATGAATTTTAACTTTTTTTTAAAAAAAACTACTAACTAAAACTAACTAAAACTTAAAATTAATTTAAATGGATTTGTGGCTCAAAAGGGTGAAATAATCAAATATTCTACAGATATGCAACATTAAAAATGAATAAAACTGGTTAAGACTTATAGCACAACTTGTTTGTTTTGTTTTGTTACCCCTTTTCTCACAGATTATCCAGATTACCTGTGAGCCCTGGGGGTCACTGGCAATTTTTTTTTTTTTTTTTTTGAAGTAAATAGTGAATATGTTTTCACCACTGATGACCACAACCAGTAAAGCTTCTATGACATAGATTTAATTTCATAGTATCATTTATTATTTATTATTACACAGTTATGGTTTGTTTATTCACTGACTGTGGAAGCAAATCTTAAGACTGAAATAAATCTAAATAGTGGAATAATGAAATTCTAATTTAAATTAAAAAAAAAGACTTATTTTGATATAATTTTTATATTGGTAGAAGTCCTGCCGTAATCAGGCATTTGTCATTTACAAGTGTCTTCTCTAGTTGTTGCATCACATACTGTATATTGTGTTCATGTTTTCTGGTATTTGTATTTTAATACAACAGAAGCTTTTCTATTGTTTAGTTCTGCAGCATCTTCTCCCTCTTGTAAAGACATTGTTTTCTTTGCTTGTCACCATTTTTTTTTCTTTGCCAAAAGGGTCACTGAGTCCTCATCCTTTTTGCAGCAGTGCTGAAGTGAGAAGGAGTTCAACATCTTGTTCAGAAACCCCTCAGCAGAGATGAATTGTTGATACAAAGATCAAACCTTTTAGTGACCTTCCATCATAGTGGACAATCTCTCACCAGTGCACTAACCATCGAGCTCCATGTGGCCTCTGTGAAGTACACAGTAATCAAGGTAAAATTGAGGGGGTGGCAGTAAACACTGGTTCAATTCCATGGACAGAGTGAAAAAATGTGTGTCTGTGTGTGTTTGTGGTGAATACACCACCTGCAGTGTCAATGGCAGACAATATCATTCTAGGTTTTATACTAGTTGCAAAAAATATTTCAAGACTTGTGTTCTCTCTCACTAATACACACATACACACAACACAGACACAAGTGTTAGGTCACCACTAGCCTTGTTTTGATGACCAGCCATATTTATATTTCAATCTCTTTATTAAGATACAAACAGAAAATATGTACACAAAATTGGAAAAAAAAACCCCCACAATTTTTAGAACAAAATGGATTCTACAGGTAAAAGTCAGTATTTAGTGTGACCTCCATTGGCGCTAACTTCTTCTTAAACTCTTCTGGGGAGACTGTCCTGAAGTTTTTTGAAGTAATCTTTTTTCAGCACTTCCTAGAGTTCTTCTTTAGATTTAGGCTATCTTTTATTTCTTTCTCTGTACAGGTGATCCCATACTGCCTCTATAATATTCAGCTCTCAGGCTCTCAGACAATATCACCAACACCATTGGCAGAAATGCAGCCCCAGACCAGGACAGACCCTCCACCATGTTTCACTGAGGGCCACAAGCTCATTCTTCCATCTCTCTCCAACTCTTCTGCTCACATGTTGTCCACGATTGGACCCAAAAATAAAGCTCACAAAGACTATTATAGAGTGACAAATTCAAGTTTAAAGCATCCAGTTTGCTTCCTTTGACAGTGGCCTTGCTGATACAAAAAAATATGATTTTATGTCTGTTAAATTCTGTTATTTTGAATGAGATTATGTGATTGAAAGTTTTCACAGCATCATTTTGACATGAAATAGTTGACAAATACAAGTGTAAACAATTACATTAATCAGGCCTCATTCCATTTAGCTTTTAGAGCCAGGCTCCTGTTATTGCTCCAGTGTAAGGGGGGCACATGTCACACTGAATACTTGACACTTTAGCCTGTAGAAGCTGTTTTTTCTGTTTTTTAATACTGCATACACATTTCCTGAGAGAGTGAGAAATAATTATATATGGTCATTATAGCATTGCTAAAATAACTAATCTATGGGTGACCTAAGACTTTTGCACAGTACTGTATATATATATATGTGTGTGTGTGTGTGTGTGTGTAAAATATTACAGATTCAGTCTGAGTTGAGCTGTGCTGTGATTGAACTGGTTTGTCTCAGTTCATGTGTGGTAATTTTTTATCCACAAGGTGGCGTCTTTGAACAACACAGCCTCTTTGCTCACTGATGATGATAAAGCAGCTCCCTTAAGGCCTTTGGATCAAACTGAGCTCATTATGACCACATGGCTTCTACTAATGCAGAGAGTGACTCTGAGCTCATCAGTCACCGAACAGGAGCATTTCCTTCCAAATGCTGTCGACTGCAAAGTAAAGCAGAGAGAGATGTCGGCCAATTGGAGTGTGTCCAGTCCGATCTGCAGTTTTTCTTGGTGTTTGCAACCAAACAATTTAATTACATTTAACTTTTGAATAAGTTGCCAAACTTTCCATCTAATAAAAACCAGAGAGGTGAATTTGATAGTTGGGTCTGATTTAAACTTAGTGTCCCTGAGATTTTACTGTAGGTAGTTTAGATTATCAGCAATGAATCTTTTCACCACCTCAAGATTTTTCATACTTTGTATCTCACCGTTTCATATTTAATATAAATAATCATAAACACCAATTCCAGCCCAGATCTCCAGGAGCCTCAATGGCCCCTAGGTTTACTGTGTTTCAATTGGTTTGTGCAAATTAAAATCACAATCGGGGAAAATGCTGCCCCTCAAAAATCTATCCATCCATCTGTGGATTTATGATGTTCTTCACACTGTGAGTTTTGTATAAATTGAATCAGTAAAGTAACTAGAAACCTCAAAATAAATGTGGTGGAATAAAAAGTATGATAGTTCCCTCTGAAATGTGGTAAAAGTATGAATTAGCTTGAAAACTGCAGTGCTTAGGTAAATACACTAAATTCCACATGATATTCACTGATAAGGTGACATCTGGATTAATGATGAGTGAGTGCCTGTGATGAAGATGAACTTTTCAGTCCAAATGAATGACAGGAATAACACACAGAAACCAACAGACACAAAACACTGAATTCTTCATGAAAATTTGACATTTTAATGGAAACTAAAATTGTGAACACTGGAGTTTTCTTTTTTTTTAATTGACTATTACATTGGAATTTGAGGGTTATTATCATGCTTTAAAAAAAAAAAAAACATTGTAATGTGACACTTCTGTTAAATTTAAAACAAAAAATTAAATAATCTGACTGCTCACTTAAAAAGTCAACCTGTAAGACTTCTGAGAAAAAAAAAATGCTATTGCCTCTTATTTTAGGGGGCAAGAGGTGTAAAAGTGATAAAATGAGGAGCAGACTTTAAAAAAAACAAACAAAACAAAACAAAAAAAAAAAAAACAACTACAACAGCCATTTGAGATGACAGAGAAACAAAACAAAAAGATGACTCGGCACAACATTATCACCTCCCTCTAAAGACACATTGCCCAGGTTTTCGCCCCATGTGTGGAATCAGAAACACTGTACCTCTCTGGAGTCATTGGATAAAACAACTAAAAGCCCCCTAAACAAAAACAGTTCCACAAGAGGCAACGACAGTTTAAAGGAGGGACAGTTTTTTTTTCTTTTTTGTTTTTTTTAAGTCGAGCACAAACACCAAGTCCAGCATTTCCCATTACAGACGACTGATTACTGGATGAAGAAGCAGCACTTTCGGTATTTGTTTTATCTTTTAAGATTTCTCCTCTCTCACTGTATAACACCGCACTCAAAGTGACATTCAGCTGCTACAGTAGTGACTTCTCTTCAATAAAACTCCTCCACAGTCAGCATGATGTCAGGAAGCTGGTTATGACATCATCAACAACCCCGCCCCCCCCAACCCCGACCCCACCCCCGTCTGTGCGTTTGCCATTCAGTAGCTGAATATCTGAGTAGTGTACCTTTGGCGAAAGCAGATTCAGAGTTGTTGAACTGCACATTAATACCTCACTCCCCCACACAACATGATCAACAACACTACGACAAATAAAAATATATTAAGAGAAACTCTGGGATGCAGTGTATTTCAATGTCATCACTCCATCACAACTATCTGACGAAATGCATTAAAGTAATTTGTATAAAATCTGCTGGAAAAGAGTAACTTCAAATATATTAACACTGGTGCTATTGGGGGGAAAAAATGTCTACAACAGCCTTAATCAATAACTAAATCATCTACAACTGATCAAAAATGAGACATCTTGATTTTCTGTATCATTTATTCCTTTTAGACTCGTCCTACTTGTGCATCTATTGATAAATTAGATTATAACTCAAAAATAAAACGTTTTTAAAACATGTTAAAACATTAATTTGTTAAATCAATTCAAATTAATTATGTGCTACTTCAGACATGAACTTGACAATAGACTGGTATGAGTATACACCAGCGAGCGGCTGTCATCTGTCCCATTCAAACTGATTTTGGCTTTAGGTCACACAGTTCTGAACACAAGCCATGAAAATTTCAAAACCTACAAACACATAAAATGCTCATTGCTTTCAGCTGCGTCCATGTCACTTAAAAGAAGAAATTAGGATTAGCTGTGAGAAAACTTAAACAGCATTGCATGTTACAAAAAAAAAAAAAAACAAGAAGAAAGAAAAATGGCACGGATATATGCTGGAAGCAGATTTTAAACAATCAAAATTGCTGTAAAAGTATAGTTTTTTCACACAGGCACCTGAACATGAAACAATTGGGGGGGGGGCAAAATATATGAGGAACTTGCATATAATAGGAAGAACTCGCTATGCACACACTCACCAAAAAAAAAAAAAAAAAAAAAAAAAAAAGAGGCCAAACTCTCCACTCAACCTGGAAGCCTGCTTCAGCATCCTTGAGGTGATTGCACATCCTGAGGGGGTGAGAGTATAAACTCCACATGTCCAGGCTTTTCTGTGTCCACACACCAACAGTCAGTCACTTAACCCCCTCCCCCTGTCACTGATTAAACATCTACTCAGCTTCAAGAACCTGTTTTTGGTTTGCAGGCTACAATGCTAAAAGTTCTATCTTTATAAATGCATATTCAACATAGCCTTTTTGCTGTATTAAGTGCTTGAAAAAGAGGAGCCTTGGGGTGGGAGGATGGGAGACTCTCTGATTTCCCTGTATCAGGACCATCCTCTCATAAAACAACGCAAAAATATCATCAAGATTTAAAAAAAAATAAAAAATAAAATAAAATAAAAAATTAATTGTAAGACTACAGTAACATCACATACTACTCATTTTGATCACCCTGTTTTACATTTAGAAACCTATAGATGCATCACTGTCCACTGATAATGCTTTCAGCCTGAACAATTTGGCATTAACTGCATGGTAACCTGATTATATCACTTTGTTTATGGATTATGGGCAATCATAAATTAAATTGTGGGTTTTGTGTAACTTTATGCCAGATTAAATGTCAATTTCCACAAGCACGGAATAACATAAAAGTCTAAATGCTAATGGGAAACATCTCCTCAAATACCCTTGCGTCCTCATCAACCATATCTGACACAATTGTTCTTATTCAGAGGGCAGCATCTGATAACACACTCATCCATCATACACCATACAGTGGAAGCCAAAACAAAGCATTTTAAATACCAGAGAGCTGACGGTGATTAGACGTGGAAGTTAAATGTCAACTTGTACAAAAACACGGCCGCAGTTACGACTTTCTCTCTCTGCACACGGGTACAAGCTGCAGTGCAGCCTAATCAGGACACAGTGGAAAGAAGTGTACTTGAAAGCTTATTCCCAGATTGTAGCTACCCCATAAAAACACCACTGATGTTCAGCAATAATAAAATCAAGAGGTGCTTCACTATGAACACATGAGGAAGAAAATGAACCATCAAAGATTGCAAGATTAGTCTAGTATACATTGAAAACAGCGCATGGAGCAATGTGCTTTTTTTTTTTTCCTGTTTTTTTTGTTTTGTTTGTTTGTTTTTTTTTTTTGTTTTGTTTTTTTTAAAGTGGAAATAAACACTTTTAGAGCCCAAAATGATAAATGACAGCACCTTGCATGCCATGAGCGTTTTCCTCAAAAGTAATTATTTGGTGTTTTGTCACAACATCATATGAGACTCTATATGATAGGACTCCCAATTCAACATTTCCAATTTTGAGAACATTACATGACAGGGGCCATTTGGCAAAAACAATATTTAACATAGTCATGGCTTTATCGACACTACCTGAGTTACATTTAATAATTCTGTATTTATCAACTTATTTTTTTTTTTGAAAAGTAACAGCCCAAAGCCATTCTTTCAAGGAGTATTTCTTGTCAGTACATATAGATCTCTCTAGTAATTAAAAGATAAAAGCAATTAGTTTACATAAAGTGCTATTAATCCACACATTAACCAAATCATATCTTCTAGAGCAAAGAAACCTGGACAGTTTCTTTGTTATGTTGAATAAAACAATCCTGATTTGGAGTTGGTGATGAAAGTGATGTCACAGGTGGCCAGATAGCAGTTAGCAAATTTGGGCTCCATTCACTTAATTAGATCTTCAACATAAACTCTTTTGCAAAAAGGAAAAAAAAAAAAAAAAAAAAGAAAGAAAAAAAAAAAAAGAAAACACTCGTGCAACAAACTGAAATATGCACCTTAAACATTTTTGAACAAACAAATGAACTGCAGGCCACATCAGAACCTTGGGTGATGATTTTGTAGCACCATATAATCCATTTCACACGTTGCATGGATCACATGGTGTTATTGCACACTGGTTTGCAAAGGTTATCCACAGTAAAACATAAAAGTACAACTCATTTTCACATTTCAACATAGTTTGACAAAGTGGCTAGTCGGGGGAACCTAGATTAGTATTGCAATTGTTGTTGTGTTACTGTAATCTTTGTGTGGCGATGAACAGTGACCTCTGACTCATTCATTTCCACCAGTAAACATGCAAGAAATACAATGCCATAAGACCGAAAAGTAAAGACAAAATGTTGAGTCAGGAAAAAAAAAAAAAGTCATAAAATGCAACACACGTTCCTTTGACAAGAGGAGTAGAACTAGACAGAAATGCAGGCAAAATAATCTGTATGGACATCCTGAGTCTTGCTGCTGAACAAACAGCACAAAACACAGAAGACCTCTTGGAAGAAATGTTTACTTTACAGTTTGTCACTCAGCTTTTTCCTAAAGTCAAAATTCATATATCAGTAGGTATATGAATTTGAATTTAAGAACAGTATGCACTGACCTGATAACAATCTACATGAAATGTATGAAAAGCTTAAAAGGTTTCTCTCTTAACGGAGACCTGGTTTCAAATCTTAAGCAAAATAATGAAATGAAGGGGCAACACTTTCCCTCAAATTGGGCACATCTGTACCTGTGCTCTGGGGTCATACTGCAGTGCAGATAACACTCATGTTAGGTCAGACGAAATGGTATAAAAGAAAACGCAAGCATTTAATTTCTGGGCTCTGATTTCCCATAAAGGATTTAAGACAAGGTTCTCCCTTCCTGGATGGGGCCTCACCTATGAGCTTCCACTTAACTTACAGTTTAACAGGATTCCAAAGATCCTTATTCCACAACTTCAAGGCATTCTTTGCAAAGTGTGTTCTCCTTTCGTTCACGATGAATTCAAGCTTGCACACAGATGTGTATGTATAACGTCTAACATATCTACAATGAACTCATTTGAATGCGTGAAGAAAGACAATGACTGAGGCATCCCATAATCAGACTGACGGCTGCTGCAGTTCAACAGGATAAAGGCTTAGGGAGGTGCAGTCCTTGACACCTTCCTTTGTTGAACTCCCGAACATCATCCTTAAAGAGCCATGAGACAAACAGCTTAAAGTTGCAAGTGTCCATTCATCATGTTGGAGAGGCACCGATCAGCTCCTTTAACATCCCTCCAGAGTGTAAGTGTGTGTAAGTGTGTGTGTGTGTGTGTGTGTGTGTGTGTGTGTGTGTGTGCATGTGTTTGTCTGATGCCCCCAAAGAAGTCTGTTATTCCACCCGAGACTCCAAGGAAAATCTGTCATGCTAAACTATCAATGTTTTCACAGTTGTCACTTTATCTATCCAACAGGATTTATGATTTCCAAGGTAGATAACTGCAGCACCCAGAAGAGAAGAAGGTAAGTACTGTAGACCATCTACCTCACTGATCAGGTCCATCCTTGGTTTCATCATAAACCACTACTCTTTTTGGATCTACAGCAGAGGGGAAAGACACGAGGAGACAAAAGGTTTAGTTATGGGTTAGGTTACTGACAATGACATTTATTAATTTAATCACAGTTTTACCCATTTCAAAATATATTTTGTAGGAAAAATTTGCCTTCTTTTGTTAAATAACAGTAAAAATTAACACTAGTATCTAATATCCAGCAACAACAACAACTCAGATTATTTCAGTCTAGATTGTGATTGAATATTTGGCAAATCACGCCTGATACGTCACTGAACTCATGCCTGCATTGATAGATAGACAATTTGGAGGAGCATCCACAGCGGTGTCACACTCACTAACTTCAGCAGTGACTTGACTGGTGATCACCATGGGTTTGCCATGCAGTAATAAAAACAGATGTGTCCTTTTGTCTTTCAAGGATTTACTTTCCAGCTGTTGTCTGTTCTCTAAAGGCATGTCAAAGGCATTAATGCAGCATTTGTGCACGTGTCCTCTCCATGTTTACAGTATGATCATCAAGTCAGCAGGTTACCACTATTTATGAATTAAAATCGGTCAGAGGATATGCATGGATGCTAAATCAACTGTAACCAACCCAGTGTCATGGGCAAACCATTACCAGGCTTTCATACTCTACAACCTTGATATGCCCACGTATAACTGCCCATCTGTGAACGGAAGTAACCTTAATCTGACTGTTCGTGTTTTTTTTTTTTTGACTTAATAATAGGTTCTAGGTTGGTACATTTCTTGATCCTGTTCTTGTTGACAAGACTTCACTGTCTAAACATTTCTAAAAATAGCGATGTTAGGAAAAAAGAACAGATTTAATTACCTTGTTTTTGTAAGTTGAAAATGGATTCCATTTCTGTTGAAGGTAAACAAAGTGAATATCATTTATGCATCTGAATTTGTCACAAATAACTAATAAAATATGGAATAAAGCCATATTCAAGCATTTCTTTTGAATTTATTATTTTACACATTGGGTATATAAAATCTCCTGAGTTGTGACAGTGGTTAAAGTAGTAATCCTTCAGCGTTTCATATAAAACAAATTTTTATTTATTTTTTGATATTGCAGCATTTGTCCTGCAACATTTAATGTATTAACATTATTAGTGGAATGCTTTTACCTCTCCACCTGTCAAATAAGCATTTCTCTTTTGTATTACATTGATTAACTGTGATTGGCCAACAAAATTCTATACATGCAAATTATAACAAAAATGCATAATTAATTTTTGCACAGCAACAATGAACAAATGAATGAATGGCCACAGTGAACTCTTAGACGAAGAGTTGTAGGCAACAGGCTACACACCTACAACACCTGTCACAGTGTCCTGCTGTCATGTGATGAACCACTTGTGCTTTGCTCAGCAAGCAATCAGGCTGCAGTTGTAATGATTGATGGACTAAAATTATGCAAGTTTGTTTTTTTTACTGCAAACCGATAAACCAATTGCTCCTTTGTTGCATTTCTGACAAACATTGACTTGCTGTTAGCAGCAATAACTACAAGTCTCACCATGTGAATGAAAACTTAAGGATTACAACTTAAATGGTTAGACAAATCAATTTAATAAACAGAGCAGAGAGTTATAGTTACCTTTAGTGTGATAAGTGACAGCAGCTTTAACATCAAAGGACCCCCAGCTACTCCTTCTGCCAATGTCTTTAGAGTGGGCCTGTTCTTTCGATGAACCAAACAGCAAAGTGGTTAGCTGGCCCTGTGCTGGCTTAGCACCGTTGTCTTTACCCGGGGCCGGAGTAGCAGAAACTGTACCCTTGGCCTCAACTTTTGTCTTTTCCTGGCCACATGGCTGCAGCTTGTTCTCCTCCTCACTCATCACACAAGCAGAAGAACAAGCATTAGACACATTGCAAGGGACACAAGTCCTTTTCTCAGGGTCTTGAGCCAAAGTGCCAGGCTCTAAGAATGACGGGCCAACATCAAAGCAGGGCTGGGCAGTCTTGGCTGCAACAGCCTGACACTCGCTTTGAGGTGTGACCACAGTAGTTTTGTCCTCTGCAGGCACCTGCCCACTTCCTGCTTCTGGCCCCAAGTTGGGCTCATTGATGAAGGAAAGCCCCCACTGATTCTGGAAGATGTCTCCCAAGGCTTTCTGATTTGTCTGAGCAGCCGGCGGGTCAAGGTGACGAGCACTAGGGAGCACAGGTTGCATATTTAAAGGGTAAATTAAAAGAGTACACTTTCTAAGCTCATATGCTTCTCCATCTACAGGACTGGTTGTAGAGCTACAGTTACTTTCCAAAGGAGATGCTACATTCTCGCCACTTGGGATAGATGGGGCTGGTGGAATACTACTAGCAGCAGGAGCAAAGAAGGTACCCACTGATGGGCAGCCGTTTCCATTTCCGGAAACAGGACCATTAGTAAAGCTAGCTGAGGTGATAGTTTTCATAGCAGACATAGGGACCTGTGACAGTCTGACAGGAGGAGGCAGTGCCTCTCCTCCACCTTGAGCTACTTTGTTGAGGTTCTCTTTTACTTTACTTGCATAACTGATCTTGGGAACAATTTTAGCACTGCTATTGTCCACAGGAAATACTGGAGGGGGCTTGAATAAAGTCCAGGAGTCCTCTTTTGAAGGTGAGGAAAGCTTGGCTTTGTGCCTTTCCTCAGTCTTTTTACCAAAGGTGCCAACTGTTTTGCCATCAGAGCTTTTCCTCTGAGATTCACCCATTGTAGCCTCTGATGCAACAGCCCGTCTAGCTGCTGACTGAGCTTCTACTTTATGGGTGGCTCTAAAGCCATCGAGTCTGGAAGTCACCCCTTTCTCAGTTGTCTCAAGATTAAAAGCCCCAGGCTCCTGTGTAGTGTTGCCCTGCTGCATGTCTTTCTCCTTGTCTCTCATCACATTATCAGTGTTCTTGGCATTGTTACATCTGGCCTTGCGTTTCTTCGGAGTAGTATATCCACCTTCAGAACCACTTCCATCATTGTCCTTGCTAGAATAGCCATTTGTAATTAAGCCACAGTTTACAACGCCATTTTGAAGCAACACAGAGTCTTTCTTATCCAAAGGTTGGCCCTCATGATGATTCAAATCCAAGGCCTTTTCTTTGTCATTTTTAAGGTCCATATTCTTCTTATGGTCCAATCCTTTGCTGCTCACTTTTGGAACAGTCGTATACAGCTTTTGTGTTGACTTCTGCTTCACATTTGTATTACTTGTGTGTCTGTTACCATTGCTGTTGGGGGGATGCGACATACCAACAGTATCAGACAGATGTATATTCTTCTCCCCCTCCTCGTCACTGATGTTTACTTTCTTATTGCCTGAAAGGGAAACAAAGTCAGTTCATACTGCAATAATAGAACACCTCAACCACTCTTTTAAAACAATCTTGTAGAACTGCTAGAAATTTTACAAAAACACTGCATCAATTCATTATCCCTATCCCCACTTTAATAGTATATTAAAGTGGGGATACTATTACTTACTAGTACTATTATACCCAATGTTTAGTATAGTATTTATAATGCAATAATAAGCAATACAGGCACACCTAAGATGCTACTATTAAGCTAATGTGCAGCTCATATTCAAAAATGATCCAAGTATGAGTTCATTCACTTCTGACATTGAACATGTCTATGTTGTCCACATAGATTTGAGCTGGTGAAATATGCAGCACAATTCTGATAACTATTCACTTACTGTTCAGAAGCTATCAAATGTAAGTTAATATTGTTGTCCAGCAATTTTGATCCCAAGAGATGAGTCAAGGACAGGATGAGTATCAGACAAGAGAATTAAATACTTGAGCCTTTGTTAGTTAATGCTTATAATGCTGCTTGAAAATGTACCTCTGTCCCATCCCAGGATGAGCTTTAACAAGTTAAAGGGCTCTGATGTATTTTGTGAAACTGCCTATGGGGCTATTAGTTGATTAGCTTTCTTAAGAATGTCTCATATGACATCAAAGAACAGTTGTTGCCAGCTATAAAAAGAGGACTCCGTCGCATTTATAAATAAATTTGGAATGGCAGTAAACCATAAATAGGTCTATGCATTGCACAAAGGCATTGGAACTGCTGTGTCAACGTGGGATTTTCCCAT
Source organism: Rachycentron canadum (assembly GCA_038496675.1). NCBI lineage: Eukaryota > Metazoa > Chordata > Actinopteri > Carangiformes > Rachycentridae > Rachycentron > Rachycentron canadum. The sequence continues at coordinate 15,888,250 of CM076660.1, read as the reverse complement.
TCAGTGTAACTGCCCCTCATGTCTGTGGGCCATTGCACACACAAGCCCCTGCAAACGGCCTCGCGTCACTGTAGCATACAGAGGTAGTTTCTCTGCAAGCGAACACGTTACGATAGATGCGAGCAAGATCTCAGTGGTTATAGTACGTGTTATAGCATCAGCAAACCGTGGCCAGTATCAAGTGGTCGTAATTAAGCTGCTGCGTGGCTTTACGTTGACTGGTCAACGTGCAACAGGCCTGTCAGGGAGGGCTAGCGTTAGCTAATGTCAACTACCGAGCGGCTTGTTCGGCACTAACACACCCTGGCACCGCTCCTCGGTTATGACAGAGGGCGACCACCCAACGCCAGCAACCGAAGCACGCATAGATACGAGCACTACACGCCTGTACAGCAAAGCACCGTGGTTTAAAAAAAAAAAAAAAAAAACTTACTAGCCAGTAACAGATAATAGCATTAGCTAGCAGTGATAGTCTAACATGGCCGACAGGAAATGGCAGCTCAGAACATTCCAGTGGAGCCGGCTCGTTTTCCTAAACTGGACACAGGCATGCTGAAATGAATAAGAGAAAGCTTAGACTACTGTAGAAGACGAATCGCCGTGTGCACATGACAGGTACTGCGTTTGAAACACACGGTGACCCAGCGAGATTTTATGAAATGATTTAATCGCGTTTGCAGAAGAAAAATGGGTGGTGAAACCGGCGCACAAGGTCAATCCCCGATATGTCAAACCACCAGCAGCGACAACTGTCACGCAACGTCAGCTAGCCAACTAGCTAGCTTGACGGTTGAGTCCCCGTCTGACAGTTGCCAACTATCGGTCTGTCCAGACAGCTACTCACCGGTTTTAACGTTTCTTAAATTGTTACGGCCAACAGATTATAGTGCGGTTTTACAGCCAGAGAACGGGCTGAACCCTCAATCAGGTTAGTGTTCACATTAGTTAGCAAATGCTAGTCGGCTCGTTGACATTAGCTGACTAAGGCTAGCAAGCGCTAGCTAACTTTTCCGGATGGCCCAACCTGTTTTCTTCGTCTGCGTTTCCTGATGCTGGCGCTGGAAGTGGCTCTGATCATTTTTTAGACAAGTTGTATGTTGAATAGAGTTTCTGTCCTCTCCGTGGTGGTGATATTGCCTGTCTTGTGCCCGATCTTTGGGCTGTTCCTCCATTGAAGTGTAGAATGTCGGACTTGCTCAGCCAGTGCGTTAGCTCAGTGGGTAAGTAGAGAACAGTCCAATCACTACCAGAGTAAAACGGAAGCTATTTGAAGCCTCTGTAAACGTCAGCAGTAAACGTCTAAAAATGGCACTGTTTTGGGTGGTCACCGCCACTAAATTCATGTCTAGTCTTTGTGCAGACATGCAGTGGATACCGTGCACAAGTTTAGCCTCAGTGGCAAATGTTCAAAATTGACATTTCACCCCCAAAGTAACGGAAAAGCGATATAAAAAAAAAAAATTGAAATAAAACCTACCCAGGGTGGGCAGTAACGGGGTGGGGTTCGTGTGCGAGCTGAGATCATACGACCGGAGGCTCTGCCACGTCTCCAGCCGGTGGACACGCTTTGGTGAAGGGTCCCAGGGAGACAGACCCCACTCCCCAAATGGAAAACAAATGTAAAGCAAACTCAATACCCCTGTCCGCAAACAGTCCCAATGAATTTGCAAGTTTTGTTTTTGTATTTGTGCCAAAATGAGACAAAAAGACAACAATAACCAATAGGGATGTGCACATAAACACATTTTTGTTGTTGTTGCATGTTTAAACTTGCATATTTATTACATCCCTCTGCTGTGTGATCTATTTTATATGCTATTTATCTTTCCTGATCAATTTTCTATCTTATCACAAGTTCCACCTTACATATGAAAATAGCCAGGGTTTTGATCTACCTCTTCCTGCATCCCATTAACATGGGGTGTGTCACAAAACATTAATAGAAACTGAATTAATCTAATGTACAAAGATTTTAGCACTTATCTTGAGTGAGTGAGTGGATAGAGCAGTGGGCACAGTCATTTTCTGTACTTTGATGCATCATCTTATTATATAACATGGTGATCTGGTTTAATTGCTTGTATTTGACAAGTCAAACAAAGAGTAAATGCACACTACCAGGGTTTAGCTTGGATTAGACAAAACTACCTCACTTTGTGTGAGAGCCATAGTGTAGGCTGACATTTGCAGAGCAAGTAGCAGTTCAAAGATTAACTAAAAAATTAAAATATATAAATAATAACATTTATTATATTAGATATCCTATATTTAAATTGTAAAAGTAACATTTGTAGTATTAGGTCACAAACCATGAATATATGGCTAATACCAAATTAAAATGTAATTTAGTAATTCTGTGGCCAATCCCATATAACATGAGGTTGTCACCTTAGACTGGGTAAAAAGGTAGCTCCGATACTGTCCTGTATACAATCTGGACTATGTGGGCAAAATTGCTCACATGGGACATAAAAGAACCAATAGCTCCCTCTTGTGGCTGGAGATCCAGTCCATGACTGGATTACAGATGCAGTGAAAGGTGTGTTGTGTAGATGTGACAAACTGTGAAAGGTTCTGTTGTTCTGCCAATTCCAGTTGTGTGATTGAGGAAGACACTTAATGTATCAGAACAATTGATTAAAATAAAGATATATTTAGTATTTTCAAACATTAATTTTATTAAGTGGGACAATTTCTTTCATGAGGTACGTATTCACTTCAAAACTATAGAAATTTCACAATTCTTAGGGAAAGAATTAAATGAAATAAAAAATTTCCCTTTACTGCAATGTAGAGAACCCGTTTCAGACTTGTAGTACTGATGTATGTCCCTGTCCCTGCCCCTTATACCTACTGTATATGCATGTGACAGCTACCATTTAAATTAAATATTAATATGACAGCTTCATTTTATGACAAGATTTATTTTTAAAATGAGACAAGATCTCTAGAGATGGGCCTAGTCTTCAGGCATGTGCACACAGAGATGCTAATCCAGGAATATGTTAAAAACCTATGTAGTGTGATGTGTGCTGAGCTTCAGTCATGGGAGAAACTCAAGAGGCAGTTTTTGCAGTGGCAAGACTATGGGAGAAAAGACAACTGTAGAGAAAAGTAGTTCAGTGCTGGCCTCAAAAGAAGGTTTGAAATTTTAAATATCATAGCTGATTTTAAGTGTGCACATGAGTGGGATCCTTGGGTTTGGATCCTGGCAAGGAGTTGGAGAGAGGGGAAAAAAAAAAATTTCCCCATATTAAGTATAAGGGTTAATATGATCAGGTACACTATGAGGCATTCAGTATTTTGAATTAAAACGTCTTCATTCTATATTTACCAAAGACAAAGGAGTTTCAGAGATAGTAGTATAGATTTGTTTCTTATAATTAAATACAGAGAGGAAACATATTCTCTGTGTTTAACTTAATGGTAGTCCATTCCCACTACAAAGCAAGCCAACCAGACAAACTGAACTAACTCTCATTGTTGAAATTAATATTTAATGTGATTTTAATATGAATTGAGATGAATTTGAATACTGCACCACTCTCCAGAACTTAATACCTAATATCATTTCAAATGAATTTAATTCCTGTTGAGGGATTGAATATTGATAATATATATCAACAGCCAGTATGCAAGTTTGAAACCGAAGACTTGGACTCATAAGTGAGATGAGTCATAAATTTATAAAAAAACAAAACATTTCAGCTATGTGAGTGCTAAGTCATTATATCAGTATACAGTGACATCTCAAAATCTTCGGAGAGTCAATCCTTTACTTCTTTAGGCAATTTAAATTTGAAAACACATTACAGCAACAGATTATTGCAAATATGCCTCCTGTCAGATGGTTATTTTTGATCAAATTGTCATTAATGTATTTCCCAGGCCTGTAAAACATTAAGAAACACATTTGTTTTTTTCTAACGCCTTCTTATATAATAAATGTGATATGAAACATATGGCTAAGGACACTGTTGACCATGGCACCAGTGAAATTAATACACAATAAAAAAGGAAGGAAGTGCTGCAGTCCAAATACATGTGTACATACAGATGTTTCCAAAAAGTGTGAAGTAATATAGTTAAGTTGACATGTGATATGTAAAGCATCTCTGCCAATAAAAAGTGCATTTCTTTGAAAGTATTAAAAATTTAAAGAAACCGATGGACTCTTCCATGTCACTGAGTTTCCCAATGACACTGGACATGCAGTCACAACGCATCTCGCAAGGCTCAGCTGAGGACTCTCAGCCTGTAAATGTTTCAGTGAGGAGAGCAGAATCAAAGGTATCCAGTGTCTTTATGGGCCTCAGTTGTTGTGCTGTCACAATGTGGCTTGAACGTCTTCATGTCGTAGAACTTTATAGGTAAGCCAGTACAAAACATTAAACATGAGGAAACTCATGGGGAAAACAGCTCGAGAGATGGTATCAATCCTTTTTGCCCGGTCCACAAAGCGCCTGCGTATGTCATAGAAACCTAAACCTGGAGGTAAATCAGCAAAGACGGGTGTTGCATCCATTTCTGGCGCGCTCCCTGTTGACAGAGCAAGTCCAAAACTCTGGAAGAGCAAACCCTGCTGCGCCAGCTCCTCCTCCTAGACGAAGAAGACACAGATTAACTATCTCCTCTCACTGAGAATCACACACTTTAATGGATCTCTGTTTTCTTTTTGAGCCAGTGATCACATGGTGTTAAACTTGAACAAAGCAAAAGTACATACCCTGGCACAGGCACTGCACTGCTGGGCTACGCTCCCATGAGAAGCACTGTTGCCTGGTGTGTTGTTTCCTTTCACTTTACTGTCACCACTTACCTGCTGACATGGACAAAAAGCATGAAATGAAACATGACTTTAATCATCAAACAGAATGCACTATTTGCAACCATAATACAACTCCGCTGTGCTGCATATATGTTTCAAATCTTAAACATTAACAAGTAATCATCATCTGTTTCTTACAAAGTGAATACAAGTCTGACACCAATGTGAAATGAAACAGCTTAAAGATGTCGTCAGAGCAAGTTTCATTGGCATTGTATGATCCAAACAAATATATAAATGCAAAGGATTGACGGATTGCGTATTGTGGCATTAATATTAAAAGTTATTAGTGAATCCTGCAGCGGCTGTCACACTGCTTCCTTGAAGAAATATTCTACTTTTAAAGCTGGTTTAGTCTGTTTTGTCTCCCCTTCCTCTCATGAAATCCAAAGTGAGCCAGCAAGATGTTGAGAATATTCAGCCGGCAGTGCAATAAGGTAATGGCTTAAATTAATTACAGGTCATTGCTGTCTGCATTTCCCGGCTGGGGTGCAACATGCAGCTGAGTTGTGTAGCTCGTGCATAGCTGGGCGCAGAGAATAGCAGGTGACAGCCGCCTCAGGGGCTGAGTGGGTGGGTTGCACTCACAGTTCTCTGCCGCTGTTGCTCTTTGAGCTTTTTCCTTAGTCTGAAGAACTCCTTGTGCTGGCGTGAAACAAAATTAACGGCTGCATACTCCAATAGTGCAGCAAACACGAAAAGAAGACAAACTGCCATCCAGATGTCTATTGCTTTCACATAGGAAACCTGTAGAAGCATGAAAATCAAATGAGTAGAATCACTCAGTTTACATTAGTGTTCATGATGTGTGAGGCAGTCACATGAAATTAAGATGGTATGAAATTAAAACTTTTTTAAGAATTACATGTCAGATTAATCGTTGATAATAAACAGTGGCTGTAATGTATTATTTAAGTAAAGTAAGCAAAACTATAAAAATACTTAATTATAAGTAGAAGTCTTTTACTCAAGTTACAGTATAAAAGGCCCTGCATCCTGCTCATTGTGCAGAATGATCTCTGTAGAGTTATACTTTTAATTATTGAATTATTATTATTGAAATATAACATGTAAACGGTGCTTTAATGTTACAATAGGTCAAGGTGAAGCTAAATTTGTACTTATTACTTTAAAGTTAATTGTTCTATAAACTGTTCTTAGTATAGAATTTTAATCTGAGAAGAAACTGGTAACCATATAACGAAACTATGTGAAAAGTAGCTACAATATTTAACTCTGATGAGTAATGAAAAGAAGAAGAAGTAGAAACTGTACTTATGAACAGGACTTGAGAAAATTGAACAAACCAGTGACCCTGCTGCTTTATGTTTCTCTTTTGTTTTTCAGCCTTGGAAAATAAATAAATACACTACTTTGTACTGTACTACAACTACTTTTTTAGACATTTTATCATATATATTGTGTTGTAATGTTCATAAATAACAGGATCAGTTTATAAAATATAATCTGAGGCCTGCACTACGAAGCAAGATTAAATATTATCGAGGTAACTGGGTTTTCAGTCCTATGATGGAGGATCACTTATTACCAGGCTAATTCACCATGATAATGTTGATCTCCCAACGTGCTCAGGTTAACTTCAGAGTATCAGAACAAAACCTATCAACAGCCCAGCTACTCCCTCAAGGTTCTCTGAAGTTACCATAGACCATAGACAGAAGCTTAGCACATTTGATGATGATGTATCTTAATTTTAATTTAACAAAGATTCTTTATTTCAACAGGATTCCTGACAGTGATGATGCTTTTACAATCCTCTTCATCGCTGCAGCTCAGAATATTATGAGGAGACTTTATGATGATGACTGGATATAAAAACTAAACCCCTGATATTTTTGATTAGAAAAATGATCCACTCACTGTTAAATATTTCATTAGTAAAAAATGTAATGTAATGTTGGTCTGACTTTAACAATTTAAAACTTTATCTAGAGTTTCTTTTCTACTCCAATCTTGTTTCACATCATTTAGATTTCACCTTGTTGTGTCTTTAGAAGGTTATTATCCAAGTTTTACACTTTGTTCTCATATCACGTTTACATCATAAGTATTTTGTTCATGGTTCTGTTGTTACCTATACTTAAAAACTCTTTCACATGAGCATGCTTGTAGCTAGATGGGTAAACCAATGGTAAACTGGACTAGTTGATAACCAGCTTTGTAGTACAAGTTATTAGGAAAGTTAATTTTAATCTAAGTCAAGCTAGATAATGAAAATGTATCCTGGGTATCTTGAACATGCACATAGTGTTGGCACTGGTGTGATCAGACTTTTCTGAAAAATGAAAACGATATACAATATATGGATGTTTTCTCCCTCTGAGTCAACAAGTAGTAATTCAATTTAAATGCACATGTTCAGTAAAATAAATTTTTCCTGAAATTTTCCCAGCATCTTTAATAAACAATATTTAAATCAGATTTTCAACACACAAACCAAAATGTCTGACCTTTGGCAGAGAGGCCCTGGAGCCAGAGCTCTGCGTTGTCATGGTGAGCACCGTAGTGATGCCAAGTCCTACTCTGGCTGGAGCGGCATCCATGTTGATCCAGAACGACACCCAGGACAGGATGACAGTGAGCAGGCTCGGTATGTACATCTGGATCAGATAGTAGCCCATCTGACGCTCCAGGTAGAATTTGACCTCAATGCAGGTGAATTTACCTAACCATAGGAGGAGAAACAGGTGCAAACTGACAGTCTTATTAGAAGTTGATGGGCAGCATCTATCATGCATGCTGGACAGCAGGTCGTCATATGTCATGTACCTGTGTTGTAATGCTTGGTGCAGTAGCCAAGACCTTTCTCCTCTTTCAGCACAAACTGAGGGAGCGTCAGATCATCAGCCACCTGTACTGCCCCCACATCCAGCCATTCAAAAATAAGATCATTCATGGTGTAGCCAACTAGAGGAAGAAAGAGGGGGTATATGATGTGTAATTAGTTTAGGACAGAACACACGTGATATTTTCCATGCCATGAAAGGTGAACTTACAGCTCTCAAGCTGCATGGTACACGTCTGGCTGTCCATGGGGAAGTTTTTCAGATCCATGGGACAGGAAAGAGTAAGTGTCAGCCTGGAAAACAGATACAACACCTCCATAATGATGCTGGAATGGTGTGTAAAATGAAAAGGCGATACCCTCACACTCTAACACATGTCTGAACAAAAAGATACCCCATTTGCCAACACCTCCTAAACCCCACAGCACCAGCTATTTTCTGCTCAGGCATCACTGAAACCCTTTTTGCACACTCACCTTACATTAAGGGATACATCAAGCAGCTCTAACCTTTCTGACAAAAGTCCTCCTCCTCATCTTTCTATTCCACTGCAACACCACACAAACCACAAAGGACCAGCAGGTGCTGACAGACAACATGTCAGCCTTTTGAAAGGCCTGACGTAAAATGGGCTGAGAGCACAGCACCACCATCAGTGGAAAAAAAAGAAATAGTAGAGTACTTCCCTCCCTCACAGGACATAGATCAAGATCAAAAAAAGAACATCCCATCCCTCAATAGAGGGGTTGGCAAGGACTTTACTGATAATGAGTTTCTTTTGCTAACACAGCTTTCTATGTTGAGTCATAATGTCCTTCACTGCTTATTTTAAGTACAGTTCTTCTCTTCATTACAGTAAGGACAAAGTGAAGATGAACAATATTGGAGAGAGTAGAAAAGTGAATGGTGCTGGTGCTTCAGAGATACTGTGGTCAACCATAGTGTATATAAGTGAAGCCATTTTTTAAACAGACTCTAACTTTATGACTATGTTATTTTGGTGGTTGATTGATGGACGATCCCCTTAAAGTTCACAGTTAATCCAAAGCATCCGATTTGGTTCACATTTAACATAATCGCTAATGAAGCTTTTAAAATTGCCTCCTCTTTTTTTTTTTTTTTTTACAGTATGTTCTAATTATAACTCCTTACCATTACGCTACAATTCACCACTGCTTTAGTGCCACATTACTGACTTAATCCTCTTTTAGCCTGCAGTTACTGTTTTACATGAACTTATTCACGGTGTGGGCTGGACAGTACAATTACAAGTGAACTGAACTGAAGTGAAACAAACATGCCATTTGCCCTCGTACTTAGAGGTTTAGACTGAAGTTCATTTTCATTTGGCAGCTTAACTGAACATGGATCTGAATTGTTATTGTCAGACAGAAACACTTCCGGGTGCATTATTCCACCAGATTAAAATTAGGATCACCTGATGCTGTAGAGGACATTTCCATTCTGGAAAATCCGAAGCAATTTGTTGTCTGTTGTAACCTCGTGGAAGTTTGCTCCCTTTTCATTTGCAAAGAATAAGTCGGGTTTCCAAATGGAGTCCAACATTGAGGGGTCCAAGTCCAGAGAGTCGTCTGGATACTCCTTATATGCCAGTCGAGGGTCATTCCACTGTTGTCTCAGAAATACATTGAGGCGGTAGTCCTACAGGACAGCGTTAACACAATTAGAAACCACACTAGTTATAAACAAAAATATAGAAACAATATATACTATATATATATATATATATATATATATATAGTAATTCATGCAATAGTTGATGCAGATTAATTCAATTGCATTCAACTATTTTGCATATGCATTTTTATCTAATTATAATAACGCATTTTAATATAAAAGAGCCTAGATCAAATAGTAAATCACACGCTAGAAGCAAATAATAGGGGCAATGCAAATTCTGGGAGGGAGAAAATACAGTATAAATACTGACTCACAGTCTTCAGACAGAAAACTCTTACCCTAAAATTTGATGACCCTCCCAAGAGAAAATGCACCAGCCTTCCTAACTCTAAACTTGGATAAATAGATAAATAAGATCTCCATACACTCTCTATGGGCCTAATAAATAGAGGATAGCCCTTATTTGACAGAAATGTGCGAAAATCACAGCTAACATTATGTAATGAACTTACAAGATGGTATATACATTGACTAATTGGTCATAATCTAATTATGTTAGATATAGATAGACATTTTTGACATTATGTTTAGGGATCCATATGCTTGGCTAAAGCATAAGAGCATGAAAGCAAAGAGCATGAAATTCTTCACATGAATAAAGATCATCAAGTTAATGTGGTGTTTTACTACTGTATATATGTTATCTACATCATCTCAGAGGGAAATATTTTACTCCATTTACTCTGCAGTTTAAATTACTAGCTACTTTTCAGATTAAGATCATAGCTAGTTATATTTTTACAAAATATAATCTTGAAATAAATGGTGATTTATTATCATAGATAATTAATCAAGCAAGCAAAACCATTGCAACATTAAAGTGATGAGCCACCCTTTGAGTAGATTTTGATGTTCTAAACATTGAATCCATGACTTTTAGAGCATCCAAATGAATGTGACCAATGTGGATTATACATGAAATTCTCACCATAGTTGTTTCAGTGATGGATCCGAAGCTGTTGATGAAGATGTTACAGGTGACGTTGACAGGAGGACCTGACAGAAGCAGATTGTCATCACACATCATAGTCATACTGGTTTCTTAAATATCACTGTTGATGTCTTCCAGGTGAGACATGAGAGACCACATGAAGTATTAAAATCAGTAAAGAGCAGAACGTTCCCACAAAATAACATCTGCTTGTTCTCTTTATAACGCTCTGTCATGATAAATAGACTCAACCAGGATAACCAGCATGAAATTGTGTTGTCATCTCCACTATGCTCCCATTAGCGTAGTCCATCTGTCGACCACTGAAACTTTTAATTTTTCAGTGATTCATTTCCTGAGAGGCAATAATTTATTGATTCTCCTTTAGTTACATTAGTGTATTTATAGATAATTGGCCGGTATTTACCCAGCATGCACTTACGAGGATGTGGAGTAACTATGAAATATATATGAAACGCGACCCCAGGGGCTGAGGGGGAAATGTCAGAGAGAATCTGCTGGCCTCAGTCATCAGAGATCAAGACTGGACTGAAACAAGCCTGTGGTGTAACAAACAAGGGAAACTGCACATTTCTGACAAAGAGATCTGAAGGAAAAGACTGTGTGGAAATATTACAACCTAAGGCTGTGGATCAGCATAGAAACAGTGACAACAGACGACAATAAAGATCATAGCCTGCAGTGACTCTCACTTCTGACCCATCTGTGAATGATTTGTGCTGCTTCACTGCCCAGATTGTTATGCAAATTGAGCAGCGTACTTTCTCACACCTGTCCTGACAGAGGAGGTCCTCCCACCGCCCGCCACACTGTGTTACCTTTGAAGTTCGGTCTGATGCGTGCATCGTAACCAGATGTGCGTCCCATCAGTTTGTCCAGGAAGTCAGATGGAGAGGGGGGCTTGGCTGCTCTGCTGGGGAACTTCATCTCCTTACAGAGCACAGACCTGCCAGGTGAGGGGATGACAAACATACTGAAACTTCCTTTCATCTTTTCCTTGACTTAATGCTACTTAATACATACTTAATAAATATTTTGTTGTTTTTTTTTTACCAAATATTTACAATATATACAGTATAAAGATTTTCAGATTTTACATGCATTTTGTAATTAGTAGGTTTCAGACCAGATATATCAAATAATTTTTCAAAGATCTATACAATGTTGGAGTTCTCTCATATTATCAATAAAATTATTTGTTTGCACTTTTATCCTGAATCTTACATTTATGAACATTTTAAATTAATGGAACAATTGTCTCTTAATTATAGCTATTATACAAAATATTTAATGCATGACTCTTCTCACTTTAAGATAACTGCAGTGTTGACATGCCTCTGGGTCAAAGAAGCACACAGTTCATCTCCTGCCTTATTATCAATATTTATGTATCATCAATAGTTATGCCATCAGTGTCAATTCATATTAAACACAATCAAAACACAATAAAAATACAGGTTATACATTATAGTGGCTAACCAAACAGCAGTTCTCTTCTAATTAATTTAAGGAGGGTTGATAAACTCTAATCTTGTGCCTTACCTGCCTTGTAGAAAAATGAAAGATGAAGTCCATGCTATACACAAGATGTGCAACAACATTCTTAATCGCCAGAGACAACAAATGGTTAGAACAAAGAAAAGAGATATAACTTAAAAAGAAAAAGAAAACTGAGATGCAGGGAACTTGTTTGCTCTTCCAGTCAGACTCTGTCTTCTGGGCTCAGCTGAGCCTGCCTCCCTCTCTGCAGGTGTAAAATACAGGAAGCTGCTGCTGTATAATTCAAAATCCATGGGAAGATTTTTTTTTCTGCCTCTGTTTGCGTGGATGACTTCAAGCTTTATCTCTTTTTTATGGCCATATGCATGCTGAAGGAATTACTGCAAGAACATTTAAAGAGACAGGACCATTTTCATAGTAGAGTGGCCTCGCATTGCTGCTCCTCATCATCATGACAGCATCAGATTAGCAGCAACATTTGACCAGAGATGAAAAATAATAAAACCGAGTACACTTACCAATTTATTTTAAAATGTTATTTAAAGATGTATTCGTTATAAGGTTTTATCATCAAGCAAACATTTCTGAGTATTTACACTTTTACACTTTAAGTGATTATTACCCAAATCCATAAACATAAATAAGACAGTTTATATGAAGTACCACTGGTTTTTAACCTCTTCTCCAAATTAAAGATTGTCAGTTGAGACTCATCACATTAAATTAAAGTGAACCTGATATCTCCCATTATTATAAAAAAAAACAACCCAGCATTATCAGTATGTATCATCATGTAGATTGTTTACATATCTTTGATTTTAATATAGATTGACTGAGAAAACCATTTAAACCAATGAACAATTATAAGGACATAATATGTAATCACAGCATCTTACAAAACTGCAGATTTTAGACAAAGGTTTAAAGAAAAGCAGAAAAAGAAACCCAGTTAACAAGCCTGTTGTTGCATTCAAAAGGCTAAAAGGATGAAGGCATCAAGTTCCAATTAATTCAAGTACGACACATTTCTGTAAGTGAGTCCACATCCAGAGGGTATTTATCTTAAGCAGAACTGTCCAAAGTTTCTGGTCTAATTACTTCATTTTCAAATCGCCAGTCAAATTTAGATATAAATGTGGAAGCTCATGTTTATTCCCCCCATACAGAGCAAGAGGCAGTTCAGCCATTTACTCATGTAAAATTAATGTCAAAGAAAGCGATGGGACGTTATGGCTGCACGTGTTTGCCTCACACTTGAAAGGCTGCTCTGAAGCCCACAGTGTCAAACAGGATAAGAAATATGTGAGAATATGAAACATGAATCCTAATAACAAGAAGCCTACAGTCAGAAAGAAAAAAAAAAAAAAAAAAAAACAATGTTTCTGCATGCTTGAGCATTTTTACCTCCAGAGAAGATAAGTAGGCCAAGCTTCATTTAAATGCAGTTTTTGTTGGAGTGAATATCGGATGTGCTTATTTAGATCGTAATTGCACACACTAAAATGTACTGACAGGTGTCTTTGATTCAAGTCTTTCTTTATAACAATAAGTGCTTTTAGCTGCGGCTGTGACTTCGGTATGGCATCACTTAGTTTTAAGGTCCAATCACCAATGTGCCGAGCACCACATGCTGATTAAGATGTTGCAAGACAGATGAGCTCAGCCACACAGGATTTAACAACCATCGAACAGTCACAGCTCAGACTAATGTAGGTCAACATATCTGTCATCAGTGCTATTATCTAGGAGCAAAACTGGAAATAATGGGATCACTCCAATTTAAAAATAGCTTTTATTGCAGCTTTTCTCACAACAAGCTGCTCAGATCACACAGAGGGCAACGATTAACTGTTTAATATTTTTAGCCTGGTGGGGAACGCGGATATACAATCACACACATTGGGGCGTAGCAGGAAGATGAGACAGCGATTTCTCCTGAATAGAAAAAAACAAAACAAAAACAAACAAAAAAAAAAAGGTGCAGCAGATACAAATTCCAAATATGAAAATATTTCAGCCACATGACATAATTTACATTGAACGTCCAGTTTTGTATATGCGTGATCAGATGTGTCTTAATGAGGGTGGCAATGGCTGCCAATGTTCAGTCTTCACATGAAGCATAACTCCCCACCCAGAATGAGTGCCAGCCTCCACCGTCTTAATCCTCGTGGATGTTGAACAGCTTCGCCACTTCGTTCAGATCTGCATGTTCCTCTCCATCCTTGATAATCTACAACGAAGAGACATAAAGATGAAAAGACACATTAACCAAATCTATTGATTAATCTGTACTAGGATGCAATGGATTTTTCTTAAAAAGGGATTGTGTGTACCTTCCTTGCGATGGGCATCCTGTTGAACACATTCCACAGGATGATGCCCACCACCACCTTGTCTCGCAGGTAGAAGATGACTCCTTTGCCATAGTTGTCTTTCTGCTGCTCCACAGTGGGTGCAGGTGTTGAGGAGGCCACTGGGCTGATGGCTGTGTCCTCTGTTTCACTCTCTGAGCGGATCCCAGTTCCTGCAGGAAATTTAATGAGAGAGACTCAATCTGACCCTTCGTCCTCAAATTCCCTGTTTGTTTTTGTTTTGCAGGATTAAGATTTTTTTCACTAGACAGTGAATGTTCTTACCTGACTTCTCTGTAGCAGCTTTAGGTGTGTCCTTGGCAGTGGCTTTGGCAAACACTCCTACAGTTGGCAGACTGCTGTCAACAATCCCAATGGCTTCATAGCCTACATCAGGGCCCAGGTCACTCCTGTGTGAAGCCACATGAGAATGGAAAACAGGTTGAGGAAATAATGTGATTCATAGCAACCAGAGGCATTGATTTCTTTTTCCTCTGCTATGAGCTTCTGAGCAATAGGCTATGGGCTATTATCATTAATTTCAAACAAATGGCTTTTTTTTTTTTTTTTACATCCTGATCATACTGATTTTAGAGCCAATATAAACTGATAATGCACACATACCTTCATTTTGTATAAAGTAACATCAACTACATTGTTGTGGCAAACACATTTTCTGTTGAAAAACAGTTTTGCTGTAATTTATCCTCAATGTGAAGTACAGCATCTTCTAGATTTTAAACCTTGACTGTCAAAACAGCCTCCCAAACAGTGTCTCACACAGCTCAGCTACTCTAGACACACATACACAAAAACAAACATGTTTAGCTGTAACTTCATTTGTTTCTAACAATATGAAAAAAATGGATTTGAGGACCTAACAGTAATCTAACTAAGGAGTGCTGCTCAATAATGATAAGGTGCCACGTCCCATTCATTTATGCCTGATACTGACACATTATACTGACAGGAGTATCAACATTATCTGACTACATCTGCTGGTGTGTAAGTCATGGTAGTTTCACTACAAAAACGGCCGTTTTTTGTTTTGACTACAATGACCCCGTGTCACAGTCACATTTCACCAGCAGCTATAAACAAAACCCATCAGTTATCTGTGTAGTGAGGACTACACCATCCACACTATACTACAATTTTAAGTCTGTATTCTTATGATGGCGTTAAAAATATCTGGCTGAGTAACGCAGCCATCCACTGCCAACTCCTGCCTTAAGGTCCTCTAAAGGCATTTTAAATATTTTAGGACATAATGGTATTCAAGACTTCAAAGCAATCAAGCATGTTCATCTGACTTCTAAAAGGATTAAATCGGAGTCATATGCAGAATTGTACGTGCTGCCTCAATGTCCACTTATTTAAATATAACCTATGAGATTGGCCATTGCTTTCTAAAATATCTCCCTTCATTTCCACTTCAACCTGGTTTCATGTTTGCAGCCACAGCTCTCGTTTCAAAAATGGTTTTGAAATAGTGACTCAGGAAACATAAAGTATCGTCTAATACCCACCAGAACATAGACTGATGCCAGTAGGGTTTGTTGGCTCCCGTCATGTTCTCTCCTGCTAGTCTACCACTCACAACAGCGTGGTCGTGGTGCTCCACTCGTCTGCGGCCCAGTCTGATGTCATAGAAACATGCAGCATCTCCTGCCTAAAGTGAGGATATGTGACATGAATTAAAACTTAAAAAGGTAGTGAGAGGTTTTTCATTTAAAAACAAAAAACTAAAAGAAAAAACTAAGAAAAAGATTTTACTTTACTACATGTCTATAGGTGTATTTTGGGTGGGCCACTACTATTTGTTTGCCTGAAGAGGGCACCATAATCAAAGAAAAGACTGAAAAAGTCAATATGATCCAACACTGCATGTCATACTCTTCTAAAAACTTAAATGCAGCTCACCTTTGTTGACTACGTAAACATCTAACACAATAGGTTCTTCCTTCAAAAGTATGTGGTAAAAAAGTGTTTGTGTTTAAATCAATAGAATTGTTACTAGAGTACCCCAACTTCTGTGCTTAAACTTACCACCCAAATATTGGACCTTGCTTGCAGTTCTGCATTGACCCGAAAACCACCAAAGTCAGAGTCCACCTCCAGACCTGCTGACTTAGCAAGATCAACATTGGGCTCCAAGCCAACAGCTGCAACAATGTGATCTGTTTTCACCTACAAAGGCAAGGCACAAAATAATAAGTAACTAATAAGTCTCTTAATTCCCTGAATTACGCTGCACATGTGCAGAAATATGAACCTACCAATCGGCCATCCTTCAGTTTGATTTCTAATTTATCATCTTTGTAGGACACAGATTTCACCAAAGCTTCAGAGATGATTTTCACCCCCTCTGAAAAAACCAACCGAAAAATGATATTATATATTAATGAAAAAAGGAAAAGATTAGGCATAAAAAAGAAAGGCTGTCTCTTTTCTTTGGCCATCCAGCTAGTTGTGTGAAATGAGGTTCGAACTAACTATCAAGTAAAATGGTGATTAACCTCTCTTCACTTTTTCTGTTGTCCAGTTGCTCAGATACTCAGGCAGCACTTTTCCCATGTTGCCCTTCTCAGGGAACATCTGTATCACCTCCAGACCAGACTCTGTTGCTGGAAAGAGAAAGAAAATGAACAATCTCAAAAGAGAGCAACATCAACATCCTCATCTATTCTGTCATGTTCTCATCTTCTCCAGGAGTCTTACATCTCCTGCCGAGGGCACAGGCCAGCTCGCTGCCCAGGAAGCCGCCACCAATGATTGTGATGGAATTGATGTTCCTGGAGACCTTCTCAAGTGATTTGAAGTCCTCAATCTGTGAAGGTGGATATTTTTTATATCAAACTTACTTTAGATTAGTAAATATTTCCATCATCATACACATTGTCACACCTTAACTATTTCTTCCACACCCCTTTGTGGTTAACCACTAACCTTGCGGAACAAAGTTGTCCTTGTTGTCACATCCTCTCCTGCTCTTTCAATGGCCTGGAGATTTCTTGGTACACCGCCTGAAGGGCAGTTTCAAATTCAAATTCAGTTCAAATGAGCTTCCACAAGGTTTAAGCCAAATGCATTTGCAGTAATTTACCTGTAGCAATCAAACACTTGTCGTATGAAATCTCAGTATCATCATCCAGTTTCACTTTGTTTCCTCTCACATCCATGTGAATCACCTAAAACACATTAAATCATGTTGTTTAAAAAAGTTTAATTTCATACGCAGCAGTGGTATGGATAATTTATCCACCTGCTAACATGTACTGTATATAATCATGAAGTTGGCACACTGTAGTGTCTGACAAAAAACAAATACAGACCTTTTTACCAGTGAGAACAGCGACTCCCCCATTTTCTGCACTATTCAATTCCTTTGGATGAATGTAGAATGATAGTGGCTGGAAGTAGATACTGGCAAATAAATACAAAGATATTTAATTGATTTTTCCTTATTAAACATATGTTTATACATAACCAGCTGAATTTTTGCAATTAATCAGGGAGCAGGTCATGCACAAACCAGCCAGAAGTAATAGGTCTTTACTATATACCAGACAATTTAGTTGGTATTATGACAATAACAAGCTGTAAAGACATTGCATCCATCAGGCTGTTTCTGGTATGAAAAAAATCATTTACAACAGAGGATGTGGTGCAAGGTTTTTTTTTTTTGCATCAACAGTGGTTTGATGTGACCAATGTGAAAAGAGGAAGTCAATAGTAACAAAATTTTAACAGCGTTATCTACCTGAACAGAAGAAAACTCCACCTAAGGAACCGTTACTTTGTAATGAAAGAGATGTGAAAGGACAGACCACCAGGTGTTGAGACAGAATAGTCAAACGAGAAACTAATACACACCTTCTTTCCTTTCCATTCCATTGTTTGAATCGTAGTGTTTCTGTCACACTGGGGTCATCAGAGAACCACAGTTCCTTTGAAAGAGGTGGTCTCATGTATGGAAGGTCTGGCTCATCAGTGACAATTAATACCTAGTGGCAAACATGAGGACAAACACTCAAGTTTAACTGAGAAACTCAGGTACAGCTGGATGGATAATGAAGTGAAAACAGAGGCCTGACTGACCCTAGCACCGGGGTCTCTGGCTCGAATAGATCGGGCAGCTGCGAAAGAGGCGGTGCCTCCACCGATAAGGAGGTAGGGGGCATGTGAAGGGACCTTTTGAGAGGCAGGTGTGGAGTCCGCTGGTAGAGTTTGCATGAGAGTGACAGTGCAAGAGAGCAAGTGTGAGAAAGGCAGTAAGCAAAAATAGAAGAGACACACAGTCAGTGCACGATTGTATATCTTCATCAGTACTCATGACCTACACAAATAAATGTAGGAGTAAATGAACCTGGTAAATAAGAAGAAATTAAAATTTTCTTGTGAGTGAAATTAACCTTTAGCATTACAAGAACCCAAATAATGTCAAAGAGACATGAACAAGCAGGAAGAAAGGCTGTAATGAGAAAAAATGTTAAAAATATAAATAGAAGAAAAGCACCTGTGAAATTAACATTAACATTAATGTTATCAAAATGGCGTCATGTATCGGTGTCTTGTCTGCCCGCTTCCCCCGCGCCAACCGCAGCTAGACTATGGTTTTACCACTCTCTGCTGCTGCTGCTGCAGGTTCTGTTAGTATAACCGGATCCTTTAACCAATTTAGACCCCAAAATAAACCCCCAGATGTGGTAAAAGTGCATCACTGGCTCCATGCACAGGTCTGATTGAGTGCTTACCACTCTCCTCAACTGGTACAGGGGGTGGTTCCGTAAGCTCAGCTGCAGACTGCTCAGATGGGGGTGCTGGTTCTGTCAGTATAGTGGCAAAAGTTACATAATCACCTCTAATGGGCACTATATCAAATATGTAAAATCCATCTTTAATTGAGCTGTAGTTTGCATCTACTGCAGAGGC
This sequence comes from Rachycentron canadum, assembly GCA_038496675.1. Taxonomy (NCBI): domain Eukaryota; kingdom Metazoa; phylum Chordata; class Actinopteri; order Carangiformes; family Rachycentridae; genus Rachycentron; species Rachycentron canadum. Next base: position 15,869,173 of record CM076660.1, on the reverse strand, counting down.
TCAGGTAAGATGGAAAAGAAGACAAAAATGGAAATGAAAAAATCCAATATCTCCAATTGAATGATTTTGATCACAGTATCTTAGGTTCTCAAATCTTACCCTCCTCAACTACTAGTGCAGCAGGTGGCTCTGCTGCTGCTTCTGGGGATGCTTCTACCACAGGCTCATCTGCTGTTGAGGCAATCCATAGTATTGGTTTAGACTAAATTCTTTAGAGATCATTCAAGGGGGGAGTCTCTCAGGATCCATGCATTCGTCAGCTCTACCTGAGGAATATTCTACAGAGCATGCATGACACAACAATACTGACTGGAAGCTGCCCAGATTGTGGTTAACATCTTCAGAAACGTACAGACTGTACTACAGATTAATACCAGAGGCGTTTTTGGTCAAAAGCGTGTTTTTTGTTTTGCCCTCTTGTGCGTGCTTAATTCATCCAGATGTAGATGTTTCTGCATGTTTACCAAATTCTTTAGTAAGAACCCATTTGTGCTGTTTACAGAAACAACACATCGATCCGCCTCTATCGGTGTCATAGCCACCATCATATTTGACAGAAACACTACACTTGTGTGTTACTACACTGTTGTTCACAAATACCAGGGACTTTTTTTTCTGTTTTAAGAAATGTAATCCACTTTAAAGGGCAGCTTACAATTATGAACAATATTATCACATTACAGTTGACATTAAAAATAGATTTTGAACAGTACAATCCCAGGAAGAAAGGTTTCACACTATGACATAGAAACAGAGAATGTCAGACTGATGGGGGTCCACTTGATATCACAAATATGACATCAAAGTTCACAAGGAGCCAACATATTTGTAAAAAATACTGACAAATCCAAACACTGTGCCTCACAAAAACTGAAATATTGACAATTCAGAATGGAGGAGAGTATGTGAGTGTCCGAAGGCTATCTTAAAAAAGGTTAAGAGCGTTAATTTACAATCTGAGGATAGAAGATAAATGACATCAGGCAAAACACACACAAATCCATAACAAAATACAAGATGACACATGAAAAATAAAGTCATGCAACAAGAGGGCAAAGTCCTAGCTCATGCAACAAACTCACAATACCCACAGACGAAGTTAGTTGAAGTTAAAAACATCTACAAGGTCTCATGTACAAATCCTGTCATCATCATAAAACTGTATTTTTAACACATGGTTCCCACTGATGTGGGACGATTATGAGCAGGGTATAAAAAAGAGTGAAATGACAGGTGTGCTTTGTAGCCTGTTTATTTTGCAATAACCTGAATTTACCAGTTGGTGTCGCCAATTCCAATATCTAAGTCATTAAAGTACAATACTTGGATGAAGTGTATCTTGTTGTTTTCTGTTGCTTTTGGGTCATACAGGAGGCATTTCTTACTCATACATTTAGGTATATAGAAAAGAACGCAGACTACCTGGAAGTGGTTCAGTTGTTTCACTGGCTGCTGCTGCTGCTTCAGCATCAGGGGCCCCAGGGCTTGGCTCTTGTGAAGGTGCTGCTTGAGGTTCTGGCTCAGGGACGGCTGAGAGAGAGAGAAACAAACAGAATTATCAAACAGTAACAATGAAATTATTCATTTAGATTTAAATTCAACATGTTATGTGTCATTTGGATAATCTGGGCCAGATCTGGGTTAAACTTTTTGGCCATGAAAATCATTTAAATACACCTATCTATTATACATCATTAAATACAGTTTGTTTTGCTGTCTCAAACACTGCTGTTAACACTGTAATAAAGAGGAAGCTGCACTGTGCACTGCAGAGTCAGCTGATTCAGAAATAACAGAAACAACTCACCTTCTGTCTGAGTGGCTTCTGCTAAAACAAAACAAAAAACAATAATAAATACAAAATGTGAAATTCTTAATAGTTGATAACTAAAGAAGTATCAAGCTGGCTCTGGTGGAATTATTTTTGGACTTGTTTGTGGAATTAAGTAAAGTCATAATTTTACTATTTGTAATAACAGTTAATACAAATTACTCACCGGGAGGCTTGGAGGGTACAGCTCTAGTCTGTGTGGCTGTTTTCTGTAGTGTAGCCATACGTTCCACATATCTTTGCTGGTCTCCCTTTACAATTCGGTACGTCTGTGAAAAGAAAAAGTGCATTAGATTTACTCACAACCAACTCAACTTTGGCTATATAATGTAGCCTAAATCTGCCAATGAGATCCTCAGGCATGAATATCTGTGAACGGGCAGAATAGAAACAAACACCAAAAACAATGCTTTTGTTTAAACGAACCACTATAATTGTTGATGCATGTACTGCATGTCATAACTCACATATATTCCCCCACCAATGCAGGCTGCTCCGACTAAGGTAATATACAGCTTGGCTTCCCCTCCTCCACCTGCAGGCCCACTGGACATGTCAGCTGCTGGCACACGTACTGGTCTGCCATTGTTCAACCCTGAAAACAGTAAACGTTAAAATTTGGATGACACTGTATTAACTTCAGGCTCAAATAGTGCTCACAAAAGTAATCCAAAGAGATCAATCAACATTGCAGTAATTCTCCAATACACTGACCTTGGATTACTAGATAAAATCTGTCACATGTGGTGTGTAAAATATATATTTTATTGAATGGTGAAGTATAGGACAAATAGCAACAATGAGGTGAGGCATAACAAACCTTGACACAATTTGTGTACAATACATCTGTAAAATATGTCTGTGAATGTTGACATTGAAAACATGTCTCATTTTTTATCTTCTCAGCTTGACTATTGTAATGCACTTTACTCAGGTATCAGCCAGGACTCTTCCACTGCCTCGAGGCTTATTACAGGCTCAAAGAGGCATGATCACATCAACCCTGTACTTGTCTCTTTACACTGGCTACCTGTTAGATTTCTGATCGATTTCAAAATTGTCCTGCTCACCTTTAAGGCCTTAAATGGCCTCACTCCTGGTTATTGTGCCGGTATGTGCCCTCTCGACCACTGAGATCAGCTGATCGACCCTTGCTGGTTATTCCCAGGTCACAGCTTTCTTTTTGTGAAAGCATTTGGAAATGTTTGAAACAGATTATTTATAGTCACTACCCCTATTTATTTGAGCTTATGCAGCTAATGTTTTCAAATCTTCTGTGATTTCATTTGTAAAGTTTTTATTGACCTTGTGGGGAAGTGTAGTTGTGTAGTGCTATAGCCTATAATTAGTTCATTATTATCATATTATTGTATTACAGGGTCCTAAATGAAAGCGTATAATATACAATTAAATATTACATATCCACTTTTCAACATGAGCATTTCCTGTGCTTGTTAACTGGGTTGATAGAAGTGAGCGCACACGTGCAGTTTGAGTTGGATATAGAGCCTTAACTCTTTATGATGATCAACCCTCTCTCATGAATTACTTTCCTCTAATAAGTCCCCATTGTTCCCCGTTGTCATTAATGTGCACTCCTGCAACATATAGGCCCGTAACTTTGCTTTACCTATCAGGGTTATGAGGGGCTGAAAAAAACAACAATCCCATGAATCAAATCAAGTAAAACTCGGGTGTTGTACCTAATAACTACATTACCAACCAGCACTGAATGCAAACATGGCAGAAACGTGTTTGACAGTCACATGGGCTAACATTGTATTCACCAGTGTTGCTTTCTGGCAGAGCTCAGGCAAGATCTACAACCAGAGAGATGCACTGAAATACATATAAGTTAGCTGGTTACTGTTTGCTAATTAGCCCAGATAGCTTTGCAACAGGCAACCGACAGTCGGAAATAAATAAACAGACATTTACATGTCTGACTTAATAAACTGTGTAATATTATGAGACGTGTGTTTGAATCGAGGCCAACTAGCAAGGGGGCAGCAAGTTGTTGTAAGTAATGACTGACCTGGTCTTTTCACACTCTGCCGGCACAGACTGGACGAGTCTCTCGCTAGAGGAGCCAGCTTTTTCCACACAGCTCTGCATTTCAGCATTGTGGCTCAGCTCCGCGCTAACGGCTCCCGGGTCAGTAACCGACTTGTCAGGTAGCACCGCTTGCTCGTTAACGTTGACTAAGTCCTACAGACGGTACACACTAGCAGCACCGCGCCACACACCAAGGCCAGAGACAGGTCATACGTTTGAAGGGAGTCATGGGTAATTGCAACGACTCTGTGAACGTGAGATTGGTCACCACTAGTGGACGAAAGGAGGATAACGGCTTTGGAGAAAAGATGGCGACGGCGGCGAACAGGAGGCCCACAAAGTCTTCCACGACTGGATACTGTTTGTGTTGTTATCGTTTTTTCCGTGGCAGATTAGAGCGTGTTTGCAGTCACTATTGTGACCAACTGCATACTTGGTGTTATTGTCATTTCAGGTGACAGATACACTCAGTTTTAAATGGTGTAACACCAAGTGGCAGCGGTTTTCGCCTCTTTCCTTCACGGCTCTTTGGTAACTGTCGTGAACCCGTTTCTTGTTCTCGACTCTTCTACAGCTTTAACGCAGCCACAGTAGAGTGCTGCCCCCGCAGGCCGTTTTTGGGCACTGCAACTCGGTCAGGAGAAGTTATACAGGCAGTTGCACCACAGAAAAAAGTCAGAGTCAGAGGTGTGGGAATAACATACAACAATAACTTTGTGTAATTACATTAATCAAACAAAACACAGGACGATATAATAATATGTCAGTGAAAACACACACGGTAAAGTGTATAAGAGGATCATCATCATGTACTACGTATTTATTTCCATGTATTTGGTTTTTAACTAAACAAAATCATTGTTAAAGTACTCCACTGTAATGTTACTTAAATATATGGCCAGAGTCTGTGGGTGTAATGTAACTCATGTACACAAATAATCCTTGAGTTTTCACTGAGTCATAATGTGAATATGAAATTTACGCAGTGACAATGTGAGAAACTAGGGCGTTATGTCGCCATCTGGTGGAAATCTGAGGAGAGATGACATTGGGTGTGTTTACAGTATTTATTGACTGACTGCAATCAATCGCGATGTTGTCTTCTGCATTGGCCTGTGTTTATCTGTTGAAAATGGTCAACCATAACACAGTCGATTATTTGTAATAGAAAATAGTGTTTCCACCATGACAAATGGGATGTGCTCACTACCTCAGAGAGGAAATTTGAAAAGGCAGTGATGAGATGTAAATGATCAATGAGGTGTCATTGTTTTCACTGTTAAGAGAAGTTAAACGTGAACTTCTCTCGCAGGATGAAAGATAATTTGATGGAAAACAAGCCATTGTGTCGCTTGGCTGTGCTTTGTGCATTTTATTAGCATGTGCGTGTGTCGTGTTTACAATGAGTTTGATGAATACCAACTCATTGTAAACAAATTAAAATAAATAATTTTAATTAAAATAATTAATATAAATACATACATAATGTACATAAAATACAAAAACAAAACCAACAATGAAATAAAATGACCATGATTCATAATGATCTCTGTTTACTGGTCCCCCAAGCAGAGGATAAAGGTTTACAGTTCCTCATAAATGCACCCTGCATTACTAAGCCAGAAACCATGAGAGAAACCACCCTTAGGTCTGTGCTTTTATACATTTCTCTCTGTTAAAACCACTTCCTGTTTCTTTAGAGTAAACAAACAAATAAATAACATAACAACAGCAACATGAAATCAATAATGCCTTAGTCATATAAAACATGAATTTCAAGATGAGATCTTTAAACAACACGTGACTCAGCTTCTTTAAGTTGGATAGTAGGTCATTACAACTCATTCCTCAAACCTGTCAAACCTCACTTCTTGTTTTTCTTCCCTACAGGGCAACAGCTCCATCCACTTGCCCTGAGAACTTAAGAGAATAAACACACAATTCTCTCTTTCTCTCCCCTCCTCTGTCTCTCTCTGTCAGTGTGATCAGTTTCTTGACTTCCTCCTTTGGAGTGGCTGTGCTGAATACCAGAACACAGGATATGCTTCGCAGTTCTCTCAGTTTCACAGCAGCAGTGAGCAGCAATAGCAGCAGCAGCAGCAGCAGCAGCCGTGAGGACAACACGCTCTGCAGTCAAGATGAGTGCTGGGGATGAGGTCTGCACCGGCTGGCTCATTAAATCCCCCCCGGAGAAAAAACTAAAGAGATTTGTGAGTAGGAGTGCACCCTGGATACTTGTTTATGTCCTCTGTAGGAATGCCAGTTTGTGCTGTTGTGCCTTGTGTTTGTGTGTGTACGTGTGTGTGAGTGTGTGAGTGCGTGTTACAATGTGGAATGAGGATTTGGAAACATACTGAAGGCTTACATGCTAAGTGAGCTCTAATTCAGTCTCCTTCATATCATCTTCCTCATTTCTATACTAACACATTACTGTTGTGTTTAGGCTTGTGGTGGCACTTTATGGTTAAAACAACAACATGCATTATTGTGATAAAAACAATATGTCACAAGCTGCAGATGTACTACAGACAGACTTACAGCAAGTACGTATACATAATTGCTTACATGGATGGTATAGAGCCTTCACTGTTTTGTGGTTGTTGGTGTCATGTGATGTGAAATGTTGGCCACTCACTCTGCTCCGCTCTGTGTGTATGTGTTTGTGTGATGACCATGTGTATTGTGAAATATGGAAAGCAGTGTCAGCAGCAGTCAGACTTCAGACTTAAGCGACAAGCAGAAATAGTTCAGCTCTGTGATGGCTGTTTGCACTTCCCTTGTGCGAATAGAGGTGGAGGAGGGTCATTTATCAACACCAGTTCAGGGAAGGGTGGGTGGGCAGAGGTGTCAATGTGCGCTGATCAGGTTTGGGGTTTGTAGCGGGAAATAGAAACTTATTTTGGCACACTATGCAAATCTTTTTCATGCCAGAGAACAAAGTAAATATATGTTTTGGACAGGTAGGCTATCTGCCTGATTATTCAAATGTCAGGTACAGGTACATGCTATTATGGAAATTTAAATGATCGTGGAAATGTTAATCATAGAACATGATGTCATCAAAAAAACACGAAAATCTTCTCACAGTAATTAAGCCTGTTTTACAGGTGTTTGATTGGTTGATGAGCGGCTGACTTTGGCTTCAGCGCCTCAGTTTTTATTTGGCACCTTTTCAGAGACAATAATATCAACACACTTCAAACCACAATCCTTTCTATTGTGGAACAACTTCTGTTGTCTCATGTGGTGCCAACTTTGTATTTATACTTACTGCCACATTAAATGTGTATTTAATGGTCATCTGCTGTGTCCAGTACATTACAGTGGATGATGAAGTTGGCTCTTACCCACAAGTGCTTGGATTTTTTCATTGGGATATACATGTAGCATTATATGTTGCTTAAAGTTAATACAAATACTGCCTGGTGCTACTACTGTGTGTTATTATTATTATGCTGTTTATTTGTTTTACTCCTACTTTCGAGGAAATATATGTCATTTTAAAGACCCTCTCCAATTGTTTTTTAAAAAGAAACTTCTTACTTTTTCTACATCACAGAGCAGAAATACTGAAAAAAAAGTTAAATCTTAATTAATTGAAAGCTGACATTTTTACTTATAAAAAGTTAATAAGTCAACTTTTAATAAGTCAAAATGTCTGTTGTGAAACAGCCACTTATGTTATGTTTTAAACTCTTGTCGAAATAAATCTCAGTTTAAGTATGAATGTTTATCATCTGCTGAGGAAGACCAAGAGATAAAAAAGGTGAAACTGTTGGACTTGCTCTGTATTTACCTGTTTTCTGATTTCCTGAAAGATTAAAAATAATAATAATAATAATAATAATAATTTTTAGTTTAAGAAAAGTATTTGTATTAGATGCATCTGTTTACTCCGTAACTTATGTTTCAGATGTCAAACCTTCCATATTCAAAACAACTAATGGATCAAGTTACCATCTGTCTAGTTACGGTTTCCTCTTAAACTTAGCCATGTATTTGGCAGTAAGTGTGGTGTGTCTAACCATTTCCTGGTATGAACACATAAATTACCAACTGACTTGCAGGAGCAGGTTACCCTCCCATGTCAAGTTTTTAGTTTCACACCACACAAATGAGGAGAGGCTCCACCCATGCAACACACACAGAGCCACAAAACAATGAATAAAAATATTATTCACATCTCTACAGCCAGCATTACTGTTATGAATTATTTTTAATCATAAGGAAATGAACCCCATCATGACTGCCATCCTCCATGCAGTGAGGGCTCGGCTGTTACTTATAGGAGGTAGAGCTTTGGAGCCATAAATACCTATCAACAGTTTCACTATTTAGTTTTCAGTAAGCTGGCAATGAAGCGATGAACATGTTGTATAAATACCTCTTTCGTTCATCTTAGAAATTTTCTGTTAAATACAGTGAACTTCCTCTTCTCTGTACTTCTGGGAAATTAGAGTTGAGGTTCCGCTTACTGACCATATCAAAAGCAAAAAAACTGAGTTTAAAGTTGCTAGGTTAGCTGTTGTGAGCAGGAGCTGGGATATAATTCCCATGACTGGTCATGACTAATTGTAGTCATGGGGGGAGGCATTACTTGCTTGAATCATGAAGCACTGTGCTTAAAAGGAATAATATTATATCATGGGTTAAGAGTAACTCCAGGATAAACTGTTCCTTTCTCCCTCAGGCATGGAGGAAACGTTGGTTTGTCCTTCGCAGAGGACGCATGAGTGGCAATCCTGATGTGCTGGAGTACTATCAAAGCAAGAACTCCAAAAAGCCAATCCGAACCATTGACCTGAGAGAGTGTGAGGTCGAAACGCTGAACGGGCAACTCAGGATAAAACGAGACTTCCATGGGAAACACCTCTTTGTGGTGAAGACTTCATCTCGCATTTTTTACCTGGTGGCCAAAACTGAGGAGGAGATGAACTGTTGGATCAGTAGCATCAGTCAGATTTGCCAGTTTGGGAGCCTGGAAGATGCAGGTAAATGATTGAAAGAAAGATTGAACCTTTGCCAAATGGCCGTGATTTCATTTGGCGAGATTTGGCATTAGTTTAGCATTATTAGTTTAGATTCTGTCTTCTGGTCCAGAAGAAATTGGTGTCATTTATTCCCACACAGGAAGTTGCAGAATGAAAGTCAAACTTTAAATTTAGGTCAAAACAAACTGTTTCATTTGTGCTGTGTGGTTTTAATAAAGCTATCACAGACCAGAAGGGTTTTATTTACTAGGACAGGTCTCAAAAACATGAGAATTTGTTTTGCTTGTCACTCACATGATTTTCCAATACTGAAGTCAGTAAATTTATACATCATCAATGTTTCGAACGTTTCATCAGTGCAGCTTTAACTGAGAAACCGTGTAAATTTGTGGTAGCCACGGTTGTGTTGATCACTACAGACACATTAAAAAGGTGCAAGAGAGGGGTTTCTACTACACAAATATTAGCAATTTTTCCAATTTTGAAGATGCATGTCTCATCACATAGTAACATGATTATATGGTGAACATGTACAATGTCTAGTTGAACCAGACATAAATATTCACCTTTTATCACCATGTACTATATGGACCATGGACTATAGCCTGTGACCTAATAAACCAGGTTTAAACTGATCCAAGGGACTTAAGTGATTTTTCAAGTTGTCAATCCATACTCAAAATATTAAAAAGCTAAATCCTGAAGACAATTCTCAATCAGCTGGTTTCCGTACCTCCCAGCTTGATAAAAACACTTTTCCCAACCGAATAAACTAAAGCTTTGAGCTCTCAAAAACTCTTTTAAATCAATAAGTTTTATGTAGGTTCTGTGTGAGATTTACAATTTAACAGTTTTCAATCTCTCCATCAATAGTGGGTCTTTCTAAAAATCCTCCCACTCATCTGGTGTAAGTGATTTCCCAGAATGCCGTGGTAACAATTCTGAGAATTTAAATTAAAGAGGGACTGGGTCAGTATTTTCTATAAAATGGAGATCTCTGCCTATGGCTAGAGTTCTGAATAGATGTATCTATCTCAGCACTGTTACTAAAAGTGCTTTCACCAAATTTTTATATATTTATAGATTATAATAGAGTGTCAACTAATATCTCTCTATTACTGCTCCATGATTTACCAGACTCTTTAGAGGATTCCCTGCAGCTTTAAAGAGGGGATTATTCCATCTTGATCCTAAAATATCATTCAAATGTCATTCTGAGTCTGTTTGTTTATAAACTCTTTTAACAATATTTTATCAAATTATTATTGAGTTATGTTGAAGAAAAGGGATACAGCCCTGATTAAGAAGGAACAGTTAATTTATTACTTTTCTTTTCTTCTCTTTATTACTTTACTGCTCAAAACAACCCCAGGAGCCTTTATTCCTTTTCTGTCCACATTTTCAACTCAGCAGGAATCTAACATTAAATACAAGGTAGGACAGAGAGACTAAAATCCTAACAGTCCTGGGGGGGTGTCCACCTTTTTCACTAAAATATAGAATTAGAGGGAAAAAATAAGGGGTCAAAAATCATGAGAGGTGAATTGCATTTGATATGAATAATAATGAAAAGCATACAACAATTTCAACATGGTGTGCTGTATTCCTTTCAGATTGGTCAAACATCTGATAAATTTCTCTGTAACTGAGCTCTAAAGCCTACACACAATCACTCATCAACACGTTGTGGTTAATATCATTTGATACAAATCGTTTCTATTTTTGTTACAGCAGCAACAACAACTGTCACAGTAAACGACATATTATAGTGAAACTCTTCTGAAATGTAATTGAGCATGGATAGGTGATAAAAAGACTAGAAATTAATACACAACCACAAATTTGAATATTGTCCATGCTTGAAGATGAAGAGTCATGCAGTTAAAACGTTGGTTTTGCCGCTTGGCTGTTGTGCAGCTGTATTTGAGGAGATAACAGAAGATCAACAGGGAGCTCAAGTCACCCTCAAATGAACAGATAAATAATGAGATTTTTGAATTGCTTCTGTGCTCTGGGCCTGAATTAGCTGCCATGTTTTGTGTGCTACCTTTCTTTTTTGTTTTGTTTTTTATTAAATCTTACTTTTATTGACTATTGGCAATAAAGGCTACTGTATTCTCATTGTGGGTGTTTACCTTTATATGATATATATTATCACTTCTTTTGCTGACGCGTGATCACTCTATAGATTATCCCCAGGATGATGCTGTTTTGACCATAGCTGCACTGTTGCCTAGAACGTGTCTGTGTGAAGGAGATAGAGCAACGGCAGAAAGTTGCTGATATGCTGCCCTGTATGTTACTATAAATCACATTATGCCCTCAGAAAAATACACACAAGTAGTCGATTATAATGCTAAATTGTATTCCTCAATCCAAATTTAAGTTGTGTGGCTTTAACTGAGAGTTTTCAGAGAAAGTAGGACAGCAGGAGTAGATTCCACCTGGATCTCAAACAAGCTCTGTGAGGCAGCATCTCATAACTTTTGCAAAGGAATATAAAAGGTTTTTCTGCAACCACAGTTCTCTTGTGGTTGCAGAACAACATTTTATATCTCTATAAAAGGTGACCTCAAATTAAGGAGAGCAAATATTTCATGAGAACATGAGTTTTTTCTCCCACGTGGTTTTGAAGGGACAGCCTTGACTCTGGCCTTGGGTGAAAAGGAATGAAACAAATTTCTGAACGAGGGCCAACCTGACTGAAAGATTGGAGACTATATAAACAACAGAAGGAACAGGGCTCATGTGTCTACTTTTAGCGAGCCTGCAAAAATATCACTCCTCTTTTCAAATCCACCTGCTTCATTTACAGCATATCGTGAGTGCAAACTTGGAGAAACATGCGCATGCGTATGCATATGATTTGCATGTTAGTCTCACAATGACGGAAGTTTTCTTATCTCATTCTTAGTGTAGTTGTAACATTTCAGAAACTAGATGCTCCTCTGCCCCTCTCTTCTGTTCTCCACAGAGAGCTCAGAAGAAGGCTTTCCCAACACCCCCACCTCCTCCCAGCTGTCACCTGACAGCTCTGACCAAGCATCTGTATCGAGCCAGCCAGATTCCAGTTATCCACTGGACTACCTCTTTCTGTCACAGTGTGAGACAGGGCATGTAAGCACTTGTAGGTATGTACAATCTGTAACACCCTTGACACGATATGAAGTGATGGCAATACTTCATGTCTAACAAATGCAATGTTTTCATTTTTTCCATAACTGTAGACATGACAGCTTTTCAAACTCTGAGATGTCTCTGGAGCAGAAGTCCTTAGACGACGCTGTCAAGGACATTGTCCCCTCACCTCTCCACACCGATTCCTCTCCATCTATCGCTCGTGCCAGCCCCAGCCCATCTCTTTTCCCCCATGGCAGGGTGACTAACCCTCCTTTCAGCGCTCCATGCACCTCCATGGCTTTACCATCATCCTCTTCCTCTCCACTACATCACTGTGCCACAAGTGTCTTCCAGTTTGACAAACTTTGTTCGTCTGCATCGTTAGAGGCAACGAGTGACAGACACACACCTCCCCCGCTGCCACCCAAGCCAAATCACCTCTCAGAGCAGCTCAATGATGAGGGGGTTCAGAAGCTAAGGACAATGAGCGTCCGGCATTTCTCAAGCCACTCTGCACTATTTCCCCGGAGGACCTCTTTGTCGATCCTGGACCATTTCAGAATGGGTAAATCCTCAATAGAAACACATCCTTCAAAGTGCAGAAACTAAGAAAGCTGCATCCAACAAAATGAAACATAATCCTGCTGCTTCTATGACAGGGCAGCATAAAGTAAAATGTCATGATTTTTCAATAATATATGTTGTATTTTTAGGAGATGCTGATAGCAGGTTGATGAGGAACAGAAGGCAGAGTCTAAATTTGGTAAGAAAATATTTAAAAGCAGAGAAATCCAAAATTAAATAAATGACACAAAAGTGGTATTGATTTCCTAATCTAACTCATGCCAAGAAAGCCCATAAATAAATCAAAAAATTAAAAAGTAAATCAAATCAAATCAAATGTAGTATCTAAAAATGTGCATCTTAAGCATTTGGTAGTCTAATTTCTCTAAAAATAAAAACACATGCCATGAAAATTCCAGTTCCAGTTGTACCAAAATGACAACATTGTGCACTTGTCTGATCTCATGATCTTTTTTTTCTTTCAGCAGCCGTGTTTCAAAGTTCAAAGCTACCAGGATGAGTCATATGTCCCCATGGCTTCCCCTTCTCCCTCACTTACCACTGTTGAATGTGATGGTTACATCCCCATGAGCCCCAGGACGTTCAATTTCCTCAACACACACTGCAATGTTGAATCCCCTACATCCCTAAGCCCGCTCATGTGTCAGTCTGGAGATCTTGCGCCACCTCCAATTCACCGGCATCTCAAGCCTCGCTTGAGGAGAGGTGAGAGTCATAACATGCCAGAATAGTTCATGTGAAATTTTTTCTTGGAAAACAGAGCTTTCATTTCATCTCTGGAGGGAGGGTAGTCTTGAAGATGCTTTTATTTGTGGCTCTCACACTGTCACATATCAAATTATGGAAAAATATCTGTACAGGATTCATGCAGACATCAAATACACAGACCTTTCCTCACAGTGGTCTTTACTACTTTTCACTGTTTGAAAACTGACCTTTCTGTGGTACATTAGAGAATTAGAACCAATCTGACAAATGTGTCTTTTGTCCTTGTCCATAGCTCGACCCCCACCTCTTGACTTGAGAGGCCTTTCTACTATCACAGAGTGCCCCACTCATCTTCCTTTGAGCAGAACAATGACCGACTCATGGTGAGAGGAAAAAAGTCACTTTATACACAACCTATTTCCTTCACATACTGCATAAGTACAGTACCTTTGCATGATTGATAATATAAACATGGTAACTAAGACCCAATCCATTTGACCAGATAGATGCTATTTAAATTCACATTACAGCATTTTGTGTGTTTCAATGGATTAAAGTGATGTTAAAAAACTTTTGACAGGCTTAGATCATGAATATTTTAGATTTGTGTTGTCAACAGATCCTTACTGCATTAAAATACATAATACCTATAAACTGTCAGTTTGGAGTAAATAATAATAAAAAATAATAATTTTTCTCACAATTTTAATTTAATCTCAGATCTTTGCATCATCACAAGTTAAGTATCATTGAGCTTGATTGTAAGGATACATACTTACTTACTCAAGGATAAGATCCCTTTTCTCATTTTTTTTCTTTCTTCTAAAACCTTAGTTCTTCACTAATCTGAAATTAATTCTTCATGTTTTTGTGTAAATGCAGCTTTTCAGTGAACTGTTTACTTCTTGAAAGAAAACTTGAGAATGGGTACCTTCCATGGGATGAAGACACAAAGGTAAAAAATTCTATTCACATTACTGCAAAGAAATTTCACACAATACATATTCAGTGTCTAAACCGACTTGATCACGCTGTTTCAAGAATGCTTTCACCTCTCTCTCTCTATGCGTATTAGACATTAAAGGAGGTCTCTGATTGCATTATTCATATTTTAGAGTAATGAAGTCATTTCAGCCTGTTTTTTTCTATGTTTAATTCAATGCACCAGAAAGACATGGATATAATTTTCTCTCCCCTAGACCTAGACATTGCTGGTAATAACTGATCAAAGAAAGGAGCTATGATGATGATGTACTTTTAATTTGTATATTAAGTGTTCATGTTCCTAAAGTGAGGACCTTTCAGACTGTAAGCATGTGTGACAATGTGAAGTTGTACAAGTCTTGTCTTTATAATGGGGCATATTTCTGTATTTCCCCATTTCTAAGAAAAGCATATTAGTGTTGTTGAGTTAGACTCCCATGCAGGTCATTTCATATGTTTTTTTCAACTCAAAGTCTAAGGCCACCTTTTTGTTTTCTCCATAATGTGATACTATTAGCTTTGTAACAGCTCAAATGCATATGTTGTATAAATGTACTGATGTGCTTTTGAAATTCCAAGTATTTCTTCATCTCTGTTTGTCTCTGACAGGAGTCGAGGCAGCAGTTCTATCCGACTGCTGATGGAGCAGTCCAACCCTGGCCGAGAAAATCAAACCTTGACTATTTGTCCCTGGATTTCAATTCCGCATCCCCCTCTCCTGTGCAGAAGGTATGTTACGATCAGATAAATGACATAAATGTACCATTTTACAGTTGAAGCAAATCACTGTCTGAAATGTGGAGAAATGAATAACCTTTGACATTGTACAAGGAATTTTCTTGTAACTTACCTCAGCTCAATCAGACCACACAGCAAGGTTATAACATTATAATGACTACTTTCGCTCCACTGACCTCTTTCAAATGATCAAATCAATGTTCACAAAATCACTTACAAGGAGAAATGCATGATCCATAATTTGTAAATCAAGATCCTTTGTCATCTCTCCATCTGTATGTCTTGCAGAAGCCCTTTATACCTGATGAGTACAAAGTGGATTATGTACAGGTGGATGAGAAGAAGACTCAGGCACTACAAAATACCAAAATGGAATGGACAGATGTCCGGCAGTCAAAGACATAAATGGGAAATACATCATGGAAAATAAATCAGGAACACTGGATTTCGAGAAGATCAACAATAACACAACACCAGCAAAGAAGATATTTATGAAGATAACCACTTACAATTTAGAAGCACTTTGAAAAAGAGCATTGAGATTAAAATGTACAACAGTAAGTAATAAGCGGTTAGACTTGTTTGTACAGAGAAAACACAAAATTGCACTGTTGTTCATTCTCTGTACTGTAAATACTGCCTGATCATGCACTGTTCAGTCATTTTTACTGTAGCATTAGGTTTAGGACCAAATTTTGAAAATTTGCCTCATTGTAAAAAAAACTTGCTCTAGATGTATGTATATTAATTGTGACTGTAAATAAGAAAAATATTTTAAAGATAAAATATTTCAATATAATTTCTCTCCCTCATTATGTATCACAAACTGTTACATAATGATCAGTTTCTTTCTCCTTCTCTTAAAATCGTTCCAGAGGTATAAAATGACTATTTCTCAACATTCCTCACAGCATTCTTCAAGCATTTGCAGCAATATCTGTTTGCAATGTGTATTTGTTACTGTAATAGTAGTCTGATGAACATTTAAAGCTTTGAGAACAAAAAGCTTTTACTTCAGAAATTTTATCCCAATGTAGTACAAATTATTGACAAAATAAGTAAA
Source organism: Rachycentron canadum (assembly GCA_038496675.1). Taxonomy (NCBI): domain Eukaryota; kingdom Metazoa; phylum Chordata; class Actinopteri; order Carangiformes; family Rachycentridae; genus Rachycentron; species Rachycentron canadum. The sequence continues at coordinate 15,853,098 of CM076660.1, read as the reverse complement.
GGATTATATTCAAATGTGATTGTGCACTCACGTAAGTACACATCCACAGTTCACAAATTCTTACACATACTTGTTATTAATTATTCTTTAGCTTGTTACTAGTCACTGTTTACGCATTTAAATATTTAAATGAGACGCAAACTGCTGTTTGTGAAAACACACACAGGACATTTTTAGTTTTTAATGTTGAGTTTTAAATAAACAAAGATTGATTATTATAATACATTTGTGGATGATATGGTAAATGAAAAAGCACATAAGGGCTCCTATTTTAGCAATAAAGGATTTATTGCAGTATGGATCAGCCCATATATATATTTTGGAAAACAACTTCCTCAATAACTGCTTTATTTGGAAAAAGAAATTCATTTATTTCATATTCATTCAATTCGGTTCACGTTTTTCCTAATTAAACATTCTTTTGTTCATATTAAATAAAACAGATAGATTGACAGCGATTACAAAATAAATAAATAAAAATAAATGAGTAAAGAAATACAGTAACTTAAAATAATCTATTTTTTATTACATTTTTAGAAAGCTGAGGACATATGTATACTCTAAGCTTTTAATATTAAATGACATTAGCAAATAATATAAATTTCCAATTTTAATCATTTTTACGTTATAAAGCACGTTCCACACATGTTGCGTCACTAGCATGCGCCGAGAAGAGGGTCTGAAAGGGATATTACCTGAGCAGAGTGGAGATGAAGTCAGCATCCAGCATTCAAACACTGGGCTTTTTGTGAACATTTCTAGTACAATCGGCCTGTGTGGCTAAACTGGACACATTAATCCAGTTCCTGTGCAGCTGGCAACCACCACACTCACATCACAGCCACAGACTGTGGGACACACTCTGGTAAGAGGGTTTAACGTTGTTAGCAAGCACCGCAGCTAGCTAACAAATGAAACCGTATCTGGTCTGAGCTGTTCCGGGGCCCAGGTCGACCACAAGCCCACTGCAGTAACCCAAATTAAAGCCAAAAACTATGCACTGAGAGGTGACTTCGTCTACAGGAGTAGAAATCGACACCGGCTCCGTGCTGGAAGGTTTTGGTTGTAATTTGGTAAGTTTGTTTACTTTGTGACTCAGTTAGCTAAGCAGGCATCGTTTGCTTGCGCTAGTGTGGCATCGAGTTTGGTTCTTGGTGAAAAAGATCACATACTTGGTCTTTGAAGGTTGTTGAAGTGGACAAAATTTGATGTTATCTTGCTTTGGTAATGCTGTCATTTCAGAGTAGTAAAGCAGTGGCAAAGTCGCATCTTTCCATCTAAATAAAAGACAGTGTAACATTGGATGTTCTAACTGTTTTTATCCTTTACTTGCATGCATTCAAGTTAAGGTTTGAATTTACAATATACAACAAGGTTGTTTTGTTTTATGCATGGTTTTGTAAAACTATGCATGAAACAAACAAGCAAAAATAAACAAAGCTGAGGTATGTACGGGGCATGCGTTTGCAACGGCATGAAAAATAACCTCAAATGAAATGAAAATCTAAGTAATGCACTAACTTGCTTAGGCCTGTAAACTTGATGATTTAAAGGAGTTTAAGCTAATGTCACTGGTTTGGTAGTTTTACAGTTGGGGGACATTTTTTTTAAGAGTTTATTTATGTGGCTTTTCGTGACAAAAGACTGACTGTAATCCTTGTAAATTCAACCAAAAAAAACAAACTTTAATAACATAACATATCCTCTAAACAGCAAATTCACCACGGCGTGTACACTGTGGGTGCTAAGACAAAACATGAAGAAAAAAAGGAAACCACAGAGTCAAAAAAAACCAAAACAAAACATGTAAACACTTTGTCCATGACGCAAAGTCAGGGCCTGTGTTCACTAAAGGTGTCTGAAAAAGAGGAGAGGCTCAAAGACAGTTACACATAACCAACAAATTGCAATGAGCCATACAGATGCTGAGCTGATCCAGAGGTAAGACTAGAGGAGACTTTGGTTCATGGAAGTACACATTGACACTGCGAGTATGTTTTTGTATCAGAATACACTTGGAGGTGGCAAAAGTAAAATAGGCTCCTATGTGTTTTGGACATTAGAAATACCAACCCTCTATTAGAAATTACATTAAATCTTGTTTTCCTAAATTGTTTACTTAATTGATTTTGGTCTCAACCTTTTCAACACAGGGCTCCCATCGGATGGAGGACAAATTCACTGCAATCATCCTACCAGCTGATTTTGAAAATTCACACTGTATAACGATGCCTTCTGCTGGACTGCATTTCTGAGTGTGGTAGCCATGGCTTCTCGCAAGTTAGATGAGTTATCGGGAGACACCAAGGATTTGGCTACAGTCTCTGAACAGCGATGTGGCCCAGATGACATCACAGAGATTCGGTCGGATTCGCCGAATGCCACCGTGAAACCTCAAAAATCTGGGAAATTTAGGAGGACTGCCCTAACGTTCTTTGGAGTGCGTAAAAGCATCTGTATTTTACCAAGTTTTTTTGGAGGAAGGAGTAAAAATCCAAACAAGTGGTCTTCTAAGAAAGGAATCACTAAGAGCAGAACACATGATGGGCTGAGTAAGGTCAGTCATGATGACAGTCTAAGAGGTAGGTACACCTCAGCTGGAGATCCTGAATACCTCAGCCAGAGGGACTCTTCTGGAGAGCTCCACAGTTGCTGCCACAATGAATGTAGTCACTCCACTGCTGAGCAGAAATCACTAACTCTCGGGCGGCAGAAAAAGGGTTTGAGGAGTCTTTTTCACAGTTTTAAGCATCACAGAAACCATAGAAATTTTGGATTGGAAAAAACTGAGATGATTGCAATGTGCTCCCCTCACTGCAAGAATGAGGTGCCTGTTGTCCAGGACAACACCAAGCAGTATGTCACAGAGTGCCTGGGATCTGAACCGGATGTGCCTGATTTTGCAGATGTTATACGTGATATTTCCCTCGATCCTGAATGTAGTGATGCTGATGCAGTGGCAATAGAGAAGAGTGTGGAGCAAGAAAGCCCAAAGTCTGAAATTGATGATCAGATGTGTGATGATCAAATTGAAGAAATGAATTTGATGGCTGTAGTTTCCAGTGATTTTAAGGAGACTCCTAGAGGACACAGCGAGCCTTGCCTCAAGCTACAGATGATGTCTGAACCTGTGCTGAAGCCTGAAACACCTGTTGGCTCATCGGATCAGCTTAACCTGATTTTTGGAGATGTTGCATCCTTAAAGAGCTTTGATTCACTGACTGGCTGTGGGGATATTATTGCAGATCAAGAAGATGACAGCATCACAGAGAGCACCGTTTCTGGAGAAAGGAGCAGAAGTGGAGGAAAGAGGGCCTCTTGTTATCTCACTTATCAGGGTGGTGGTGAAGAAATGGCCTCACCTGAAAATTTGGATGAGGAGTGTCTTCAAGAATTCTGGGAAAATAATGCTTCAGAAGAAATCTGCTGTACTTGCAACCAAGAACACACAGATATGACTGCTGAGCTGACATGTTCTCACAATATGGACTTACTGAACAGTAACAGTGTGCAGCAAGCCAGTGGCATGGACACCTCTTCAATTGCTGATGTATTAACTCCTCAAAGTGAGCATCAAGAATCAGTTCCCAATAGTGATGAGGGCTACTATGATTCAACTACCCCAGGGCCAGATGAAGGTCAAGAAAAAGCTGACAGAGTAAGGACAGACAGATTACCCAGGGACAGTTACAGTGGTGATGCCCTCTATGAACTTTTTGCACCTGATGAGAGTCTCATCAGTCCACATTATGAAAACAAATCAAAACTGCCTGGTTCAGAACAGTGCGAATATTTAAGTGAAGCAGTTGATGTGACAGATTCTGCCTTTGTTCCAGAAATGAATCGATTGCAAATAAGTGCTGAACTGTATAAGGTTCACGATTTTCTAGAGAACAGCAAATCTCCGGAGCTGGCACAAAATGTGTTTGGTCGGCAGGAAACCAGCTTGAATAAAAACTGTAATTTAAAAGCAAAACCATCAGGCAACAAGAATAATGTAGATCCAGATGCATTTGATGAAAAAGGAAATATGCTTGCTTCCACAGAAAAAAGAACAAAATCCATTAATGCTGACTGTGAAAAACGACATAGCAGCATATCATTTGGAAGCACATCTGATCCAGATTTTGAAACATTTTGTGAACCTAAAGAGCAACATATTGAGGAAAACAAGCCTGTGGCTTTACCATACAGAAATATCAATTCTCAGTCTCCAGATTGTAACAATGATTTGGACGATGGGCAAACTGTGTGTTTCTCACAAGCACTTGTGGACTACACAAAACACTCGCAGATGCTGAGTAACTTGCACAACAGTGTGGATGATTTGGAGACAAACTCTGCCTTCACTCCAAATATGGAGGCCTTACCCCCCATAGTCACATTTGATGTAGTGGATATGCATAATGAGGGTGAATATGACGAGCAGATTCACATGGAACTGGAGGAGGACATTTCATCGCCCTATCAGGAATTTGAAGAAAGCTACTTACAAAAAGATGCATTTGCTGAATTTGACTATCAAATGTTAGACTTGTATGAACAGAACCTGATCAGTAATACATGGGCTATTGCTAGTCTCCCGCGGCACCTAGGCCTTACAAGAGTCAGCCAGTCCATGCCTAATCCATTGTCTCTAGACAGGAGAAGTAGGTCTCTAGACACAGAAAGCCTTGAGCTGAAGATGCCTGGCACATACAGAGAGGAAAGAGCTGCTATCGTTTCTTGTCCTGAAAATGAAAAGGACTCTGAAAGAGACTCTTCACCATATTACAAAAAGAATGTACTCGTGTCTGCGTCAGAGGTTAAAGACAGTAGCAGCATTATGGCCTTATCATGGCAAACAAGGTCAGAAATGGCTTTAAGCCTTCCCCTGACTGATGGGGAAATCACTGAAAAAGTACAGAGTGTTAGTCAAGCCCAAGTAAAACACAAAGTATTTTCCACTTCATCCAGCAGTGAATTTTCTGACAGCAATTCACATCGTCTTTGCTCTAATGTGTCAGACAGAGTGTCCTGTGATTTAATGTCTCAGAATACAGAGCTTTACAATAGACAGTGTCACGTTCCTTTACAATCAGATTCCTGTTTACCTCATAGTACCTTTGTTTATCCGGGAATGGTGGCGGAGGTATCAGATGATCTTGACGATGATGTTTTTTGTAAAGCTGCTGCTAATATGCAGTCCTATAACCAGTGTGGTAAAAGCAGACCAGTGGCTAATAGGGAAGGATTATCTCATACTGGGAGTCCTTTAAAGGCAAGTCTGCCGAAAGATGAAATGGCCGTCCTCAGTGAAACAAGAACACCCAGGGATGTAGCGTGCCCTGTAGCCTGCAACAAACGCCCCGAGTCAGCCTTTAATTGAAAGGCTGTTAATCACACTGTTGGTTTTAAGATCATGTGTATGTGCCAATCAGTGCTTTTATGTTACACCCAAAGGACTAACTGTTGCTTCATTTTTTTACTTGCACAACTGATTCTTTTGAGAAGTAGTTGTACACTGTGATAGACAGGACACAGATTAAAATTTGAAATGATTCTGAAAGATGGAGTCTGTGTTATCATGCTACATCATCTACAACACTGTCTTATTGGGAAGTCGAAGGGTATTTTTGGCATTTACACAGTAACAGTTGTTCCTCACACATCACATACATGTCAGTTCACTGAAGGTATTTGAGGAGGTAGTTGTTTTATTTGTATATGAATTGCTCACAAATTCATCTCATTAAGCTAATGAATATTACTAGAATGTGTTCACTCATATGTAGCCGCAGTATCCAGGTCTCAATAGTAATGCCACACTTAGATTATCATTAGCCTGGTTTCAATAGCACAGCCAAACCGTGCTAGACAAGTCTTGCTTACTCTGCCAATTGCCTCTAAACACATGTATGCTTATGCTTTAAGTGCCAGCTTTTGTTTGCGTTTACTGCTTTTTCACAGCCCTTGTTTGCCCCAGTAAGGTTTATGTTGGCCTGTCATGGTGCTCAAATTGAATGTTTGTAGCTGTTTTCTTGATTTACCTTATTTCAGAGCAGATTGGGTTTAGAAAACATAAAGATCACAAGGAAAAAAACTCAATTCATTAAAGAGGACGTTTCTCTTTATATCTTCATGGGTTATATTTGAAATGAATAAGCTGTTACTGTATTTGGCTTTATCTCAAAATCTCTTACCAGGAAATGTACAGATGGACTGGCATTTCATTTACATACAATAAGACAGCTAAGCAAAACAAAGACACTTCACTTGCACATTTTGCACAGTTTTACTCTGTGTATGAAAGTGCTTTACATGAGACATTGAGGAAACAGTAAATATGAATAAAATGTTCAGAGAAATAAAACTTATAGTTAATGAAAAGCCAATTTGGCCTCATGGTAACTGCTGTTTTTCTTTGGTCCCATTTTCCAACAACAGTTTGACCACCTGTGAAGTGCAAAAAAATTGAAATGGTGCACCCGTTATTGTGTTACTGTAAGCTCATGAAATGAAAGATCTGTTTAATTTGATCTTGAAATGTAATGTTAAAAAAAAGACAAACTGGTATTTTCAACTAGTATCATTTTCTTGTGAATTTAATGTTTGATCAGAGGTTAAACTGTCAGATGATGTAGTTTTTTATGGCGTAATATTGAACAGATGTCCGAACATGTATTTATATTATCAGCTATTTGTACACTGTAACATTGTATTTAGATTGGTTATTACAAATGGGCAATATTCATTTGTTAAGCTTTTTTTTAAATTTTGAATTTTTGTTTTTTTGTTTGTTTTTTTTTAATTGTCTGAAAGTTGCATTCATGTCACCCTATGGGATTCCTCTTGAAAGTCTGTTACAGTTTTGTCATAGTAGAACACTGCCTTATACTAAAATAAACATGACAAGACATAGTTTCTTTCTGTTTTCATTTTCTTTCACTTGTTCCTGTTTGGGGTCATAAGGGAGACCTGAAGTCTCCCCCAGTATCAGAGGGAACAAAGGCAGGAATCCATGACTGATTAGTCATCTGTTGTATTTCTTGCACATAGAACAACACATTTACAGTGGATCACCTGAACACATACAGTGGACACACAATTGAAAGCCCCTAGTTTTGTACAGGGCTGTCTGGGACTCTCCTGGAAGTCGACACAGAGCTCAAGGGCCCCATAATGGTATACAATCACTGACACCTGACGTGTCAGGTTTTGTGTACATTAGACACAATTTATTATTATTATTATTTATAAGAATGAATGACTACTATGGTCTGCTACATCAGACTGGTGGATTCTGAATGGGACTTGCACTTTGGAGTCTGGGGCAAGTCATTCAAGCAGGTTTAGCTTTTATGAGTTAAAATAAAATAGAGTTTATATCTATATCCCAATTTCAGTTCATAATAAAGTTGTTCCATTTTCGGTATCCCAGTGAGAATCTATGGCATGTCTGTTTTATGTTTGCAAGGTTCAGTGTTCTGGTTAAATGTCCCTCATTTTCAGAGGGCAGCATTGACACAGGTATGGGTTAACGACGGTCCTCAAACTATCGTATCCTGTCACAAATACTCAGCATCATAAAAGCCCTGCGTTGACCAAATGTAGACAGAAGGGTAGAAATTATTTTTTTGTGATGGTGGTCTGACCCCGGTTTCTTTTCGCCGCTTAGGTTACTTGTTTCCCTCGCGCTATCTGGCAACCCTGACCAAACTGCGACAGCGCCAATGGCAGCAAAACATAAGTGTTACAGGCGAAGAGGATGACAGCAACAAGGTGAGATGAGCACCGTTTGAAGTGAACGACGACAGTGATTTACGTGCAGATTTAGTAGAGAATCGTGTTGTGTCGCTGTGGCTTCGCCTCCGTCTGTAGCGTTAAATCATCGTCAACTTTATCTCAAGTTACTGTAGTATTCCGGCAAAAATGTTAGCACACGCTCGGTGGCTAAAGCTAAACAACGTTAGCAATCAGGCGTTTAAGTTAGCCTGTGGAGCCACTCAGTTGGCTATTATCACTGTATGTTAGCTTACCTAGGTTTGCCCTCTTGGTTGGATAACGCTGCTAACGTTGTCCAGTCGCTGTCCGGCCGTTGGCCAACAAGATAAACCGAAGTAGGCCGGTTAGTTTATGATGTTAAAATGTTGACTCTGGCTGAGTAACGTTACATTAGCTTGTTAGCGTGTGCTAACCGTATCCCGGGGCCTAAGGGTATCAAACCAGTTAACTCTAACCAACTTGAACCACAAAGGTGACGTCGTGTGTGGCAGTAATGCTGTAACGCTACTCGATGCAGAGGACTGTAAGTATGAAATCTGTTGTACTGTCATGTTTAACCTTCCCCCGTTTCATTCCCCTCAACTCATGATGCTAATGATACCAAGCACTTCAGTTTTTTCTATTGACGTGTCAACTGAATAGCTGTTGAATGCATAGATAGTTGATGCAACAGTTAAGGAGGTTTCCTGTGAAGTCACGGTCAGTGTGATGAATTCAGAGTTTGGATTTGGTTTCCACATTATTGTAGTTTGCTGTTGAGTAAAAACAAAACTGGATGACTATGAGCACAGCACAGTTCTCCTTTTACTTTTTGCCAACTGTCAATACCATCCTACCAAAGGGATAATGTCCTCAGTTTTCATTGTGAAATGTTTTCCACCTTATTTAAACCAGAAAGTTGGAGTCCGTTAAACTACAAGCTCTACTGAAATGTGGCCGTAGGAGTTAAGAGGAGAAACTTTAAACTGGTCAGGTAGAAGCTCACATCAATAGAGTGAAGTTGGTCAGAACTTGTCGCAATGTTTATGACTTACAATAGGGGAAGTGGGTGGCATAACATGAAGCCTGAAGCAAGGTGTTGTGCATGTTTATATTGTTGTTTATATATATTGATTAATTAAGACAGATATATAGAATAGTGTTATGTATTATGTTCTGTATTTCTAGTGAGTTAATGATCCTGATTGTCCATGTGCCCTTACACTAGGTTCTCTACACAGTTCTCTACACTTGCTCTAAGTTTATCATTAAAATGACTGTAAAGACTTCCAAGTAATACTCTCCTTCCTGTTTGACTTTCAGCATAACTACTACAGTATGTATCCATAGGAAGTTTAATCATAATGACTGCTGTAACTGTTTTTGATGTCTGTGCTGGTGATGAACCAATCACACAGAATGTATAGTTAAAGGATTTGTGCTGATCAACATATGATTGACTTTGTACCAATGAGACATTTCACTTGTGTGTTTGTATTAGCTTGACACACTGGAACAGATCGTCCACCAAGGTGATGTGTAGGATTTTGGTTCCTGTGTTTTCATGTGTAAGATGACCAGTGAGTGCAACCTCCAAAAACATTCAGTCAACATCAGCAAACATTCAGTCTCTCTGTTAGCAGCAGGGGAGATGTCACTGCTAACAATGACCATAAAGTGAGATGGGTGCATAGTGTCCTTATCTGATCAATGCACACAACAAAATAAGACCATATTATTTTTTCTTAGTTCCTGGGTGACTGTTTACTGTATCTTTCCTTTGGGTATCAGATAGCCTTATCTTCACATATAGATCTTTTCTTCACATCTTCATAGTTGGTGATTCAGAACACACTGACCATGTGTTGCAGAAACCACTATTGATGTGCATCTTGGTTTTGTTGTTTTCAAGTGATGGGTCTTTAAAAATAGCAGCTAGGCATACTTGAAGTGAAGGACTATAATCAGCCTTATTAATTAAGACTTTCTTCTGTGTAAAGTGCAGAGTACTAGTGGCACTGATATTACAGTAACAACTACATGCTCTTTCTTTTTCCACTGGTGGTCAGCCTCCAGGATCTCTGAATTTATCAGCATTGATTTCAGGATACCTTACTACCCAAGCAATAAATGTAACAACAACTTGCCATAGCGCAGTTTGTCTCTGCTTCATACTGGATAATATGTAGGGTCACCAATGTAAAAGATGGCTTCAGGGACCTGCTTCACTTGTTGCTATGAAACAGAACTACATGAGCCTTTGCATGTGCAGAAATGGTCTGGAGGCCTTGCTGAGTCTAAGCCTGTGAATCTGGAGGTGGAAGGGAAAGGACTGGAAGAGCTCTGCTCCCATAACCATGCATGGGTGTGCTCACAAAATATTCTAGATGGGAGTGGGCTCCTGAAGCTTCTGTCCTGCGTCTGATCTAATCCACAATAGTATCTCAACATGCGTCCTTTTTTGATGTATTCATTTTAAATGTTAAAACCATAGCTTGTTCTCTTCCTTGTAATGTTATCTAATGATGTGCTACTGATGGTGAAAGCCTACACAAACCACTGACATTAAAGCCTAGACTCTTTTTGGCCATAAATTCACCCTTCCGTATCAGTGACTGTCAGTATCAGTGGCTGTTGACGGTGTTATGAGTGACTTAGTATTTGCTATTTTATTACATGAACCAACACTGAGTTTTCTTTTTTTCAATGGTCAGCGCTGATAGACTTGTAACTAATGTAATTTTTTATTGCAAAATATGCTGCCTCAAGAGTTTCAGTGTAGAGTTGTAGTGTAGCTGTAAGTGTTCTGCATTTACTGGCTGCCTGAAGAGAGATGATGAGCTGTGTTTGTGTTAGTCGTGACTGGTAAAAAGGAGTTAGCTGATGACAAGGCTGTGTTGCTAAGCAACGCACATCATGGGCTGCGCCTCTTGAAGCTCGAAGCTGTCTGTATTCTCCACTCTGCAAGACTGGGGGAAAGTAGTCTAGTGTTTCTGTTCATGAATGCCTTTGTTATTAACATTATTTTGATTACCAATATTCATGTGGAAAAAAATTTACACACGGAGCTGTTGACAGTGTTACATGGCTTGTACTGCAGCACCCCCCACATCCCCCACCCCACGACACCCACCCTCATGAAGTCCTACTCTGCTTTAGCATAAAACAGCTTTGTTCCCTAAGGTATTCTGTTCAATTCAGAGCGTCTGTCAGAGGTCTGGAGGCACAGGGATACACTGTTCCAGCCACACTTTGTCTCAGGTTATGTTACCCCATGCACTTACCCCATGTGTGTCTAGCTGACTCAAATGTTGTTTGGTAGCCAGTAAGCCTTTTGTGCCCACAGAACTGCTGCAGTAGGACATTAACACGCAAGACGAGTGTTGATTTTACAGACAATAAGCCTGAGAGATAGGAAGGTCAAGTAAAGACTTTGTTGTCTTTTGCATCTCTATTTTCTCCATATAGTACCTATATAAGAGTAGGATCAATGACATTGTCATTTGTATTTGTTTATTGTTAATAAATACACCAGAGAATATCCACAAACAAAAATTATATTCAACTTTAGTGACATGTAAAGACTTGAAAAATAAGTGCCTCTGTAAAGTTGGTGAAATGGAGGAAATTGTTGTTCATTTTATATATTATTTATATTGAGAAATTTTGAGAGTGTTTCCACCTCACTTAAATAAATATTCACATTTCTGGTATTGGTGTTGTTGGTAGCATTCTCACTGTACACCAACAACAACCTAGGGAAACAAGTTTACAACTACAATGCTGCCGTAGATGCTTTGCTCAGTTTGAACATGTACATTAGTCAGAGCTTACAGCTTAAATAACTAGTTGCAAATTTGTTTAGTTGGGGTGACTCAGACAAGGACTCGCAGTTATACAAAAAGTGCAGATTGCAGCCTTGTCAGACATTGCAAAATGCATACTGAACAAAAGAATAAACCAAAATGCCTTTGGCAGTTTGGTCAGGGTTGGATGTGAACCACAAAAACCATGACACAGTCAGACAGCAAGAACTTGCATATGATCAGCCTTTTTTTTTTTTTTTTTTGGGTAACTTCTTGATATGGGCAGGTGACTAATACGTTCCACTTCTCCGAATAGTTCTGTCATTTCCCCCAGAGAGCAGTGTTTCTCTTAGGTGGAGAATTTATTGGTCTACCACTAGTGGGGTGGGTTGGTGAGAAGACTAAAGCGCACTAAAAGTTGACTGAATAATCAAGCTAATTAACCAACATAAATGTATCATTCTAGTCGGGCCTAGATTGGTAGTACTTTTTGAACTACTTTTCCAGGTAAACATTTTTTTTCCCCAAAAAAAATCTTTTGTCTGGGCCAACAAAATAAACGTATGGCAACAAGCAAATTAATTCTTTCAAAATATTTTTTTATATAATAGTTATTAAAATAAAAATTTTAATGAATTACTAACTGATACTTCCATCACGTTTTGCTTCTTTCAGGATTACATAGCTTGACTGTGCCAGCTCACATAGGGTAGTGTGTTACTTTGGCCTACACAAACTCCCTGTAGTGCTAAAGTCAAGCATTGAGTATGATTCCCTGGTTGCGGTGGAGGTGAGGAAGCATGGGGTGGAAATCTGAGGTGTCAAGACAAACGTGATGACAGCATGGTCCATGGTGGAGAAGCTCAAAATGGAAAAACGCCCATGCAGGGAGGAGAACATTGACTCAAGTGAGGCCCAGCATGCCACCGACGAGTCTGAGGATGGAAGTAGCTCAGAAAGCGAGTCGGAAGAGCAGCAACGCCAGAGGGTTCAGGTGAACAACAGCTGCAAGAAGCGGGAGCCTTTGGCTGTCACAAAACCCCATCGACAGCTCTGTCGCTCTCCATGCCTTGACCAGCCCAGTTTTTCCCAGAGTAGCACTGTGCAAGATTTTCGTGAGGATGAGGCCAGCGCTGGACCAGGGATCAAGCCTGCCAATGAGAGGGAGTACCAGACTAAAATGGAATTTGCTTTGAAGTTGGGCTACTCAGGAGAGCAGGTTGAGACTGTGCTCAACAAGTTGGGGGCTGCTGCTTTAATCAACGATGTTCTTGCTGAGCTAGTGAGGCTTGGAAACAAAGTAGAGCCTGAAATTCAACCCTGCAGCAGCACAGCAACATTAATATCACGGTCCCCCTGTGTTAAAGAGACAGTTAGTCCAGAAGTGTCAGTGGAAGATGAATCTGTGGATACGTTTGATAACCTCAGGCCCATTGTCATTGATGGCTCAAATGTGGCAATGAGGTAAGATGCTATATACACTACAAATATACACTCCTGTTTGATGGGTGTATGCTTTATTTAAAGTCCATTTATGTTCTGAAACTTTTTCCGATTGATGCCTATTTAGTGAGTTTTAAGGTGACCTTGTACAACATTGTTTTTTCTAGCCATGGAAACAAAGAGGTATTCTCTTGTCGTGGTATCCAGCTTGCTGTTGAGTGGTTTCGAGAGAAAGGACACAAAAATATCACTGTGTTTGTCCCAGCCTGGAGGAAGGAACAGTCAAGACCTGATGCCCTCATCACAGGTAGTAAAGCCATTTTTTTGGCAGTTACTATACGTACTTGTTGATAATATGCAGTAAATGTTTTTGTCCACTGAAGGATTGGTTGGTAGTCAGCCTCTGTGTTACAAGAGTAATGTCATGGTGTTTTGGTTTGTGACTGAAGCATGAACAATATGCAATATGGTCATGGTTAGCAAGAGGTGGGTGCATGTTAAATGATAACATTGTATAATACACCCATTGCCATCCAAAAGGTATTGTGATATACAGTAGTTTTTGATTGTTATTAGCTGAATTATGATGGCAAACGTCTCTTTTAGATCAAGAAATATTACGCAAGCTGGAAAAAGAGAAGATCCTGGTTTTCACCCCATCCCGGAGAGTTCAAGGCAGGAGGGTGGTGTGCTATGATGATCGCTTCATAGTGAAGCTGGCTTATGATTCTGATGGAATTATTGTGTCAAATGACAACTACAGGGACTTGCAAAATGAGAAGCCAGAGTGGAAGAAGTTCATAGAAGAGCGTCTCCTAATGTACTCATTTGTCAATGATAAGTAAGAGACCACAATACATATCTCATTTACAACAATACAACACAAATTATGGTATATCACATTACTGTCACATTACTTGTTTAATTGTTGTTTTTACGACCATTGCTAATGACCAGTTATTCTGTTCAGTTTCTGTATTGTGGCAGGGACACATGTTCATCTTCATCTCTCGACATTTAATGATGACATATTTTGAATAGGTTTATGCCACCAGATGATCCACTGGGAAGACATGGTCCAAGTCTAGAAAATTTCCTCCGCAAGCGCCCTGTTGTTCCAGAGCACAAAAAACAACCCTGCCCCTATGGTAAGTTCCCCAGATGTCTTTTTAAAAGCAATGTCTGAACAATGTTGCAATTGTGTCAGTATGATTTAAATGTTTAGTTTTCTTGACTTGATCTATTCTTTCTTTAAACAAGGGAAAAAGTGCACATATGGACATAAGTGCAAGTACTATCATCCAGAGCGTGTCAACCAACCACAGCGTTCAGTGGCTGATGAGCTACGAGCCTTTGCCAAATTGTCTGCAGTGAAGACAATGAGTGAGGGGGCTTTAGTGAAATGTGGTACTGGTCCAGCCACTGCAAAGGGGGACAGCAACTCTGAGGCCAAACGTGTGGCACCTAAACGTCAATCTGACCCCAGTATTCGTTCAGTGGCCTGTGAACCTCCAGAGGCATTGTCCGTTGTTAGGAAGTCTGAGACAAATTCAGTGCCTTCCCTCGTGTCTGCTCTCAGTGTGCCCACAATGCAGCCTGCCAAGAGCCATGCAGCTGGGGCCTTGAACACACGATCAGCCAGCAGCCCAGTGCCAGGTTCTTTGCAGTTCGCACACAGTTCTCTGGAGCACATGTCTAGTGTACAGTACCCTCCTATTTTAGTTACTAATAGTCATGGCGCCTCTGTTACTTACAGTGAACAGTTCCCAAAGTATGACTCAGTTAGCGACCATGGATATTATTCACTACACAGTGATTTTTCAAACATGAGCATGAGCAGCATGCATAATGTCGATAGTTTCTGTAGCATGGAGCACGAGCATGGTGTGTACCAGAGAAATCCCAGCCACTGCCCTGAATCCTGCCTCAGCCATTCAAACAGTGACTCGTTCTCCTCTTACGGGGACCTGTACCCAAGCTCCGTGGACAGTAGCTTAGAAGAGAGCATGAAGGGGCAGCAGCAGTCTCCTGCACAGGCGAGAATGCAAACTTTCTCACATGGGTTTCGTCATGAAGCACTGACAAGAGTACAGAGTTATGGACCTGAGGAGCCCAAGCAGGGCCCCCGTAAGCAGTCTGGATCTCATCTAGCTCCACATATCCAGCATGCTGCAGTAGGAGCCAGGTCCAGCTGCCCTGGAGACTATCCCCTAACTCAGAATGTCCTGCCACCTTTGTCCTCACAGCCCACGCGGTCTCTTGGTATGACTCGTATGGATAGTATATCAGATTCAAGGCTATATGATAGTAACCCAATGAGACAGAGGCGACCTCCACTGTGCCGTGAGCAGCATGCAAGCTGGGACCCTCTGCCTTGTGGTAATGAGTCCTATGGATATCATTCATATCCACTGAGTAACAGCCTGATGCCATGTTGTGAGCGGGTGATGGTCCGCAGCATGCCAGACAAAATGGAACAAATCTGGAACTCACCATGGGAGACCCCATCTGCAGCTGAACACCAAGAGCGGTATGTCATCCCAGACCACCAGTATCAAACATATCGGAATCTTTGTAACATCTTTCCCGCGTATGTAGTTCACTCAGTAATGGAGAAGAACCCTCATTTGACAGATCCACAACAACTTGCCGCTGTTATTGTAACAAAACTGAGGTCCTGCCACTGAGCAGCTGACCATATGAAGTTATATGGTAAAGAAGGGAATAATTTTGTTTGCAAAGATAGGCACTTGTTCAATGTTGCTGCATGTGCAACATCTGCCCTCAGGAGTTTATAATTTTTTAAATGTCTCTGATGGGAAATCTGGTGATCACATTTTGCATTGCTAAGATGACAGACATAATCAGCATAGAGGAAGTTTGTCCAACAAGTTGAAGTGTAAGATGTTTCACATATGAAACCTACTTTTGTAGGAGGTGTGGTGAAGTTGATATAAGGTAATACCTTATTAGAAATATGGTTCATAACACTTTCATACAACCTGAGCAGGAGCTGGATAGCACCTTTGCATCATATTCATAATCAATACTTAGACTAGTCTGACAACATTTGACAGGACTGTTCAATGTCCCTCAGATCAATTTATATTTGATTACATGTTATTGAAAATTATATAAATGTGTTCAACATTGAATAAATTAGTTATGAAATAACCACAGTGTCACCAACAGTGTAAAATGTACTAATGTAGCTAGCTAGTGTAATACTGAACTTTGTTCTTTTGAGGGTCAGTGTAACCTAAGTTGGTCAGTGAACAGGTTAGCTACACAGCAGCACAGGCGAGATAGGAAGTAACAACTCAGCAACATCTCCCACATTTGCCTTATTAAGTCTGACATAAAAGTATGTCAACATTTGTACACTATGTACTTTTTTTGAAGATCTTGTTCAGGCCCTGTGAATGTGTTATGAAAGGAATCTAAAGTGTTTCTGGTGCAGTGGAACTATAAATAATCTAGCTTAGGTCTGCCTCTGCTGTAAATAATTCTTGTCTTTTTTTGTGCATTTATTTTAAAGATAATGAAGAGGGAGGTAGGTACATACCTCACAGCATGAACTATGACATTTAATGGCCTTATATCTGAATGACCTCACGCTTTAGTCATTGTCTGATTGGTTTCAATGAAAGTCTTAGTCATTGAAGCCTCCTATACTTGTACATGTAAAGCACTATCTCAGTATCTAAAGAGATATATTTTCTCAGCCTCACTTAAAAAGCTACTATTTTGGTAGATTTTGACAGTGCACAAAGCAAGCCAAAAAAGAGATTTGACTTGTATGCATGTGCACATATTTATGTACATATAATCACACAAAAGCCATTATTTCAAAGTCATTTATAAGCTGCTAAATAATGCCAAAAAAAGATAGAATTTATATAGTGTCAGTATTCTACATAACTTTACATTTTGGTGCACCAGAGTGATGGAATTATATTGTAAACTTGGTTCACAGGACAGATTCGATTATAGTATTAACTAACATCTGTGTTTGGATCATTTCTTATGGTGTACTGTATAGTTACCGTTCTGATTTTATTAGATGCTACATCCAGGATTTTCCTATTTATATATTTGTCAAATTTGTTGCGCCTATTCTTTTCAATGTGAAAGTATTCAAAGTGTCTTTGTTTCAAACAATAGCTCTAATTTGCTCCTTCAAGTTGTCAGTGGAGCAGTTTGTTCTCATAAACAGGTTAATTTTGGTTCAAAGTCTACTTTTACGTGCACTTAAGAAATCTGATTTCCATCCTTAGTCACTGACCTGATTCCGTTAGTAAGAAATGAGATATCTAGTTTCTTTTATCAGTTTAAGACATTAAGAGAAACTTGTACAGATTTCTGTCTGGATTTGGCAATTTCTCCTCTTGTATGAAATATTATTCCTTGTGCTTGTGCATCATTGCATCTAGAATAATGAAATCCAAAATCCAGGTTATGCTGAACAGCCTTCACAAGGCAAACACTAAAACATGCTGTCCTCTAACTTCAGTGTCTATGTGATTACTAAACTTGTTTCATTTGGTTGCAATCCACAACGTCACCACTAGGTGCCACTGAATCCATCACACTATTCATTAACATATTGGCTACACAGATAATTTTGCAAACTTGGCTCAACACGTGGAGGAGGAATGGGCCATAACTCCTTTCTGATAAAACGTCATGCATTTTAAATAAATACATTTGCAGTGCACCTGAAAGAGTTTTTCAATTTCATGCCTTAACCTGGTTTCTGACAGTTGCCTGGTTTCAAAATATGTGCATGTAAACAAAGTTAAACTTTGAAGATTCATTTCACTGGGCTGTGATGGGACTTGGAGTGTGACAAATAGTAGAAGTTTTCTATTACAGATGAAAACAGCGTTCAACATTACAGTTTAAATGTTTGCACAAGGAATTCTGCAACAGACTGAATATTTTTACCTGATGTTACACTTATCAGATAAAATGATAAAACTCTGTAACATTAAGGCTTTGGAATGAGCTTAATATTGGATTTTGTGATATCTTGTAGAGTGTGACATTTCAATAATTGTAGAAAAATGAAGTGAATGCTAGAAAGCATGTTGGAAATGAAATTTTGCTATTAAGGTGATGGGGTGGAGGAGGGGGACTGACGTAGAGTATGCATACCTGCAACCAGTCTCCAAGGATCACGAAAGGGTTTGGCTGTGCCTTGCAGCACATTGCTCTCAGGATGCTTTCATTTTTCTAATTTTCAGTCTTTTCCTGTCAAAAAAAAAAAAAAAAAAAGCAGTGGTTACAGGCAAGACTCTAGTCTGATCAAATAGTGATATATTTTGTGAAAATCCTACATGTAACATGTAGTACCTTAAAGTTTGTCATGTACAGTTAAAAGATGGCATTGCAAAACTTTGTACTTTGTCGCGTATATCCTCGTTATGCACCTTGAGATCTAGGAAACTGGTCTAATGGGGGGGCTTTATGTGATGCAGCTTCAGTCAGATGAAGTAATGTTGGTGTCCATAAGGAAAGCAAAGTTCCCATGCAGCCAATGATGAACATGGATTTAAAAAAAAAAAAAAAAAATCATTTGATTATTTCACGTTTCATAAATTGGACCCTTAAATTTTAACCTTATATGGGGTCTTAAGTTTGCTAATGTTTGATGTTCATACTTGATCATTAGGTCAAACTTACCAGTTATTCAAATCTTAACCAATGGGGCACTATACTCAGTTTTGCTTAACACATTCATGCTCTCAAGAGGATTAATTTCCTTGAATTTAATGATCCCTCAGGACAAACTGGTGCATGAAACATTCAGCCTTCAACTGCAGAGAAGTTGTAACATATAAAGACAACTCTAATAGCTAAGCCATGCTTAGAGTGCATTTAAAGGGAAATGCCACTTAATTTTGGAATTCAGGAAGGGTAACCCTAAACCTGCCAACCTGTAATGGTGCATTACAAATTTACTATATAGTCTCCCCTCCAATATTTAATGTCAGATTTGCGTTGAAGACTCCATTGTGAGTCAAGTAACAAAGATTATAAGGGGGGCAGATTATTGTTTTGGTGTTTTACTAACTTCATAAATAGTTTAAAATCACGGGGAAGTGATGTTGAGCTCAAACATAAAGTCCAAAAAGGTTGGCTTCCATGCACCATTAGACAATGTTTGATGGCACTGCAGACCTGTAAAATTATCCTTTTGATTTAGAAAAGTGTTCATGATTACAAAGAAAAAAATGTATGAGAATTTATAAACTGAGTGGTATTAATCTTTAATGGGGCTAATTCTGAGAGCCTGACTGTCTCATTGGTGGTGCTTCAAAAATATATATATTTCTTTATAATGTTTAGGTACAACCGTGGTATATGAACAGACTTAAAGAAAAAAAACATTTGAATGTGTTTTGCCCAAATGAGTTTTGGGCTTTGCTGACTTTGTTTTTTCATGAAAAAAGACAGGGCCATTTGAGGCCGGTTGTCTGTTCATGAGAAGGTGAAACAAACTGCCTAAATGTTTCTTCATGTGAAACAATCAGATTGCAAGGCTGCTGTCAAGGTTGTTTCTGGCATTTGGCTAAACGTTTGCGTGCCATCCTTTCTCCTTGACATAGATTAAAAAATAGTCATTAAAGAAAATTCTCAGTGCACAAAGATTAAAGTATGTCGTTACTGATGACACTGAAATCGTCAGCTTTGTTGCTGATTGAGGGACAGAATGAAGTCATTTGAGTGTCTAGTGATAGTGAGATTCTTCTTTAACCTGAACACTGGAATTGTCAATTGCCCTGATAACAGTAGTGTAGTTCACAGCATAAATCTACCAAAATTAAAATGGTCAGTTTATTGTAGCATTTTTTGTTCACTTATAGCAAATTTTATTTTTGCTATCAGCAGGTAAATCCGTGGATATGTGGAACGATGTTACAAACATTTGTGTCAGATAATCAATCCAGTTAAATGTAAGATTTCCTGGCCTGTGACAGCACCTGAAAATAATGTCAAATCAATTTAAACATGGATGGATCTTGTTATACTGTCCTTAAGACCCAATGAGTTTTTGGTTTCATAAAGATGTACACACACACAATATTAATTGCTCATTTGCTCACGTGTGGTAATATTTCTGGCACAGTACCACACTGCTTCCACTTGTCTGTCATTAGATAAAACACTCATGGACAATGTGGACTTAACGAGTATTAGAGTAAATTCACATTCGAAGCCCTGTGGCCACTAAATGTGTGCCCATAATGCTGAATTAGCATTGATGGTAGCTGGTAGCTGCTCTAATCCTCAAAGACTGTTTTCAAAAATGCCATCTGGCTATTTTGGACATTTTCCCTAGATGAACAAAAGAGAATGGAAATGTAGGAGCATGCTCACTTCAGATTTTTGTCCCTGTATCTAAGACTACCTCTAGAAAGACACTCTGTTTTCACTGGGCTATAGATTGCTTCCAAGCTAAAAGTAAAAGCCTCACTATCGCAGCAAAAGACTCTCAATGCACTAATCTAGTATTTTACTACTTTGCCAAAAGGTTGCACTAAAGGCCAGAATGGTGGTCCATTGTCCTCACCCTCCCTTTGTAAGTGCCGCAAACAACTAAGCCACAAATGTCTAGAATTGACTTTTGCTTGTTGATACAAATTGTATCTATACCTTGAATGTAACAAAATATGAAATGTATAATATGAAAATAGTTTTATTTAAATAAAGGGGAAAACAATCAATGCCATAATGTTTGTGACACTGTGTGTCACTGGGAGTAGCCCATTGGTATGTACTAATTCTTACTGGGTACAGTAGTTAATTTACAGGGACATTTACGTGCTACCTAGAAGTGCACAGATACCCTGTGTACAGCAGTAAGCATCATGTCCTCTCTGTACATAGTCACACCTGAGTGTGTATATATAGAAAGCGATCTGTAAATGTAACAGTTACTTCAGTTGTTAAAATACTTTCAGTGTTGTAAACTGTGCACCTTGGTTAAGTGCATCTATTTCCTCTAAGCTGACATGTCTGCTTTATGCTATTTTAATGGGAATTATAATATTTTTGAATATATTTTGCCTAATAAAACATGCCAAAGTTATTCTTGGGTGGCTTTGTCAAATGTAATTACTGTTATTTCAACACATGGGTTGTCATGCAATGAATTCTATATTTCAGAGGACAAAGGTTTTCTTTATCATGCACTGTAAACTAAGAGTAACTTAACACCAAACACAAATCTGAGTCTAGTCTGGCAGTTAATACATAAGAGTAATGTAGAAATTGCAGCCTGCCACTGGCTGATCTTTGGGTGTTGTGTGTTAGATGTGATACACACTCTCCAGATGATCAAGAAGGGGTTGATGATATCAGTCGCACTTTTAGATGCTGAATGGCAAATTTGACTGACAGTTTTTACTCTGATTTGTTTTTGATGTTCAAGGTTCTATCAAGACACAGATCCTTTTTAACTGGGATTTATTGAAGTGTTTGGCAGTTGATTTAATGACTAACCCTGTATGATGACAAAGCAAAGATGTGTTGAATTGTGATTTCTTTACTATTGAATTATTTGCCAATTGTAATTTAATAATTTTTGGTATCTGAGGCCAGTTTGCATTAGACTAGTGCTATTTTCAAAATGTTAAGACTGATATTGTCAATATAATATTAACTTAAGGTCAGATTTGGTTGTTAATGGCTAAGATCAAGACCAAAGTGATTTTTGATGTGCACACACTGCGTACCTGTTATGATACTTGGATCAGTCACATATACACAAACGGTTATGGTCAGATAATTGTGAGCCATTTGGCATCTTGCAGTTTGTGCTACCATGTAATTTTATATTTGAATTATTGGTGCACAAAATGCTACGACAAGAGGCGCACATATTTTAACACTGACTGTGCATATATACAGTGTAATACTCAGGTTAAACCACAAATATTTTAAATCACATACTTGGTTGTTTTCTAATATTGAGAAATGCAGTGGTCACCTTTCTGAAGTAGTGTAGGTCTCCTGTTTGAGTAGACCTTTGTGTCTGCAAAAACTGTAAAAAGGGAAATATAAAGCAAGTTTTTTTTGTGTGTTGTGATGATCTGCAGTATTGTAATCCACACTGACTGGAAAGCATTGCTTTTATAGACCAAAATATACAAAAATAGACTATTTGGGTCTGTGGGCTCAAACAAAATGTAAGTCTTAATGACAAAATGTGTTTCTCTCCATAAATAAAGCAAAATTCTGTTCAAACTGTGTTTTATCTTTTTTTTAAAGGGAAAAGAAATTAAACTTGACACTTTTACAAAAACAAGTGTTTAAGTTTGGTGTGGCAACCTTATTTATGTAAACACCTTTTAGAAATTACATTGTCTGAAGCAAGAAAATATGCAATATGTAAAGCTATCATTCTTTAGCAGTGCATATTATTTCCTGGGAATCAAAACTATTCAATAACAATTACACATCTCAAATAATTTACCCAAAACTAGAGAAATACTCCAAAGAGACACCCAATTTAGATCTCAGTCTCACTGAAATAACTACATGTCTCCGGTTGAATAGATGGTTGTTCTTTGAAAAGTATACATTGTTAGAGGAAGGTAAATAAATTGGGGGCAAGACCAAAGAATGCCATTCTTGTGTCACACTATCTTTCACACTATCACTATATCTTATCATACTTTGTTTATTGGCGTTTTTTTTCATCTGAATAAATAGCAAACACATTTACATTCATAGGACCCCTTCCCTCCCATTTTCAGTAACGCAACATTCCCTCCTGTTCTCGGTAGAAAACAAAAGAAAAGTACATACGTCAAATTAATTTTCACAAGGGACGGAAAATAAACAAATTAATTAACTGAATCAGAAGTAGTATATAATTTGGTCATCATCCCATTCTCTCTCCCAATTTCCAACCATACTACTCTAGCTGTGGTACAAATTATCGGTCATCTTGGAATAGTACTGGAGATGGCATCAGTCCAATCAGACGCATTATCACATTCATGTGATAAAAACACAACAAATTTTTTGTTGTTTTGACATTTCCACATACAATGAAGCAGGGTGCCAATTTCTTCAGTGCACAGTACATTTATAGACCAAAACAGCCACTTATACTGCAATACCATATCTTGGAAATGAATTAGTAAAGCATTTGTGTCCATCTTTAAATTTTTAAAACTTGTGTAGTTCGTCACAAGTTGTTGTGTTATATTAGATCTTCAGCCCCTGTTTCTATGTACAGCAGCTGCAGTTGTTCAAGAAGTTAGATGTGACATGCACTCTATCTGCTGGTTAAATGGTGGAATAGCTCAGAGCATGTGCCATTAAGACACACCTCAACTGAATTACATGATTTTACATTAATTGAAGGCACACTAAACACTAAACTCCCTGTTTTACAATTGCTAACAAATCAAGAACATCTCTAAATGTTAAAACTCTAAATTTATATAGTTTTATAATTGTTATTAGGTCTGCAAAGGCATTTCTAATACTGACATATACATCATCATGTCTCTTGATTATTATGTGGTAAGATTAAAGGTAGTGCACCTTAAATCTTATCACATAGAAGTCCATAGAGTTTAAATGGCCTTCAAAAAGAGATTAAGAAAAAACTGTTGTTGTTCAAACAGTGTTGAAATCATAGATTCCTAAAACCCAAATTCCTCAGTATCAATTTAATCTCTTAAAGTTGAGCGCTTTGAGATAACACTGAATTAAAAACAACCTTTCACTCTTTGAGACAGTTTAGTCAGTTTGGATCGTAAAGTTCATTCTTATGTCAATGGACTGCAATAAATAATATTAAAAATGAAAGCTGAATTTTTTTTAAACAGTACCCTCCACAAAAAATGTGAAAAGTGGATAACTATATTTTGACTCACCTGCCGTGAGAAGCTGATTCAGTGAGGTGAGACTGGGAGGTCATCCTGCCCTGGGAGTGTAGGGATGAGTCAACATACAATGCAGTGACATCTCTGTGCTGTGCTCACTCTGGGAGTATTAAAGCACCAGCAGTCATTTCTGCTTGCTCGTTTTTGCATATATTTTGATTGGAAATTTCAATATGAAAATAAAACTAGACAGACTCAGTCAATATTAACAAAATACCTTTCTGACTTGGACCATAAGTTGCAGGAGTAGAAAATTTAGCAATACTGCAGCTTAAGAGAAGCTGAAAGAAAACAGAACAATGATTTTAGCTGTTGAAAACAGAAGGCAGGCAGCTCTGCCTTACACTGTTGACTCTTAAATTCTCAGTTTGGCGTGAGCAAGTACCAAGTACCAAGCAGTCAGATGTTTCTTAGATGTTGTGACTGAGTCCATCATTTATTGCACACACTCAAAAAATGAACATTTACGACAATTTGGTCTACTGAGCAGTGAGTAAAAAATATGGTTTGATGAGTCGTTGTGCTCCATCTGGAGCACACTAAAAAAAAGTCAAAAGGCCTGAAGCCTTGTCTCTCATGATCAAGCAGCTTGGACTCTTTGGTATGGTGAGGGAAATGTTATGTGACACACTTTAGGCCAGCTGAACCTCAAACAGAGCAAGGTAAATTTTAGAAAACACTAAGACATTCTGAGTGAGAGTGAGTTTCCTGGATAATATTTCTCTCTACAGGGCATGAGTGGTCATAGAACAGTTGGATAACCATGAAAACAACTTTAGCATCACACTATGCTCCACTGCCACTATGGTCACCACATCACCCAGAATTTCCCCCTTGTTTTCTCATCTTAACCTCAGTTTGATTCTTTCACTATACAACCACTAAACCATGTTTGATTACTGTCTAACTATGAAAGTTGAATGTGAAAATGTTAAATTGCTAAGTGACCTTTTGCAGATTTTTTTTGGCTCAGGATTTAGTCTTGCGGGCTAAAATAAAATAAAAAAAAGTACTTTTCTGCATTTCCAGATTAAATAAAATTAGCTGTTTGTATTTACACAGTTCTCCTAAACAGTATGGAATTTAAAGGTTAATTTTATATGAGAAAATAACAAAATTGAAAGTGAAAGGGAGGGAGTTAAAGGGAATTGGTTTAAGTAACATTATCATAGAGTGCATGGTAACAAATTTTATTATAATCTTCTAGGTAATGGAAATAATAAATGTATAAAATAACATTTTATTACTTATATATTTGTTTTTGAAGAACCTCTGACTTCATTGAACCCACTCACCCTCAGTCTCCACTTCACACTAACACTACACCCTTATGTGAAAGCACTGACAACACTTGTGACAGCTGACTTACATTTAACCTAATTTCACCCATGTTTATAGAAGTAAAAGAGCAATTAATTAACCTTGGGGTAAAAGTCCTTTTCCGTGCGGTTTTCTGTCTGCCTCATGTAATTACTTAAAAGTAATGGGTTAACACTGAAGTATATGTTTGTAAATTAGACACAAACCCTTTGTAATATCCTTTCAGTGCACAAATACGGAAGCCTGAGAGCACATGTTCAGTAGTACTATTACTGTCAACCTATGTAACAGGTTTAGAAGTCAAACTTGAAAAAACGATGATTATTATTATTAACAATAATAATAATAATATTTATCATTTAAGTTGTGTAAGAACATTTAAAACCCTGGACATCTGGTGCTTTAGTGTTTATGATGTAGGCTTTAACAGTAATCGCATCTCATGATAGGACTGCTGTAACTGTACTGAAGTGACAAT
Organism: Rachycentron canadum; assembly: GCA_038496675.1. Classification (NCBI taxonomy): domain Eukaryota; kingdom Metazoa; phylum Chordata; class Actinopteri; order Carangiformes; family Rachycentridae; genus Rachycentron; species Rachycentron canadum. The sequence continues at coordinate 15,827,401 of CM076660.1, read as the reverse complement.
CGACATTTCTACGCCCCTCTTATATTTCTAAATTGTGCTGGCCATTATAAACTAGAATAACCCGGGGTGTCGTGTGTGACCTGTCTGGAGAGATGACAGCGCTGGTGAAGTTTTTGTACGGTGGCTGTGAGGCGGTTGGCGGCAGCAGCCATGATGATGCGGCGGCTGCTGCAGGCGGAGTCTGCTAGTCTGAGCTCTCTCTTTCAGTCTGGCTGGCTTGCTGTCCTGTCATCGGCCTGGGTGTGGTTTTGCAGTCAGTGGTACCGTTAGCAGGAAATCAAGCTCCAGTCCATTTCACTTTAAGGCGAAACAAAGGGGAAAATATACTCAGCAGCACACGGTTGAAAATCGCTCTTCGTAGTGAAGCTAAAACGAGCGTTTGTCTCCTCGAGACGAGAAGACGTTTGTTTGGCGCCGTTGTTCTGATGGGAAAAAGTTTTTTGTTGGTCTCGATAACTGCTCGTCTGATTTAATTACTTTTAACAAATAAAACCTGAACCGGACGTCAAAGGAAGGAAAAATGCCGAAAACGGTAAGCCTGAAAACTGCATTAACGCCAATATGTAAAAACTATATATTTTCTTTTTGTCTCTCTCTTGTTATCTCTATACAGCTTTTATGGGGGCTGGGTGTTTCACTAATAATAACTACTAAGATCAAAATGAGCTAAATCGCATCCCTGGGGCATTTTACGGTGTTTAAAATCTGTTACATCCTTTCAGACTCACCCGAGGATTTCTGGGGTACTTTCCGTTAGTTGTGTGCGCGTGCGCGCTCCCGCCTGTGTGTTCATTAAAATTAGCGCCTTTAATCAGATCTTTCATTCAGACCTTCAGGTTTGGTGCGTTACAATAAGACATTAGTGCGAGCTTTTGTCCACAACTGAAGACCCTGAAGTCACATTTTGAGTAGGAGGTTTGAGCAGAAGCCGCCGTGTGGCCTGCAGTAGCAGGCGAGCTAGTCCCACCAAGGCCTCTCTTTCTCAGGTCTAACAAGGAGGGATTTGAACTGTCATTCAGGCCAGCTGTGCTGCCCAAATCTGGAGCAAATGGAGGCAAACTTAAGACAGGGATATGGCATGTTAGGAGGCACTTAAAGCTATTATCGCAAGTCACCACTGATAAGGATAGAGGGACTAGATTTGGCTCTAAGCTGTGTAATCAAATGAAGAAGCACCCACAGCTAGAGAATAGATTTGTGCGGGTGGCGACTGGGCTCTGAACAAAGAGCAAAATAAAAGGCACTGCACACAGAGTTTGCTTTTCACTCAAGCGGAAGTATGGTTTGTCCAAGTTCAGCATTTCAGCTTGTGCCACCAGTGGCAAACCAAAGTGAAAGTGATTTGTAACACATATCTTCTGTTTGCCCCTGATGAAGGTGCAGGATGGGCTTTGACTCAGCATAAAGCTATTTGAAATAAGAAGATAATACAGAGAGTGAGGAGTGTGAGCGTGGTCGGCCTTCTTAGCCACAGTTTGTTGTAAGCTATGATACCCACATGCATACCCTGACAATAAAAGCAACTATAAAAATTGTAATTCACTGAATCAGTATTTACATATATATATGATTTCTTCTGAGGGTTCAAGCCCATATTTTGCCCTACATTATAAAAACTATGTTGTCTTTGGGTAGTCCAAAACTTAACACCAGTGTGATACTAGGTCTTTTTAGGAGGTTTCACCGATTAAATATCTGAGTGTAAGAGTAATAAATAATTAAAATGCAAGTACATGTATCACTATTGACTTTACACATCATGACAACTGACATGTGAGCTCCTCCCCTTCAGATTACAAACAGAAATGGCAGTAAGGGTTGAACCTGGCCTCTTCTTGCTGTATTGTTTCTGCTAGTACTTCCTCGAAATTTTTCCTGGCTGTCAACCAAAAAAATAAGTTATAGCATCCGGATATTTAAATTATTTGCTACCCCCATCTTTACAAAAGGAATTCCTGTAATCCTACCAGCATTTAAAACTGTTTTTAGTGACTTTTATGGAATGGATTTTGAAACTGTGCTGTTGGATTATTTAATAGAACTTTTGTGTTCAATATTTGATCAATGATTTTGATCAGTGATTGATCAGAATCATAGAAGGTTGATAAGATGTTTGTAGTGAATGGAGCTAAACAATATATGTAAATAAAGGAGGCTTCCTAATGCTGATGTGCATTAATTTTGTATTTTTTACTGCCGGTGTTTACTATGGTCGTGATGTGTATTTTAGTCCACCACATATTTTCACTCTTTGTTACGAATCCATGAAGTGTAACTCAGTTGGAGAGGATAATAAAGAGTTAGAAAAGAATAGTGTAGCATATAGATGGTCTAGAGGAAGCGGCAAGATTTTATCATAATAAACAAGGGTAATGAATGATGACAGGATTGTGGGATATGTTTCACACTAAGCCTTTAATTTATTAGTTAGCAACATGTGATGTGCTGCCATTGACAAAAACATAAACTAGGGAACCATAAAGGAGAGGATTACATTCGAGTATAAGGTGTTGTGTTGCAAATTGAGCTGTTCCCAAGATCATTGGACCTGACAGTTGGTGAAATGGTTAAACTTGAGACCTGTTATTGCGACGCTGAGTGATTTGTTTCCTTTAGTAAACCTTGCTGCCCAGTGTGAATATGCAATAGACAAAGCATGTGAAAGAAGGAAGCTAAACACACTGATTCAGCAAATACTCCAAACCTCACTCCACACCCATTGAAAGTTGTGTTCCCAATTTCTAGTCAATTCCACAACAAGCTAGTTCAAGGAGTAAAAGATTTATGGCTTTAAGAAATAGTTTTTCCATTAACCATTTTGATGCCTTGTTTTTTCAAACACAGTTTATTAATCCAGTGTTTTAGTTAAATATAAAATCCTTAGTGTTTCACAAAAGCTGTAATTATTGAGACACTCTGCCTTTGCTGGACTCCTCTTGGCAGTGTTTCAGTTTCCCAAGGAAGTCATGTTGTGACTCAAGGTTTCTGCACTTACATCAGTTCCTTTCTGGTAATTTCCTCGCCTGCAACCTTATATGGACTTTCACATCATGGTTGAGCTGGTCTCCTCCCTGCTTCCCCTAGCATGGGCTTGAGATGCCATGCTTTACTTTAGATTGAATTACAGCAGTGCAACAAGTAAAGGACTTGCTATTCGTCTGTGTTTATCAGCCTTTAAAGTGTTATTTTACATCCTAATTTAGATTGTTTAGATGTTTCATATTATCTGCTTTGTTAAATAGACAATATTCTTAAGATCTAAATAAACACAAAAATAATATTCTATTTTGGTTTTATTACTAAAATCTCATACCATGGTGTAACACTTATTTTCCAGTTCACTGACCTGTATTGCTGAATGGTCTTTAAAAGTAATAATTTGCTCTCTTACTTTCTCACTTTCCATTTTAACAATGGAACCATTTCAGTGTTAGCAGACGAATAGCTTGTTTTTGAACCAATTTTTCCATGATTTACAACTGGTGAATAATGCTAATCACCTTAACAGTTAACACTTTACTATCCACAAGTATAGAAACATAGTATTATTCACTTGAGCATAACTTACCATTGTATCCCATTATGTTGAAATCTTGAGAGATGCAGTTTCCTTGTTAGGACGTCCAAACCTTTAACAAGTGTGTCTATGGAGAAATGGGAAATGGAAAGAGCCAGAGGTATGCCAGCCGGGGATTAAATGAGTCTGTAGAGTACATAGCAGAGCAGATTAGCAGTGTGTTGAGGTAGAGGTGGTGGACAAACTACAAAAAAATCAAAACTTCAAGCGTTTGTACTAATGAAGTTTAGTCTGTTTGGAGGTTGTGAGAAAATCAAACTTCTCTAAGTAAGTACTTGATTATTATTTATTCCATAAGCTTGTTCTGATTTCATTTTTAATTCTATAGCTGTTGGTGGAATCAAAACATTGGTGATAACTATTTTGAATTTAAATCATTCAATAATTGTATACAGGACATAACCTGCTGTAGATGCTAAATTATCATAATAAGACATTACAATGACAGATTAATACATTATGATTAATTGGCACACATTACAATACAGTGTCTAGTTCAACCATCAAGCCAGCAAAGTTCAAATTTTGTGCACGATTAATTAAATAAGCAAAGCACTACAGCAAACATTAGCCAGTATAATACATGATCACTTCACACTGCAAAAAGAAGAGCTGGTGGTTTGTGTCAGTGGACATTTTGTGTTTGTGTGGTAAACTCTGTGTCCTGCTCTGGATCTGTATATTATGGAAGCCTTGCCACAGTTAATTAGTTTAAGTAAATGTTCTACTGACCTGCTACAGTATTGTCTTGAATCTACTTGAAGGATTACAAATCATTACTACATAAAACAAAACAGAGTAGGTAGAGGTAATGAAAAGTTCATAATCAAAAGGTATATTGGGGAGCTAAACATAATTAAATAGTAATTAGATAAACATTAGTACCTTCCTGTCATAACAAAGATTTTGATCTCAAACGGAAGGCTATATGTCATTAGAATAAAGGCAGGCTTGCACAACAAGTGCTTGAACGTTCAGGCACCATAGTCAGTTTGGCAACGAGTAGCAGCATAAAACAAAAGTAACAGTGGGGAAATGTAGGAGCTGGTGACAAGTTATGTGAATGTGCACAGTAAACTGGAGAGAACTGAATGTACACGATTCTTTTTATTACAAACAAGCAAGCTATTCAATCATGCTTATGGTAGCAGTTAATAAATTTAAGAAACACTAGTCGTGGGAAACTGCTCTGGAAGACCTCTTTCTTTTACATGGAAGGCCCCCCACAAAGAGAAACCTTATCCTCTTTCCTATCCTCCCTCTTCCTGTAAAACCTCCATCTGTATACAGCTTCATTAAAATAAGCAAATTTTAACATTCAAACTTACGCTTTCACATCAGAAATAAACAGTTCATTTTTTTTGCTGTATACATATTTTGGCTCACTCCAATGTCAGTACTTAGAGGGTGAATAGAGGGTGATATTTGTACATTGGCTTTAGAGGATATAAACATGGTTGTCTTGCTCACAAGTCTTTTCACATGATTTCCCTTGTATTATTGGCTCTAAGCGATATCATAACAAGGCTGTTATGCTGTGATTCAGACAGAATAGGTCATCACCATAACATTTTCCCACATTTTCACACTTCATATTCAGCTTGGTGTTACCTGAAGTGTTAACTGCATGCTACTGACTGTGACAACGCTAGAGTTTGGATTCCATATACTAACTGCACATTTTAATAAAACTGTTTGACGTGAGGTGGTTCAAGTTTCAGATTCTTAATTTAGGTCCCTAAATTATCATATATTTTCTGTGCTGTTACAGTCCACAGTTTGTGTTTCAGTTTAGCTGTAGGAGTATATTGTCAGTGTGGTTTCCGTGGTAACCAGGGTGGATCCATTGTTAAGGACCTGTTGACCTTATTTGCTGACCCTCTTATGACTGTTATGGATGGCATGATTCAGAACTATGACTATATGAGTTATCAACCATTATATGTGTTGTTACTCTGATTATGTTTTTCTTACAGCCTGTTATGAGATGTGCTGCTGTGCTCAGCTGACCGCTCACATAAAGCAGTTGTGGACCTTTCTGGGGACCAGGGGTGATAATGTTAAATGAACCAGTATTGGGGACAATCCCAAAACAACACCAAAATAACTTGGTAACTGGTAACTTAGTTGTTGTCTTATCTTTGGTTGGAGAGATTGCAGCTGTGAACAGCACAATGAGATGACACTGGTGTTGAATGCTGGGATGTCAAGTGTTCTTATTAAAAGGTTTCTTTAACATACAGTATGGTCAAGTTTTTTTTTTTTAATATAATGGGAATGGTCCCTCATGTATGATGGTGGCTCACAGTGCATCTCATTGGAGAAAAAAACAGTATTTCCATCACTGTTTCTATGTTGGACTGTTCTGCATCTATAATCACACTTTTTATGTTTTAGCAGTTTTGGTTCCTCTCTCTGGCAAGGTAACCTGAGGGATTTCCTAGGGTTCAGTCTTGGATTAACCTCTCCATCTTAATAAAATTAAACATGTCATATACAGTAGCTCTCATGTTCTTGCTTTCTAGCCTTCCTCCATTGGCCAATTTAATTCACCAGACTGCATTTCCAGGTTACAACATATATAAAGATTTACATGTGCTGCAATTAATATTAAAGTCATATTTGTGAATTGTAAGTTTTGTGAATTTTATGGCTTGTTCGCCATGCTAACAGCAAGGCTCTATTGAAGGGTATGTAGGTAAGTTTGGTCAGTACATGCATAGGTCTGTCACATTGGTCCAGGCTGAAATTCCCAGAGGATAAATCCAAGTAACTTTTGTTTTCCCCTGAATTTTCATTTGTTTGTTTAATGACCAAAAGCTAATGACATTCCCATTAGCTTCAGCTGTACTATCTTTCAAGGGGTAATTATCGCATGTTAGCATGCTAACATGTTAAACTAAGATGCTGAACATGGTAAATATTATAACAGCTCAATGCTGAATTAAATTAAATATATACAATAAATTAAATATGAACCCTTATATTTTAAATAATAGCTCAATTTTTTATATTATTGTGTTTGTGATGCATGGCTTAAGATATTTCCACTGCTCTTTTGGTAGTTGCCTTGAGAACATAACATTATATTTGTTATGGTGATAAGCTATGAAGTAAATCAAAAGCTTAATCAAAAGTTATACTATCAGTAGAGGAAATAAGACATTTATAATTTGTTTGGCCTACAGTAGTAGCAGGACTATATGAATATAGATAAAGCAAATATTAAAGACAACACATTCCATAAGATATTCAACAAACCATTTCATCATAAAGCAAATTATTGTCATTGTCAGAAAATTTGGCTTTTCCTATGCAGCTAAATGATTAGCTTGTTAAAAACTGAGAGATAATTTATTAAGTACAGCTTTGGTGTGATTAAAATTTACAAATAAGTCATGGAAACATGGCACGTGGACCTGAGAGGGTGTTTTTTTGAGCATGTGCTAATAATAGCTTGTTAAGTGTTTTTGAATTCTGGCCATTAGAGACACACCCTAACTATGCAGAAAATTTAAAAGCGTAGTTCCTTTTTCATGCCAGATTAGCCATTCTGACTCAGGAAATGAAACTGCTCAAACCCAAACTCTTGAACTCTCGTGAACTCTACTCTGACCTGCTTGAATGGAAAAATGTTCACAGAAGTTAAGAGTCACTTTAAAGAGTGGACAGTGCTGTGTGTAAGCCCTGATTGCAGGTTTTACTCTAACTTAAACTGGTGGTGATGACAGGAAATGACAGAGGGGCAAGTGTCCTGAGCAGTACATGGGGTCCTGCTGACATGAATGGGAAAGAACGCAACTCTAATCAGCCCCACAACTGGAAAATAATGCATACCATTGTTGTTCAGGGCAGGCGTTGGCCTCAGCCTGCACAGTTATTTCCCAATAGACATTCAGGCTGCTGTTCTCGTCATCTCTAAGAGACAGAGAAAATGAGAAAATTCAACACAGTCAGTTTCCTAAGTACAGAAATAGATTTTTTTGTCCTTATAGGCAGATTTTGAGGTTACATAAATATATTCAACTTTTGACATAATTGTGCAATCCACGGTCATTTCAAGTCACTTAAATAAGAAGTGCTTCATGGGCGAAATGACCAAAATGTGTTACCTGATGGGGAAACAGACCTAATTCATAGTCTGTTTTTGTTACATGCTGCTACAGCAGATAGCTTAGCAGAAAGCTGACAAGTTGCATGAAACATGGCAGGATGTAGACGACTCTCATGAGAGTTTAGTGTTCAGCAGCGGAGGCCCTACCACAAGAGGATGTGGTTACTTCCTGTAGATAAGTTCTATACTGAGACAGAGCCAGAATGGTAGATTTGTTGGTGGTGTCAGGGTGGAACCAAGAGACATGATCCCTCATGAATTTTACAGTTTATCAAAATACACATTTTCATCACATGATTATTCATTGATTCGACTGTTGAGTTACCCTGTTCATCAACATACATGGCCTGTTGAGTGTGTTCAGAATTGTTTGTATACTATATGAAGTTAAGTCGTTTTGAAAAAGGGTGATTGTTGAAACCATAAAACAAAATTGAAAAAGTGAACATGCATCAATTTTTTGGAGACACAAGAGCCAGTAATATCCTGATCTGATGAGTAATAATAAAGAAAAAGAGTTGATTTTCCCCCAGTAATAAATGTGAGATGTTTCCCATATCTATTTCCATATCTTCCCATATCCAAAATGGTGTCCACATATAAAAATGTTCTTATTTTCTCTTCCTCAGATTAGTGTAAGAGTCACCACAATGGATGCTGAACTGGAGTTTGCCATTCAGCCCAATACAACAGGAAAGCAGCTCTTTGACCAGGTATGAGAAACCACTCACTTGTCACTTGTCGCTTTTCACTAATATTAACAAACCTGTGAATCAATCAAATTTAATTTGGAAACAGAAGTTATCATCATCATTATTATTTCTTATATAAAGCTATAAGCAGTAGTTAGTTGTAATTCTAATTACAGTGTAATCATCATACTAAGTAGGTAACTGTAGATGTGAAAAGGATTTTTTATAGTGTATGGAACTGTAATGAAAAAAAAGATTTAAACATTTCACATAAATTTTTTTTAATTTTTTATATTTTCTTTTCATTTATTTTATTTATCATCATATTCTTTAATAACTTTTAGTGATCATACTTTCATACTGTTTGTAAGAGTGGGTGAAACAAACTATTATTTCCATTAATCTATAAATGGTTTGGTCTCTAGAACATCAGAAAATAATGAAAAATTACTACTCGAGGTGATGTCATCAAATGTCTTGTTTTCTTTGACCAATAGTCCAGAACTCAAGATATTAAATTTTCTAAAATGTTAGACAAGGAAAAGCAGCGATTTGGCAGATTTGAAAATCTTGATGTATAAATGGTAAGAAAATTGGTTATTGAGAAATTGATTAATTAATTTAAAATTTAAGATATAAAATATTATTTTGATCAAAACTATTTATATTTGCAATTTTTGTTTTTGATGTTTGTGAGATGCGGGGTGTGTTGGTCAGAAGGCTAATAATAAAAGTTCTGATTTTCTGTTTTAAGGTTGTTAAGACCATTGGGTTGCGGGAGGTTTGGTACTTTGGACTCCAATACCAGGATACAAAGGGTTTCTCTACATGGCTCAAGCTCAATAAGAAGGTGAGCTCATCATTGTATTGCTTTTCAACAGTCTTTTCCCATTCTGTCAAGATCAAACTATTCTGTGAAACTCAAGCCTATTTACAGAGCAATGACCTCTACCCATCACCTGTGTCACGATTTATTTTAGGTGACAGCCCAGGATGTGAGGAAGGAAAGTCCGCTCCTGTTTAAGTTCCGTGCCAAATTCTACCCCGAGGATGTGTCAGAGGAGTTAATCCAGGATGCCACACAGCGGTTGTTCTTCCTGCAGGTGAAGGAGGGAATCTTAAATGACGACATTTACTGCCCTCCAGAGACAGCTGTCCTCCTGGCCTCCTATGCGGTCCAGGCCAAGTATACTGACTACAATAAGGAAGTCCACACACCAGGCTATCTGTCCAGCGAACAGCTGCTCCCTCAGAGGTAAAACAGGTTTCATCATCATCATGTCAGTCTGGCTGGTAATGTCAGATATATGTCACCCTTCAGCCAGCAGGTGTATGTCTGAGACGTGTTTCTCTGCATGACTTTTGATCCTCAGATGTCTCATGTTCACAGAGTTCTGGATCAGCACAAACTCAACAAGGACCAGTGGGAGGAGAGGATTCAAGTGTGGCACGAAGAGCACAAGGGCATGATCAGGTAACTACTGGCACACATGTTCACTTGTTAATGCATGTGTCTGTCAAAGTATTTATCTTTAGTGTTTCAGTCACTGATCATTGGGGGTTTGAGCAAATGTGTCGCTTGAACTTTCCTCTTCATTGTCTTGTCCTTATCAAAGCTTATTTACTTTCAGCCTTGCTGCTTTGAGCTCAGTGTCTGATTGGTAGTTAAAGATATCTTATCTGTCCACAGAGAGGAATCGATGATGGAGTATCTGAAAATCGCTCAAGACCTTGAGATGTATGGAGTCAACTACTTCAACATCAAGAATAAGAAAGGAACAGAACTGTGGTTGGGTGTGGATGCACTGGGCCTCAACATATATGAACAGAATGACAAGTAAGTGTTTCCATAAAAGTAATTGTAAAACATGACCACTCTACATATTTTGTGTAGTTCTTATACAGTATTATTAAGTCTTGTCCAGTGTAATGCAGCTGACCGAAATTTTTTGTTTTTGCACTTGCCTCAACAGAATGACACCCAAAATTGGATTTCCTTGGAGTGAAATAAGAAACATTTCCTTCAATGACAAGAAGTTTGTCATTAAACCAATTGACAAGAAAGCACCTGTACGTTCATACTTAATAACAGACAATCTTAATCTGTATTTCTGTATGTATAACTCATGTCAGAGTTCTGATAAAAACCTTTAATATTGCTGTTTTAGGACTTTGTTTTCTATGCTCCAAGACTGCGCATCAACAAGCGCATTCTGGCTCTGTGCATGGGAAACCATGAGCTGTACATGCGCCGCCGCAAACCTGACACCATTGAGGTGCAGCAGATGAAGGCTCAGGCTCGGGAGGAGAAGAATCACAAGAAGATGGAAAGGTAAAGGTCACGAGCCGTTGACAGAAACGTGTACAAACATTTTATGCCGATTTGATGACTCTCTGGTACTTGTGATGTTTGAACTCAGGAAATAGTAAATGTAAAACTCAAGTAAATGTTTGTTGCTGTATATTCCAGTTGAATGTACAGTGGCTGTGAGAGCTCAACACACTGCAACTAATGAAAACACATGCAAATAGACAAAACACAAGCAAATTTAGAAAACATCTTCATCAATTTGACAACACATATACTGCAAATACTCACAACACAAAGGTAGTGTTTCCAGGGAACACAAACACTGTTGCAATAAATAACCTTATGAAAAAATTAAATTTAAAGCGTGATGAACCCAGCTGGGACAAACTTGAAATTCTTTTAACTGCAAAACTGTCCCCTGCAAACACTTCCATTGTGTTGTGAGTATTTGCAGTGCATGCATTGTCACATTGATGAAGATGTTTACTGAATTTGCTTGTGTTTTTTGTCTTTTTGTTGTCTTAAGTTGTCTTAAGGGCACTGAGTTCTCATTACCACTAGAAAAACAATCTTGCATGATGGTTATGGAATGTGTAAACTAGTGTTTTCCTAAATACCCAATGTATAAAACTCTAATGATCTACTTTGAAAAGAGCCTCACAATTACTGCACAATCTGATACATTTTGTACTTTGTGTACTCTGTTTCCATTAGAGCTCTGCTGGAGAATGAAAAGAGGAAAAGAGAAGTTGCAGAAAAGGAAAAGGAAAAGATTGAAAAGGAAAAGGAGGAGTTAATGGAGAGATTAAAGCAGATTGAGGAGCAGACAAAAAAAGCCCAACAAGGTGGGTGATGTGTCAGTATTCAAGAAAAACTTGTCATACCATAATGAATGGTGACAAAGTGTTTTTTTTTTTTTTGTTTTTTTTTTACATGGTGCTTACCTGTAGTGCCTCTATGTGTTTGAATGTGTGTCTGCACAGAGCTGGAGGAGCAAACGTTGAGGGCCATGGAGTTGGAGCAGGAGAGAAAGCGAGCACAGGAGGAGGCTGAACGGCTTGAGAATGACCTGAAGAGTGCTGAGGAGGCAAAGGTGGCGCTGCTGCAGCAGTCAGAGAGCCAGATGAAGAACCAGGAGCACCTGGTCAGTTATCAAAAACTATTTCTCTTATCATAAGCAGTGAAGCTAAAAAAAAAGATGTATCGGTTTGATGGCTGAAAACTGTTCTGATGCTTCTGACATAATCATCAAGAAAATGTTGTCGTTTTAGGCCACAGAGTTGGCTGACCTGACTTCCAAGATTTCTCTCCTGGAGGATGCCAAAAAGAAGAAGGAAGAGGAGGCAGTGCAGTGGCAACAAAAGGTTTGTCAAGTTACTTTGATTGTAATGACAATGAAAATACAAAAGAGCAGACTGTACTAACATTCAACATTAGAAATTATGACAAGCCTGTTTGTTTACTTGCTTTCTAATGTAAAAGGACTTTTTACATAGGAAAATTAAATCCATAGTATTGAACTTAAAGCAACCTAAAGACATTTTGAAAAATAAATAATCATATCAATACATTGTTTAAAATGAATACATGATAAATGAACTAATAATTTGTGAAAACTCAACTCATTATTATGAAATGATCGCACATTATTGCTTGATTTATATTTACAACAATGATACAAAGTCTGTGGTATCTATCTGATATTCTGCTGATCACATTGCCCCTCCCCTGTAACACAGTGAGGACAGACATTCCTTGGGTCCTGTTGTTGCGTGTTTTTGGGGGAGGGGTGAAAGCTCCCTGCTCGCCTCATGTCTTTTTTGGTAAAAAGCAGTGTGCCAGCCCAGCCCCTGTTATTGGGCAGTGTGACTCATTCTGCTTGTGGAAGTGACGGCTCTCTTTGCGCGAGGGAAATCCTGTTTAACTCTTTTGCCCCATTATGATATTCTGGTTTCTAAAAGATGGCTCTGCTAAGTGGTGGTTTCCATGTTGGCAAATGTCAAGTTGACATTCCAGTCTTACTCATAACTGGATCTAATTGTCCAGCACCAGAATGCTGATTTATTTCCTGTGTGTCATTAAAAGCAATAAATCAATTCATTCATCAAATGAACTAAAAACATAAAACAACATAAAAGAAAAGACACTGGCAGCTTTTTGGGGAGGCTTTTCTAATTGACTCACAGGAATGTGAGTGGCTTTATTAATTTCTCTTTTTTATTCTTATTCTTGATTGTCACACAAGTTGTCCCCCCATGCTTTATGGCTGAAGTGGGCTGTTATTAGTGTATTTAATGAATTGTTTAAACTGATTTTAGTGTAATAGAAACCATGTTGTGCAGTCAGCATGCTAGATCTGAAATGATTAGTTAATTCGTCTTCAGTTGATTGATTAGCATGCTAATGTGCTAAGTAAAGCACTCTTGTCTGAGTTTTTTTTTTGGTGGTTTGTTTAGTATTATAATATATTTTATATTAACTTTTACAATAAAGGACAAAAAGTCAGCCAGTCATGCTTGGAGCTCTCAGTCAAAACAGATCGGCAAAGTTGTAGGGGAGTATAAAAAAATCAGTCCAGATGCAGGATAATTCATGCGACACTATTCAAAACCGGCTTTTGTGGACTCAGAGTGAGTGACGTGAGAGCATCTGCTTCTCAGTCCTGAGTTTCCAACTTCCAGAGCATCCATTCATCATATATTTCGAGTTGGACGTTGAGATATCTATGTATTGAGTCTTCAAATACAGCACAAATACAATCTCTTACATGGCTGTAAATTTATAAAATTAATTAATTAATTACACAGTACTACTTTTATTAAAGGAGACCACTGTTGTCAGTACAATACACATGAATCCCTGTCTACATACCTTAACAATGTGGTTGGTATGACAATGACTTGTAAATTTAACCCATAATTGCTCATATCCTCATTATCCTGTGTTCCCTCAGGCTACTACAGTGCAGGAGGACCTGGAGAAGACCAAAGAAGAGCTTAAAAACAAAATGATGGTGGCTCATGTTCAGGAGCCCCTCAACGCAGAGAACGAGCATGATGAGAATGATGAGAGCAGCGCTGAGGCCAGCGCCGAGTTCACAGCTGCTGCCACATACAAGGACCGCAGTGAAGAGGAGCGCATGACTGAGGCTGAGAAGAACGAACGTTTGCAGAAACATCTACTTGTAAGTTTCTGATATCTTGTACAAGCTTCAGTAGCTCTGTCAATAAATTATTGGACTGATAGAGAGAAGGCAAATTTTCTAATAATTTCTAATAATTCAAAAAAAATATAATGATCTAATAATATTATATTAGGTCAAAATATTATGTTTTTAAGTGGCTTTTAATGACCTGAAATAGATATATATGATGAAGATGATGAAGTAAATCATACTACAAAATAAAGGAATTAGTAGGTCTCATTACTGCCCTCTTGTTGCCAAATGACAGTTTGTATCTATTAGTATATCAGTTACACAGCACCACCAAAGTGTAAGTAATGTGAATGCACTGAAAATCATGGACAATTACAATTGTTGAGGTGAAACCAGGCCAAATTCCTCATCTCTTATTGATATCACTTTTGATTGGTGAGAACAACAAGTTAAGTCAAATCTTAGAGAAGGAATTTTACATTTTGAGCCAAGTAAAACATGATTAGTGCAAAAACACTAATGTAATATTTTGCACATTCAGAGATAGGGAGGAGTCTCATATGTTCAAAGTAAGATAGTGGTGTGAGGTGTATTAATCCTGTGATGACTGTGTTTCCAGGCTTTGAGCTCAGAGTTGGCCAATGCTCGGGACGAGACCAAGAAAACGGTGAATGACATCATCCATGCAGAGAACATGCGAGCCGGACGAGACAAGTACAAGACCCTCAGGCAGATCCGGTCAGGAAACACCAAACAGCGTATTGATGAATTTGAATGCATGTGATATATGCATTTGCCAATGCAAAAGCCCATACAGCTGGGCCTTTCTGCCTGGACTACAGTCCTGCCTCATTCAAGCTGTTTTCTCTGTACGCAAATAAATCAGTTCCACAACATGAAATGGCTGGACAAGCACAGCACAATGTACAAATATGGATCTGGAAAATTCCATTTGTTATTGTTCCTTACTTTGAATTTAGACAAGTCACTGGTTGAAAAGGGACATACTGTATTTTATTAGTACATTCCTGACAAGGGGTTTATGTAGCATTTTAGTAATGGGCTCAAGCCTATTTTCATGACACATTGAGTTAGCATTTTCAATTTTCAATCTCTATATATTTCTGTCACATTTTTTGTATCATGATTTCAAATTAACATTTTCAGACAATTAAAATTTCAGCTTAAACATATTTCTGCTGTGCAACGGTTCATCACAGTAAGTGTGATATTCCTCCCATGATGCATTGCCCATAGTTTTTAAGCAAGTGCGCTGTAATCTACACAAGCAAATACATATGATATGGCTCTGAAATTACTAGGTGGAGCATTCATAGAGCAGTATTATTTTTATTTTTACTTACCTTTCATGTGATTGTTTTCAGGACTTGCCAGCTGTTACAAATATTACAGTATTTACACCCCACTCACAATGTGATAGAAAAGATCGCAATTATGTTTTGATTTTTTATCTGCTTTTACATTTCAAAACATCTTCAAGTCAGTTTGTAACTACAAGGCTTCAGTGTAAATTTGTTTTCCCTTTTAAATCTGCATGGAAAAACTGAAACAACTTAAAAAAGCAAAAAAAAAAAAAAGACAGTCAAGACTTGTGTGTTTTCTATGTAAAATTTTTTTTAAACAATCTCAAAATCTGAAGTTTAAAGCAAATCTGGTGTCTGCAAAACATTAGATTTTTCCGCCTCCATACACTGAAGAACTGAGGCTGAAATTTTACCTGCATTTTCTATATCTGTGCCCAAATCTGTGAAAACAGATTCCATCGTCACGTCGAGTGTAAATCACCTTCATCATCAGTTCAAGTCAGCTTTCAGTTTAAATAACCTATATTTACCTATAGGACATTTGAAGTTGATTTTACTGTACCTTAAAGTGTTTAACTTTTAGTTATTAACACTGATCATCAGTGAAGATGCTGTGTGATAATCAGTCAATACAATAAACTTTTCCAATCAATATAACCCAAATACCTGAAGGAATTAAACTATAACTATTACATGTCATTTTGGACATTATGAATGAACAAATCCGTAAAAGTGAAAGCTTGGGTTTTAATCTAAACTGCTTGGTCTAGTCTTCCAAGATTTTGATACATAGAATTAAATAATTTCATTAAACATGCACTGGAAAGCTTACTTTTGAAAATTGAGTCACAACATATGTACTGCCTTACAAAGGCGCTATTTCCAATGAATGCATTATCGATATTGATATACTGTATGTACTTAATGACATTTGTGTATTTTGTAATTGGGATTTTTCAGATATGATAAAATGATGTAAGGTTCAAAAAAGGACACCTCTGAGGATATTTTTGTATTATACAAGTACTTATCAAGGACAACATTTTTTGTTCTATGAAGTGCATTTTGAAAATAGTATTTTGTTCTGAACTAATTGAACAGCTCTCTGCTGTTGTATGATGAAGGAATAAGCAACACCCAGAAGTGATAGGACTAATGACAAACCAGATGCTACATGAATTCATATTAATGGTATATTGCTAAAGTCAGGCAATGTACCATGAATGGAGATTTTAAACCAGACCAAATCAAATAAAAAAATGTACACAACATACTTCATCATGCCATTACATTTTGGTATTCAGACATGTAGAGGGTTTTGCTTGTTGATAGATTTTTAGAATTAGTGTTTGAAAGATTTATTTACACTATTTTGCAAATTCAAAGTTGTTGTATTTTAGTGAAAAATATTTCTTTTTTATTTTATTTTCATGTTTGTGATGAACATTGTCATTTGTACCAGGATGCATTTTGATATATAGTGTTTTTGCCCATTGTTGCGTGTAGTTCTTGTATTTGCCATGAAATATAAAAATGCAGTTGTTGCTATTTTGGATACTTTTCCATGCCTTTGACAGTAACTCTTATTATGCTGCACTGAATGTTCTCTCTGAAGCACCATGTATAGGTGGCCTTCCTTTATGAAGTATCAAGTATAATTTGAACTCAAGTCATCATGTGTCATAAAGAAATGTATTAAAAGATGCTACTTAATATCTTGTTATGAATCAAAAAGGACTGAAACATGATTAATATTGTAAATTGACAGACAGTGCCTTGCCCAGGTTACTCATCAGATCTTGCTGCTTGAAGTCTTCCTTTCACAAATGAATAAAAATCGGATTAAACTGCCTCTTCTCCTGTGTTTTACTACTAGTACACATACATCTGCAATATCTGAAGGATCTATGTCATGCCTCAGATATTTATCTAGGTTTATCTTAACACACGTGCAATTTACTAATATCACCTTTGTAATACAGTAATCACAGGCTTTTAGGTGCAGTCTTGCAATAAACCACTTGGTGGCAGTTTACATTCACTCTCCAATGAGAATGACATGGCACCAATTTGAAATTCGCTTGATTTTGTCACATCAATTTAGTCAATGATGCCGGTTTGTCAGAATTGGAAAGTCATTTTAAGTAGTAAACATATCTGTTGATAGTATTTTTTAAAAGAATTTAAATAAATGTGGCAACTGCAAAATATTTTCTGCAAAAATCTTAGCACTGCGCACAGATTTGATTTTCCCTCTTGGAAAAAGACTCAAGTGTCACATAGTGTCATATACATTTTTTTGAAATTCCACTAGGAGCATCCAGACACAAAACTCAAATAGTGCTATATAATAAACCCAGTGACTGACAGGAAAGAGGTTAAAAGGCCTCTCTGATCTGCAGTTTAAACCCATGAACCTAGGTGCAGAGTGCAGATAGCATCTGCCTCCTCTACTTAAGTAAGCACACGTTTCCACAGACACATGCACCTTCTAGCTGAAAGTTCAACAACCTTCTACTTCTCACATTGTATCATTAGTGTGTTAAATGGATGTGGACAGCACTTCCCTCTTCTACTTGGGGTATATTTCACCAAATAAGTTAAGGTTTTCTTTTTTCTCTTTGCAATGGGAAATTCAGTTAATTCTTGTTTAACTACTTGATGAAAATCGACCATCTATTTCTCAACACCAAAGGGAGGTTGTATTTTTTCATCTCCAACTTCCCCTATATGTGTGGCATTAGTGGCCTGAAAGGGGTGTTGAAATGACTCACTCTTAGCTGTTACTTGAAGATAGGCCACCAGTTACAATGTGAGCGGAATTCACAGTAGATACTTAAGTGTTTCACATAGAATGAGTCAGTAAACAGCTCTCCATGGTTCATCACTTCATTCTTCTACACATTACATCCAATTCATGTCCTTTCCTGCAATGTTGTCAAATATCTTGTTCTAAATAGGTCTCAAGAGGATGGGATTAGTTCATTCACAGCTCTGTGCAATGTACAATGTGGGGAAGTATGTTTTAAAAGGACTGAAACTGCTGCAGCAAATCTGTTTGCAGAAAAATAAGCTTGTCTCACTGCCTTTTTCAAAGAAATTATAACACATCGAAAGAGTAGTTCAACTTTTTGATAAATGCACTCTCATTTCTATGCACATAATATGATGCATTGTACAGTTGTAGCTGTAGTGAGTTATTTTAGTTTTGCACAGAGACTGAAAACAGGGAAGCAGCTAGCCTGGCTCTGTCAGCTAACATCCACCTACCAGCACCTCTGCACCTCACCAATATGCTAGCCTGCTAAACAACATTTTTTTTTTAACACTTTCCCCGGTTCTAGTTTTTTAGATAATCCCCTGTCGGCTGTAGCTTTATATTTTTCACACAGATACAAGAGTGATAACAGTCTTCGCATCTGTCTCTCTGCAAGAAAGCAAATAGGTGTATTTTTTCAGAAATATTGATTTGGTCCTTTAAATGAACAAATATAAATGGACTTCTCTCTGATCTGCTACTTTTCTCAGAGGTATAGAGTGTGAGGTTTGAGGTGCATTATGACCTTTCAGAATCACTGAAAATTATCTAAGGAAGTATCAGATGCTCACCCTTTGAAAGGCTGATAAACATAAAGGCTACAATTCCAGGAACATTCACTTTGCTGTATAGATACAGATTGCTTATACTTGCACATTTGCACAGCTGCTGCATGAAAAGCAGAATGCTGCATATATTAGACCTCAACATTTAGTTCACATTTAGAGATGTATGTATTTTTGCATCATACATGTGATGTACTGAAATAAAGGCTGGAGATGCACTGCAGTTCCTTCCAATAGTGCACTCACAGCTGTGGTGGGAGTTGTTATTTAAGATCCAGTTTAGGCCCTTTTTTCCCCATTTGACTCGTCCCAGCGGCCTGAGCTAATCATAGCTTCTTTTTTTGCTGTACACCCCGTGGCCTTGATGTTTCCTTCTGCAAAGGACACTGACTGGCAGAATATTTTGACAGGACTGGTACATACAGTTACACTGAAACTGCTGAGCCTCCACAAGAACAACAGCCGACTCCAAGCAGTTGTTACACAGCATGTTCAACGGCCAGTCACTAAATTAAGTACAGTACAGTTGTAGCAATAGAGGGAAGTCAGGTGAATGAGTCAGCATGCATTGGTCCAGAGTGACATGAGGAAGTTACACAGCACAGCACATGGCACAGTCTGGTTTTTGCAAAAAACAACAAAAAAAAAGATTTTGTTAAATTGTTAAAAATGTTAAATTGTTAAGCTATAAAAAGTGGTAATAGTAAAGTTTCTTTCGTGAGGAGTCCAGACATTATGAAATCATTGCAGGATGTACTGGGTGGGCTGGTTACATAGACAAGATGGTTTGGTGCTGTGATGTTTCACACCACATCAAGGCTTTTTTTCTTTAAAAAAAAAAAATAAAAAAAAGGAAAGAAAAAATAGAAGCATTTTTTGCACAGAGGGAGGGGCCGTAAACTGACAGATGGACCAACAATCAGCAGCGCAGACTAAACATTGATGCTTGTCCTTGCGGCAGGAAAAGTGACAGTTAACAGAGCAGGAGGAAGCATGAGCTAAAATTAGGGCAAAATGGTGCTGACATTATCATTGATGGAGGTTCTGCATCATGATCATTATCTTGTTGAATAAAAAAACCAACCCAAGGTAGAAATCTCATCCTACAATATTAAGATTATTCCTAGGAGCAACCTTAACCTTGAAATGTAGTTAACTAAATTTCAAGGAGGTTGCTATTTCCTTGATTTTTAATACTATAAACTTATATAAGCACTTTGTGAACACAATAGTGAGAACACAAGTTTGCCATAAAAGATGAAGAAAACTGACAAACCATTATCTCAAACACTATAAGCCACAAAAGCCTTCAACAGCATTTCACAACCATGACATGTTGACACTTTATTTCCACATATTTCCTGAGAGCTAGTTTTGCAGTTATCTTCCTTGTTTTGACTTCCTCTTTTCAGCGTTGACGCTTAATGGTCAAACGAATTGTCTTGTGCACAGTGCCATCATTGTGAATTCTTGTGAGAGGAAAGAAGAGCTGTGCACTTGGACTCATCTGCTTCAACGACAGGTAACAGTTTGGGTTCTAATTTTAAAACAGTGACACATACACACAGCCTCTTTATGTAAAAGGATACATATATAAATGGTTTACTTCTATATTATGTCTTGTATGGTTTGAGTGGTGCCAGTGTTCATTTATTCTGCAGAGCCATCTTTGATATTTGCAGGAGGTCAGGCCCCCCACTTTGTGTATTTGACAAGCTGAGTTGGACACTTTGTATCAGTGAGTGTCAGTTTGTCAAATACCCCAAGTGAGGTGTCACTTGTCTACAACTCAAGGTCAAACTGAACTTCACTACAGACTGATGAGCCAACAGCAGGATGATCGACACACCAGGGAAACTGAAAGCTCCAAGGCAAGAGGCTCAAAATGTGACTCTTTTGGGGATATGGACAAGAAACAAGGTTTGCAATGACTAAAGTGGTAATAGTGAAGATAGACAAGAGCTCAGTCAGTGTATTGTCTATACAACTGATCAAATTATTCTTGCATATTTTATTTAGTTGTAATGATCACACACATTTATTCCACAATAATCTATATATTTGTAATCCACAAATCAACAAATACTTCATAGACATGCTGATATGTATATTGTATGTTTCTTTTTGTTTCTAAGCTCAAAGCAGAGTCAACAAAAATATGTTATTGTTATTTTCAGATTGACACAATGTGCATCTACACAGTGTGTAGATGGGGTCTGAGTATCACATACATTTTGCTGCCCGTGATGCAAATCAGCAATAATAAAAATGCATATCTTGACTATTTATTTATTTATTGTGTAAGAGCAAATACATCCATGCACTTGAAAAAAAGTACAAACAGTTTCTACTTCAACAAAGACTTAAATGTGAATTCCTCATGAAGAAGACTGCAAATCTCTCAACTGCCTAAATATTTGCTTCATTCAGGATTTTTGCTGAATTCCTTTGTCAACCTTGATCAAAGTGTCTTCTTGCTACGAACATGTGGGACCACATGTCTTTCCAGTTTTACAGTTGGAAATCAGACTGTGACTTAATCAATATGCAGTGAAGAAGAAAATGTCCCAGTAAAATATAAGGTGACCCTGGAGCCTAATGTGTCCTCATGTGTCATCTGAATGTTTTGGGGGAATTTATGTGTGATAGCATGATTTGCTAAAATGCATCCTGTACACCAAAGCTGAATGAGGTGTAGATTTCACAGGGTGAGCTCAAGTGTTAAATTTATATTCTGAAGTCTGTAGAAGCGCTGCATTCAAAAGCTTATTATCTGACGACACACAAGTCTGCCTTGCACTTCCTGTTCCTGTGGGGACATGCTGCATTCCCTATATGTGTGAGCCTGTTTGTCATTTGAATACCAATTAATGGCTACACCCCAACTAACTGACTGACACAAATAAAGCTTTATTGTCATAAGGGGTTTTAAAATTACATTATTTAAGTGGGCATCAGTCACATCCATTACTATTTTAATGTATACTACTGTGCATCACTGAGAGGGCTGGAATATATTTTTTTTTACACTGCCACGTCAAATATTTGCACACTGAACCATTTATCCTGTACATTTGGCCTGTTTGGTATAAACAAAGTATCTATGTATTTTTTTTTGTGTGTTTCTATTCCTCTGTAAAGCACTTGGAATTGCCTTATGCTGGTGCTATATAAATAATCTTGCTTTGCCTTTTTATCTGCTTGGTGTTATGCATACAGATGGTCCAGTTATTGTTTTTATGGGCCTCCCATATACAATTACATCAGTTGGCTGCAGTTTTTGAATCATATATATATATATATATATATATATATATATGTATGTATTTTACACTGTTAGGCACTGCAGCCAAAATTGTATCATGTTGCTCTTATTGATCTCCACATCATTTTTTTTGAAGATTGTCCAACTGTGAAGTTGAACTTTTCACTGTAACCAAGCCTGTCTAGTCTCCAAAGTTTTTGGAAATGTTCTCAAATTAACATCAGTCTGGAGCAGAACTTCAACACGTTACAAAACAATATGCACAACTCTCAGGATATAAAACAATCCTTTCTATTATTTTATCAGTTCCCCATTAAACACAGACATTAACAATAGGAGAACGTTCTGCAAATTGTTGAGTGAACTTGACATCCATCAATGCAATTTCTTATTCTCAACTGCCTCTATTGCACAAAACCAATTGGCCTCCGATGAGGCTGCCAAATTGTTCATTACAGCACTTATTTGTGTTACTGCACCCCTGTTTCCAAAATGAAGTCAGATCCACACCTGAAATATCCCCTGACATCAAGAGGATTGGAGATGAAGTGTTAGACACACAGTTACAGTCTGTCACACATTTTATATTACAAGTTTTAAGACAGACTCCAAAGTTGCCTGTGTATCTAGTGGATGCACAGACAGAATTAAATTATAGAGAGTGACTCCTCTGATAAGTGAGCGAACAAGAGGTAATTCGAATCATATGTGTGTAAGGTAAAGGTCAGTGTAAGGTATAAAATCACATGGCTGCCTGGTTTAAACTGTATTTATTTCCTGGCTTCTTTGTCATGCTCTGCTGGGCCATCCATTGCTGTAATTCAGTTTGTCCAGTAAGTGGTGGTAGAGCTCCACTCTTCAGGTCAGTTTCACATAAAAGAGTTTCAGGAGAAACACAATGCTTCCACAAACAAAGTCATTTCATGCTAATTCGTCGTTTGTTGAGACATTTAATGCTGCAATGCTGCTACTACAAAGAAAAGAAAGGTAGGTGAGTCAAGGATCCAATCATTGTTTCTAGAGATGCCTCGGATAAAACCAGAACAAGGCAATGAAAAATATATTTTGAAACAGTCAGATCTCTTTGCATTAGCATGTGATAGAATGCAATAACATAGTACAACAATTGAACAACTGTAGCCAGGAGTTAATCTGAGTGAAAAAAACTCACAATGGGACTGTTGTGGCTCCACAGTTTTGGCTATGGATGTCACCTCATCACACAAAATGACCTAAGCTCATTTTTGCACATTATTGTACTTTATCGAAGATATCTGAATCTGTGCTCAGGATTTTGTCAAAACTGAATAAACTTTTGATGCAACTCATTTATCAATAAGAAGCCAAAGTCCTTTTTTTTTAATATATTATAATACAACTCCTAATAATTGTGATATCCTAGTGATATCTAGCTGACATGATTATTTCCGACACCTCAGCGTTAGTGAAAGGGCTCACATAAACAGCAAAACCTCAGGTCATAATTGTTCCCTGCTACTTCTTTAAACTATAATACAAAGGGGGAATATCATTAATATGCGTCCTTACCACTGCGCTCTCCACAAGTAACTTGAGAATCATGGGATGTCATTTGTTTCCAACAATAACAAATACAGTACACAGGCCCACAGATGGGATCAATTTTATATATTACGTAAAAAAACAGGATTCAAACTGGGGTATAATGATTTGTATCTGTTTTCTTTTTGAACAAATCCAGCATGATGCCAACGCATAGACTCTCCAGTCTGACAATGAGATGGAGGTGAGGGGCAGCCTATATACTTCTGTGGGAAAAATCTACATCTATTGTCATTCAATTTTAAAAACAGGTTTTTTCCACCATACAATGTTCCACTAACATAACTACCACGTTTGTTGTGTTCTTTGATTGTTGGCCTGTTTTTCTTTTTTTTCAGCTTTTTCTATTTTCTATTCTATTTTTCTATTTTGTTCTTTAAAATATCAGAATCCTTCACCAACATTTTCTGCTGTGGTAAAAAAAAAAAAAAAAAAAAAAAAAAACAGTCAAGATGCTGTTGTAGTGTCTGTGTCACGATCACCTTTATCACTCACTTCAAGTATCTTTGACGGCCGTCTCAACATTTTCACACCACAGTAACAGTGGGCTCTATGAATCTGTGGGATTCTCCATCGTCCTCCTTGTAATTACATCCATAACATCTAGTGAGTTTATTCTCTGCAAACGAAATGACAGAGAAACATTTGTGATGATGAAAGCACTTGAATTTCTCTCTAATATTAATTGTTTCTGCATTCTTTCTATTTCCTAGTCACAAATCTTATCTTATTAATGAAAGAAAACCTTCTAAACATTTCTTAGTTTATCCACAGAAAAGTAATCAGCATGCATTTTCACAAACAAGTATAGTCATTTAAATGTAGAGATTTGAGCATTTCTCTTTCTTTGTACAAGATCTTTTGTTATTATTGTATTGTTTATCAGATGCAACTAAAACATGTTCCCCTGATGAATGATGACGGTCACTCTCAGTCAGCAGTTAAGGTCCAAAGTTTATTCATCCATCCAAACAAATTACAATGCTCCCATCCTCATCAACCAATACTTATTACCAAAACAGAGAAAATAATCACTAAAAACAGGGAAAGACATTCTGTAAGACAAATAAATAAAATAATGGCCTCACAAATATCTGATTGTTCTTTTGCTTCACTAAAGGGATAAAAGAGATGAATAATCATGTGTGCGACCGGTGGTGTTAAACTTCTGCAGGAAGACGATCTTCACTGACCAAACCGTCATAACATGTGGGATCATTGTGTGCTGACTTCTCTGAAAATAGTCTGACATTTTTGAGAAGTATCATTTCCCAGAATTTTCACAAAATCAAAAGTTGTCACCTGTAATGTGCATTAACAAAAAAAATTACTACCTACTTCAAATATAGGAGTATTCGCAGGAAGGGGGGGGGGTTTATTGGATTTCCAAGATCCTTTGCTTTCACACAAATTCTGTAATTACCATTTCCAAATGCACCAAAATCTGAAATCCACTTTTAATAAAATTTAATATGCAAAAGGGGAAATGAAAATTTGTGGCAGGAGTCGTGTCTGTAAGAATTGTGAGTTTGGTCTCTGCATATCTTCACTGAGAAAAGGGGGTTTTTCTTTGGATATTTTACATGTTAAGTCCAATGCTGGTCTTAGAGTGGTTTGCAGGCTATTTTCTTCAATGATAAATAGCCTGCAAACCATGAATTGTTCCACATACAGTTGCATGCAAATGTTTGGGCAACTCTGGATAAATTACATATTTCATTTGTCTTCCTTGTAGATCATTTCAACTCCTGAGATATATTTAGGCTGCTCTGCACACACATTATGTTTAAGATCTCAGATTTTAAGTCATGTTCAAGTCAGGAAACTAGGATGGCCATTCCAAAACCTTCAGCTTGTGTTTCCCAAAGTAGGTCATGGTGGATTTCAAGGTCTGCTTTGGATCATTGTCCTGTTGTGGAAGCCAGCCTCTCTTCAGTT
The DNA here is from genome assembly GCA_038496675.1 of Rachycentron canadum. Lineage (NCBI taxonomy): Eukaryota > Metazoa > Chordata > Actinopteri > Carangiformes > Rachycentridae > Rachycentron > Rachycentron canadum. Next base: position 15,801,838 of record CM076660.1, on the reverse strand, counting down.
TCTATTTCTTGCTTGACTGCAGGACATATGTGTCCAGAATTTGCATGTTTAGTGAAATCCGTTCTTCCCTTGATCTGTCTTACATTTCCTGTGCCACTGGCTGCTTCACAATCCCAAAGAAATATATTTTAACTGTCATGCTTGATGGTTGGCATGGTCTTCTTCTCATTAAATGAGATTAGATGTGAAATCTGTTTCCTTCAAACACACTTTTGGTAATTGTGGCCAAAAGTCCACAGCTCTTGATCCCAAAATGACTCTGGTTTGTTCAGATGTTTTGCAGACTACAGACATTGACTTTTGCTATGAGATATCAGGTAAGGTTTTTCTTCTGAGAAGTTTCCATGTTTGTGGATCAACACTATATAATCTTCCTACAGCTATGTCTCAGTCAAGTGGTGGTTTGCTCTAAAGATATTAAGTAAGTTTGATGTTTGGAAGCACTGTAATTTAATGTAATGTATCCTAAATGTGTATACACTATTGTTTAGATTTACTTAGCACTTATAATAATCTCCATTACCTGAGCTTGATTCAATCATGCATGCTTTCATAAAGAGTGAGTAAAAATAAAGCTATCTGGCATGATTTGTAACAGATGAATAACCTGCCACACTATTTTTTTTGTCCAATATACGCCTATTAAGTTTGTTCCTGGTTGAAATGATATGTGAGCAGCTCCTTAGTTGCTTACAATTTAATGACACACAGGACACAAAAGCTGTTTTTTTAGGTTTGATTTCTCACTGACATCAGTTTAGATTGTCACATGGAATAAATTTGACTTTAAACTCTATTATTGTTCACTAGTATATAGTAAAAGTTGTAGCTATAAAGGACGTCCTCCTTTACAGGCTTAGCCCAGTGTTTGGTTTACAATCAGCAATATTAACCATATTCATTATAGAGTTGAAACAGATGATTAATAGCCATGTCAATTATCAGAAAATGATCAGCAGCTGCCTTGATAACTGATTAATCACTTTAGTCATATATTGAGCAAAAAATAGTTCAGAAAACTCCTACCATTGAAGAATATGCTGATTGTTTTGTCACGTGTCATAGTAAACTGAATGTCCTCTCATTCTGGATGTTGAGACAGACACAGTCTCAAGAAACAGTTTGTTGCTATTTTCTGACATTTCACTGTTTTTTCATTGTAATACATTGCAATTATAATATACTTGATTTGTAATTTACCTCTAAGTCCCTCTTAAACAAAAGATTTTTACCCTGGTCTTTGTTTGATATGAACATGGCAACTATTTCAAACCAGTGCAACACCACCACAAACTTCAAACTCTATAATGAACATATAGCTAATTTAATAACATAATAATAACAGTCTGACTCTCTCTGACAGAGTCAAACCTTAAGCTTTGTTCAAGCTGAGTCTATGACAGAGCTGTTGTTGTTGGACTAGATTGCATTAAATGGTACAATTGTACCTAAAGTGGCCACTAAGTGTATAACAGTGCCATCAAGTTCTGTCACTGTATTTAAGTTACTGTTTGGCAGTGCTAGCATTTCAGATTAGGGTCATTTACTCTGTGCCACATAAGATACATGTGAGCTGACAGGAATCTGTGAACAAGTAGAATTTGTCTATAATAGCAAGGGTTGTATTCATCAACTTTGCTGGAGCCAATGTTCAACCCTGCTGTCATCACACCAGTATGAGAGTGAGGACTAAGTCCTGCTTTGGACAGACACATTCCCATGTAAACATCATCAATGGGGAGAAAAGGAAGTGAGTGGGACATATTGTATATGACCAAAGCTGTGTAGCCAGACAGGAGGAAGCCTCCACCACCACAGTAAGGGGGGTATAAATCTGACTCGTGCACCTGAACAGGAATAAAGTACTTACTCCCTGGCCATCTAATGGGTCTACCGTTCCTCAACAGATGGCCAGTAAAGAGGTGGTTTCTTCCATCTTTGTCCTTAATGCTTTGGAGATACTCAATAATGTTGTCCGTGTTGGCAAAGACATCATCATCACCATTTAGCAGAAAGCGAACATATGGACAGTTTCTTTCCATCCATTCTAGGAAGAGTATCTGCTTCAAGGTAAGGTTGTAGAAAGTGTCACTGAAGTCCCACTGCAAAATGTCGTTATGCTTGTGTTGCTCTAGCTGAAGGAGCTTGTTCAGTCTCTCTTTCTCAAAACCAGAATCCATTGTTCCTGAGATGAAGAGCCTTCGGATCCACACCCCATTGTGTAACCTCTCTTTAGCCCAGGTTTTGCGCAGCACTTCTCTGCGGTCATGGTTCACTGGGGAGCTTTTAATAACCAGTAAAAGGAAGACTTCTGTAGATGCATCAGCTCCTCCACATTTGTCAGGGTTGTCCAGCAGCATGGAAAAATGTCGACAGTGTTGATAGTAAAGAAAGTCTTGTATATGACGAGGAAGGAAGCTGAAGTTTGTGATGTTAGCGGCAGACTTGTTCTGTTGACATCTTGGCCAGGAGTAAAGATAAGAGGTATTTCTGGTGGGTGGCATTGTTTGACTGCCATTGTTTCTCACATCTGCTTGGAGGGGGAAGGTTTCAGGTTCAGTAGAATCTTTAGAGAAATGAATGACCATGAGCAATGTTCCCACCAGCAAGGAAGTTGCTATTTTGATGTTTGTCCTCATTAAAACAGTAACACACAAAAAGTTTTTGTCATCAAATTATCCAAAAGACAAAGGTTAAGGTTTTTAAGGTTTATCAATTTTTCATGTAATTTTCTTTTTTTTTGTGATCTACTGCTGCTATGGCTAAATATTTGTCACAGAGCAGCTCAGATTATTTTCTCAATTGTTTGGTCTCTCAATTGTCTGGGTCAGTGTATTGTATAGCTGTGCCAAGTGTATAAATCAGTGTGTATAAACTGGAAAATGTTGGAGTTTCAGTGTACACGGTGGTAAGACAACCCCTACCTGCCTCCAACTTGCTCTGTTGATGTTTATTTTAAATGCAAATATTACAATGTGATTTTATTATTATACTCTTTGTTATAATATAAATATTTGCAGACTTCAGATTTGACATGATAACATCATTTCTATCTCTAAGAGTTATGCCTGGGTTCCACTAAGTAACAACAAGATTCAAACAGAAGCCCAGTTCCCTTTGACCGAGCGCTTCTAGATGTAGCTAGGCACCAATTGTTTTAATTGTTGAACCGTTGATTTTCTGGTCTTAAAAAAACTCAAAATTTTTAGTTTTGATCTTAGTGCACGTGTCTATGTGTTTAACAAAGGATTCTAAACTATTAAAATAATACTTCCCGTCAACAATCTAATCATAATGCAATTAATGACTTTCCCATACAAAGCAATACTGACACCTGCTGGCGATGCACTGGTACTATTAACTAAAAAACAGGTTATAATGGTAATATTAGGACACACATGTAAATGCAAAGCATGTGGGAATTTCTTTATCCTACAGGAAATAACCTGGTTTAAAAATCAACACAGTTTACTGGGCCACAGTATTTGGTGGCACAAAATGAAGTCAAACAATCTACTATTGTCTGCTATGTCTCTGTTTGCTCTATTGTGCCATTCATACATCACATGCCTGAGACATCTTAAGACCCTTAAACATTTTAGAGAAAAATCTTACACCATAACTTTTCACTTTAACTACTTTTAGAGAGAAGACACAATTTTCTTGTTTTGTAGCATTCTTCAGCAGCCATTGGCTGTATTGCATCATTATGTGTGTGTGTGTGTGTGTGTGTGTGGTGGAAAATTTAGTATTTATTTAGCATCAAATCCCAACAAAAGTTTTATTTCAAGGCACTTTACCACCTACTGTATTGTGCTCATAAGATGACTGAGAGTAAATAGCCACAGCAAGTAGCTTAAACAAATAAATGTTATCACTAAAACAAGAGAAAATTGTCTGACATGTATTCTTCTCATTCACTAGTAGGTTACATAAGCAGTAGCAAAATCTGAATGATTTTGATGAAGAAATTCCTCATAACACATTCCTAGAGATTTTAATTCAGCAATATTATATCAGCAATAGAAAAGTGTGAATGCAATTCACAAGATTTTTTGTCTGTCTTTATTTTAAAAATGCTGTTGATTCACTTAAGATATAGGGCCTTGTTACAGCACAAAAAACTTTACAATATAGCCTATAGGTTAAAATTGTATTCTGTACAAATCAATGAAAATTTGTCTATATTTTCTGCTGATTGAATCTCACCACAATGCATGTGGGTAAAAATATACACTACTTAGATATAATAATAATAATAATAATAATAATAATAATAATAATAA
>CM076660.1:15750039-15797454 GCA_038496675.1 Rachycentron canadum | reverse complement strand
AAGAAGAAGAAGAAGAAGAAGAAGAAGAAGAAGAAGAAGAAGAAGAAGAAGAAGAGCTATTTTAACATGCAATAAAACCAACCCCCATTCAATAACAATTACCTGAACATATTGGCAGATTGGTGCGCTTGGTGAGCCTCTCTCTGTGGGTCTGTAGACAGTCTGTGCTGGGTGCTATGGGAAGTGGTGTTAAAAGTGCTGTATAGGCAGCCCTAGGTTAAACCTGTCAGGATGTCAAAAGCAGGGGACATTCTCACCAGGCTACATAATTGAGATTTTTACGTGAATAAGTTGTTCACTGTAGGTGAGGTCAGGCCTTCACTCAAAATAAGCTAAAAAGAAGCTAAGAGATAATAATGTCACATACCATTAAAACAATGATTTCTGAGCTAATAGTTGTTGCCTCTTTGAGCACACCACACTTCTTTTGTAATAATTTTGTAATTATTTATTTACAACCTGGTAACTAAACTAAACTGATCAGTCTGCTGTGATCTGAAGTGGAGGTAAAGACTGGACCAGGTGAATCCTGATTGGACACAAATCCACAGGTAACATGTTCATCAATTGCAGTCAAGACTAATATTATTAAAAGAGAGAGAAAGACATCTTCTCTCTCGTATAAGGAGGTCTGTCGGTCCCCTGCAGCTGTCAGCTCCAGGCCAGCAAGACTCAACAAATGTCTCTTCCCCTCACTATGCTCTTTCACACAACAATCATCAAGTCTGTCGTCTGCGTGTCAGTCAAAGTCTGGTCTGGATCGGCCCCCATGAAAGCAACTGGAAGAGGCTGCACCAGGCAGCAAGGTATGGAGAGATCATCACTGATACACCTCTCAGGACAGGAAACAGGGAAAGGAAATACGGCATTTTCCATCACACCGTGGATATACTGATTGCAGCACAGCTGTTATTTCAGATCCCTTAGGTTGTCAGTAGTTTGGGGTGTAACAGGAAGTTGAAGAATTGCTTCTACCATAGAACTTACTGGCCTTTTATTTCCTTCTTTGTAATATTCATGAAACAAAACCTCACAGATGCCCTAATCTATTCATTTAAATGCTCTTTTGCATAATAACATGCCTTATAAACTTGTCTTAGCTTTAGCTATGCTAGCAGCATAGCTAAAGATGAATCTTGGGAATGCCAATGTTGGTCACTTGGTTTACTACTTTGGTCCATAGTGAAATATTTCAACTATTTGCTGGATTTTCTTTAGATTTTACACAACCTGCTGAATTTGATGATCCCCTCGTTATTCTTTTCATTATATTCTGTTCAAGTTATAATTATTCTAGATTGTTTTTGTTGAAATGTCTCAATAACCTTGACTCAACCACTGAATTTGGTTCATAGATCCACGGCAGACCAGGGGAAGCATCATTTCAATAGATATGTCACGATGTGAACAGAAACGTAATTATTTTGCAAGTTAATGTTGCGGACTAAGTCTGAAGCAGGGGTCTGTTTATGTCCATACTGGACAACATCCTCCTCATGTACTGTGTGTTAAATGAGTTGATGAATTACACTTTTTTATTTTAGCAATGACTGAATGAATCACAAATAATTTGCCATAAAAGTTGATGTTGCACGAAAGCAAACTACCTAAGCACTGCCTTTCCTACTTAGTGGTACAGTGTGACCCCATTCATTGTGGATGTTGCCCTCTCAGTGTCACTCTGACTTGTGCTTGGAGGAGCCAAGCATCCTTTTGGAAGAGATTGTTAATTGAGGTAGAAACATGGTTGAAGGAGGATTACTTGTTCCCTGCCTGCTACTAAAAAAGTCATTCAAATAAAAACATCACCGAGCTCACATAATTACTTTTTCAGTGCTCAGTCACATCTCATGCAATGATACTTAATTGAGGAAGAGATTTTTGTTTGAGTAGATGATTTTGGTGAATAAGGTATGTCTGAAGGGTATAAATAAGACAGAGAGGTGTCTATGGTAAGAGTAACACAAATGCTACAGTAACTCAAGATTTTGGGTTAAACTTTCCACAACTCTTTAGCCACAGCATGACTTCAATTCTGTCACATGGCCCATTTATATTGGGATGTCAGCTGATTAGAAACAAAAATTAAGTAATTGCAGTTTCCATGCTGAGGCATTTGCATTTAAAAATAAAATAATAGGAAAATACACAATTAAAAACAGGCCGATCGGTATGATATTGATTTCGTAAGACTGTTGACTCTACGATGGAGGAAACACATGGTATTACTTTATAAAGTACTATCTTGAGGACCACACACAGCTTAGTATGTGAAGGAGTATGTTGAAGCAAGAGCTCAGTAACACTAAAATGCTTCATCAACAAGGATGGAATTATGAACTCTCCATGTTGACTGAGAACCACACTCACATTTAAGGTCATATGACAATCTGAGCAAAGTTTGGCAAAAGTGACAGTGTTTATTTGTCTGTCAAAAGGAGAAAACTTGGAATGAAGTTGCCTGTTAGAAAGATTTTTTGAGTTAGGCTTCTACTGTCAAAACAAACCTTTTAGGCTTGATCATAGTTTTAAACTCTTTAAACTTTTGTAACATACTGTGCATTCACTGCGGCAGAATGAGAACTCTTTACCTTTAAAAGCTCAAATTGTAAAAAGTGAAGTATATTTCTTTTACAGGTGGTGAATGACATCCACACAGTTGCCATCATTCACTTAGACATGTAATAACTTTTTTTTATTGAGAAAGGAAATGTTTTAGCTAATTTACTTTACAAATCACTCACTCAGTTAGCATTATGCTAACCTAGCATGTAGACTATTGTAGCCTTGCTAGCAATGTGATCTAAAGTTTTCATTTGTCTTTAGTTTGTGACAAAACACCAAATAAAAGTACATTCCCATCAGGTTCAACTTTAGTTTGTGTTCAGTGCTAAGTAGGAAGTGATAATGCACTAAACTAAGATGGTAAATCAGCATGTTCATGTTATTCACATTCATTGAGCATGTTAGCATGTTGGCATTAGCATTATTTTAAACAAAGCTGTGCCTACAGTCTCACAGATCTGCTAGCATGTCTTGGTTCAACAATGACATTGGTTTAAATTCATTTAGCATCAATATTTATTATCACAATCTTGGAACCTGTTGTCAACAGGACATTAACATCGGGTAATTAGCACCAGTTAATTTCCACATTAAACATTCAAACTCTAGTGGGCTATTTTGAAGCATGGAGTCAAAAACACTCAACGGTGGCACTAACGTAGCTCATCTGGTAGAGCATGTATAATTAAGGCTTAGTCCTAACGTCAATGGCCAGGATTTGACCCTAACCTGAGGGGTTAGGAGGAAAGACCAACTGTATATATTCAATTATAATTTTTTCTACTTGCCTTTCTGAACTGATCAGTTAACACAGTGTACCTCCACAGGTTTTTATAGTTAAAAAAAGCTTCTGCTACTGGCAAGAATAAGGGGGGGTGGGGAATATACGAGCTCTACCAAAGGTTAGTGGCACTAAACATTAATACAAGTGTGAACAGCAACTAATTTGAAGGCTTCACATTGCTGAGGCTAAGGGTCTCAGTTATACTTTTGTGTTGAGCTGTATGAGAGGATTAAACAGGACCTTCTCCTAAACCCACACTATTCCCTTTAAAGTACTCAACCTTTCTGTGATTCACTGACCTGTATTACTTGAATTGATGAGTAAGATCTGAAAGCAAGAGTGGTGAATCCATCAAACAACCAGGATGTGACCTGTAGTTCACATTAACTGACCCTGAGTTCAAGTTGATTATCTAAATGATAAATATGAACCTGCATGATAAAACAACAGACCCCCCACTATTCCATTTCCAGCTAAAATTAATCTCATATTTGACTTTGTACAAAATAGACCTTGGTAATATGTTTAGGCATTAAGAATTAATTTCCCTTTATATACCTTTGCTTTTCTTGCACTGACTGAAAAAATCAAATATCTAAAATGAAAAAATTCTAATAAAATAATTAGAGAATAAAAAAAATTGATTTAGTGAGAGATTAGCCTCAATGATTTTCAATTGACTAAAACACACACAAAAAAAAAAAATGTTATTGTTGCAACTGCTCACATATACTGTGGCATATACTGTATGTAGGTTGTAAGGACCATTCCAGTGCAAAACCTATGCCATCAAAACTATTTGAAAATTGATTTATTAACATAAAGACTTAGAAGCCACAAATATCTTAAACTCGAAATTATTTGGATGGGCTGCAAGGTACACAACAAAATACCAGCAAAGATATGTTTATTATTGCTCTAGATTATAATGGAGATTGTTATATTAAAAACCTTCAGCATGTAATTTCTAAGGATCATTAATAAACAATGTTTCCCTCATTGTATTCAGTCTAATTAAAAGCTTGCTGAACAAATGAAGTCGGAGTAAAGATTAAATTAGATCTTGGTAAAAAAAGACTATAAGACTATAAGAATTGCTTGGTCTTGTTCACCAGCACAACACACAACTATGAATCATTTGAGTAAAACATGCAGTATCTTGTAGCCTGATATATACGGAAGACAACAGTCTCTGGTATCAAAGTAACTCTCTAACTGTCTTTTGTTTTCTCTGGCAAGAAACAATGTCCCATTTCTCAACATTTCAAAACTCATTTTGTGTGTATGTGTGTGTAATTTCTCAGTGTTTTCAAAAACAGATTCCATTCACTATAATTATATTGGGCTGGAGGCACACGTATCATCTGCAAATATCACAAAACTTTGGCAAAGAAAACCAAACGCATTTGCATATCTTGTCACAGTTGGTGGTAGGAGCACAGGCAGGGAGGACCCAAGCGCAGGCACAGGCAGGCTGGTGCAATGAGGGACCTTCAAGAGAGTAAGTTATAAGGACCAGGCTTCCAGACAGATGGATGGGCAGACAGACATGCACAGACAACAGGTAACTGCATGGACATAGCAGGAGGGAGGAGACCACAGCATGAGCAGCTCAAAGGGAGACATTGGCAAATGATCTGGAAACTGACTGAGGAAAAAGGGACTGGTATAAATAGCAGGGAGCAGATAAGAGAAATGAGGAACAGGTGTGAAGTTAGGTGGAAAAGTTCCAGTGAAAACTGAAATGTAAATGGGATAAAAGGTGAGCCAGAGCTTGAAACAGGAAGGAGGCCCAGGGACATCTGGTGGGCAGGTGTAGTATGACAGGAGGCTAGGGTAGAGACAAAAATCACAACATATCTATGTGGTACATCGTCATTCCCAGTAAAGATTAAGCAGCAAATATTTTTGCATGACACAAGCTTGTATTAGAACTGTTAAGAAGACATGAAGAACATATATGATGTATGCAGTTTATATAAACAATAATTAACAATTTAATATAATTAATAATTTTTTTTTCATTATCACTAAATTAAATGTACAATGTGTGTCATTCAGTGAATACAGTCAAGACATAGCCAATTATTGACCATATAAGCTTGTAGAGAAGTGTAAATGAATCTTTATAATTTTGATTAGAAACAGACAGTTTGTGTTGGCTGCTATGAAGAGTTTTCCTTTATCAAGTGAAGAGCATCAAGATTAGGTAAAAAAGGAATTCCAAGAAACATGAAAAACAATGCAAATATGGATATGATAATATTTAGAAAACTGCAGACAGGAATGAGAGGAAAGACACTTTTGTAAAATCTTTATTCTCTGTGTTTTGACTGCAACACGGGTGCTGCCATGCTGGACTTGGTTACAACCAGTGACTACACAGTTGACACCTGTAATGTAACATAAACCTCACTGTTAATGTGCTCACAATACTACATACAAATGCTCTATAATCAACAATTCTAGCTGAGAAAATGTTTTTTTTTCTTTTTGGATTTCATAACATGATAGAAGCTAAATGAACCATATCTCTGCTGTTTACTAGTAGTACATTCCAAGTAGTGTCAGACTGACCTGATTAGGTTTCCACTTTATACAAGTTGTTTTTCGAAGATTTCACTATTACTGAGAACCTTCCATATCATTAAAAGGCATTAATATGAAACCCAATTAAGGCTTATTACATCAATATTTAACATTTAAGGCACATCCTCCGCATGTTTTTTTTTTTTTTTTTTTAAATGATGCTCATGAAATTATAAATAATCTTAGAACATTTCAGTGTCTCTAATTGGGAAAAAAAAGCAGCACTAAAGTCAAATAGTTCAACTCCTGCCATATATTTCTCATCATTATCAATCATCTGATAATTACAGAAGATCAGAATAGATAACATAACTTGTTGCAAAACTGATGTCATCTTAAACTGTACATTAAATAAAATCATACAGCAAGGAAACCATCTGGGAAATTAAGACAGTATTTGTCAGGAGGATTAGCATAAAACCACAAACTACACCCTACAACCAAAGTCTTTTGTCATCTGAAAGCTGCCCTTGCACTCAAACCATTTAAAAAATATACCTGAGCTGATATAACAGCATGGAAACTTTGATGTGGACAATTGCATTTACATCATTTATACATTATAACATTATGATTTTCAACACAGCCCTTGTTCTTGTTAAGTCATTCACTTTTTTTGTCCACTGTCTTGAAGGACTAAGCTCCAGAAGGAGCAAGCACCATGAAGGCCATGAATGACTGCCAGACAAAAATGTCCATGATAAGAGTCCTGACAGCAACATTTAACACCTGTACTTCTTGCCCTATCCTACCCTCACTTGAGCCTGTTGAAATGCCAAACACACAAATGTGATTTTCTGAGATTTCATACTCTGTGTTCAATGAAAATCCAACTGCATTTTATAGAATTTTAATGAACCATCCAAGGTAAAACGACTCACTGCGGTACGTTTCAGTGCAGTATAAAATGTACAATTTGTGTTTACTTAAACCTTGCAGGCTTCACATTGAGAAAACCTGCATGCAAATTACACTTTCCCAGCATAAATATTTGGCAAGAATTCACACTAACAACTTACTGTCACTAGTTTCTTTTCTGATTCAAGTTAGTTGTATATGCAGCCTAATAACACCCTCACCCCCAAGCTGAAAGAGCAAGGAGATAAAGGCGGGAATGTGTGGGAGAGCAGAGAAGAAAAAGCTAGAGGCAAAATGCCAAGACTCAGACGTCGACCTTCTTTAACCAAGAAAAATTGGGAAATCTGTGAAAGTGAAAATTCAAGGTTACAAATGAACAGTTTGAGGGCTCCCAGGCTGACTCATAGCCATCAATGGGGAAATACTGACAGGCTTAAAGAGGTGATCATTAAAGTTAGTAATACACATATCCATATAAGTTTTTTTGCTATTGCTTATGAAACATCAGTAAAGTTAAGCATTTTAATAATTTCTTTTCTAGTGAGGGAGAAATTAGATATTATCAGACAAACGTAATGTTTTTGGACAGCTTGGGGCGTCTTGGACTGGTTTAAAAGAAAGAAAAAAAAAACGCTATGAATAATCTCTTATTCACTTTTACTGTAATGTAAGTGACTACTATATACAGGACTGTAGTTCTTCTTCAGTGCTTTTAACAGGCATATGTGGGAGACCCAGTGGTTTATCTCCCAGTCTGCACTGCAGACATGGTTGTCCCAGACATCAAGGTGAACGTGGGTCAAAGGGGCGATCCTTGGCCTACATGGACATGTTGGTAATAAGCCACGACTTAGTTGCATGGCTGTAGGTTTTTAATGCTCTAACATTTAATGGTCCCAGGTTACTTCACTAATAATATCATCCATGAAACAAACTTCTTTTTTTCATAAATCACATTTCTTTTAAATCAAGACTTACAAACACAAATTGTCATCTTGTCTATTTTTCATTTACTGTGAAGTCAGTGTAATTAATTAAGGACAGGCTTTTGTGCTTTCTTGGAAAGACAACAGACCCCAACAGGAAACATACAAAAACATGCACTTCTGTCTTCATCTGAACAAATGCTTTGACAGAATGACAGTGGAATTGCTTTTATATTTCAATGGACTTCATTTAAATACCAGAAAAATATCCCCAGAATCTAAACAGAAGTTTAGATTGAACAGCTCAAAATGATATTGCTATATCATTACAATAAATTATCCAGTCTTATACATTTACCATACAAAAGTGGAATTGTGTTTCATGAGATTGTGAAGCTGGTGTTGAGGTGAGGGCTTAAGGACTTGGGAGATGCCTCCATTGCAGTTTCACATTTCACCATCTATAACTATATAAATTTCCTTAAATTCCCTCTGTTCTACAAATAAACTAGAGTTGTTGTGTGAAGCAGTTCATATCAGTTAATATTAACTATTCTCAACACCAGGCTTAGATCAGTGCCCATGGGAGTCATCCCTTTGGTTCTCTTCTTGTTTATCTTGTTTATACTTGGTGGAATTTTGGGTCAGTTACAAAATAATACTACAATAACTTTCCCCTGACTAGATGACAATTCAAATTAGCAAATCCACCTTAACTGCAACTCCTGTTGTGATTTTCAAAGCAGTGTCAGGGCTACTCTGACACAGATGGACAACAATGTTAAAACCAAACCAAGTAAACAGATGAGCATATTTTGTAAGAGGCTATTGCATGAATTACTTTTGCTGTGACAACCCTCATGTGTGTCACAACCAGACATGAAGTCTTGGTGTCGCAGCCATTTGAAAGGTTCCACCAGTGATCAGCAGCCTTGACATTTCAAGGGAGAGATCTGCAGGACAAACACCAGCATATTTCGACAGACAGCACCAGCACTGAGGCCCTGCTCATGCAAACAGAGCTCAACATGAACAGCCACTGTGTCAAAGTGACAGAAGGCTGCCTCCCAAACCGAGTCATCCTCTCCCAGCTGGCAGTGGGTAAAATGGTCAGATAAGGGAGATAAAAAAAAAACTCTGTGAAGGTCACCCTTTAGGAGAAGTTAAGATCAGCACTCAACCTTATGAGAAAAACAACCCTCAGATCCACTATCAGGAGCAGTGTCAAACCTAATTTACAGAACCAAGGACACAGCACAAGTGAAGTGATTTCCCAGCATGTCACCACTGTGGCAACACAGCAATAATGTCCACATGTTAATTAACATAATAAGATATTAAACCACCTTTAGTCTTCAAAAGTCTTTTTATGTGGAGTAATAAAGATGTTTATTTTCAAAACTATGATGTAACATGCGTTCACTGTTAGTGCTAGACTAGATTGGATTAAACCCCTTTAACTGTTGGGGATCAGAATTAAATGGGACATAAAAACTTTGGTACAAGATATCCCTCCTGCCCCTGCACTGAACAACAGAACCTGCAACAAGCAGTTTTCTCTGTTTACATTGGAAGCTATGCTATGGAGTTAATCCAGAACTGTTTTACTTATCACAACCCCATTTCAAAATGTAGGCACTATACAATAGGTGCACACTGCCCCCTAACCAAAGTCCAGTTGTGGAATCAACGTGACCCAGATGTTTTCACATTAAAACCCATGTACTTTCAGTTACACTGAGAATGGAGATCATGTGGACTGTGATGGTTTGGGCCTAAGGGGCCGTGTTCACCAACAACTATTAAAACAAGACTAGGCTATATAGTCCAGTCTGGATTTCAAATGTGTAAGGTTGAATCTACATCTTTGTAATTTGGTCAATGACATAGCATCCTGACAACTATGAATATATGCAAACTTTGTTTTATATGTTTTAATAAAATCCATGTGGCATTTAATTTTTTTTTTCAAAACAATCTCAGAGTTGCATATGGACATAGCTCATAGTTTAATGGACATGAAGAATATGAATAATTTAAAGCCATGATAAATTATAGTTTGTTAGGTACTTGTTATTCATTCAGTGTAAGATGTCATTATTTTATTTTTAACCATTTGATTAACCTATTTTATACTGACGTAGCAACACCACTTTATTTAGTGCACGTGAACACTTAAAATTGTAATTTAAAACTCGACACCTCACCTCAGAAACCAACTGCATGAATTTGTTAGATAACAAATGTACTGTGTACCAAGACAATTAGAGGGTGACAGAACAACAATGTCAATGTCATTTGTTAGGATTTAATACTAATTGCCAAGTGTGATAAGCTTAGAGCAGCACTTTGGTAAGTCTAAATATATTTTAAGCACATGGTGTGCATCAAAGACACAATGTTAGAGGCAGGGCTGCAGTTTAAATACATACTTTTGGCCTTGGGTCGTCTTGGGCTCAGGTGAGGTTCAGTTCAATTGTTGTATGGGCGTTACCATGTCCATCAACATCCAGAACTTTCTCAGTATCAACCCAAGAAGAAATTGCTCTATGCTGCTATGTATCATTTGTATGGACTAAACACTAGTGGGGAAACTCAACATCAACACATATAAACAGACAATTTGGCCAAATACTGTGCATAAAAATATACAAGCATCAAGCGGTTATTGTGTAATTCAGTATTGTATTATTGGGTAACTTGTAAATCTTGACCTGCCTTGAATGGGTCAAGCCCAAGAGCTGCTGGGTGATACATTTTTGACCATGTAGCTCAATAGAATTTTGCTATTTTACTTTTTTTATTTTACTGTTTGTACTTATGCACAGTAATCCTATAAAAAGGCTATGTATTGTTCATGATAATGATGTTCAACTATTGTCCGAACAGATGCATTAATTATATAAAAGTGAAATTGTGCAGTACTACTAACCACCAAGTGAGAAGTGGTATGTCACAAGACACAAGCAATCTTGTCCACTGTCAGTGAATGTGCAATGAAGATTTCAAGCTTACACATCTCACACACACACAGTACAAGAAACACAAAACAACAAAAGCATTCAAGTAATTATTTTGTAGGTCTGTTTACATAAATAATATTAACTGCACTGTGCTGTATTTAAACCTGTCCTCTGCTGAACAATTTAGCCAAAAATAGGAAAAAATACTCCCAGAGCATCAGTTACACTTTAGGCATAAAACATCATCAATTGCATGTTTCAATGGTGATTTGAAGCAAGTATTTGACACAACATACCAAAATAGTGCACTTCAGAGAAGTGAAGCAAGTGTCAGTGTTTTGGCTTACACTTGTGTTTAGAGAACCATAAATCAGCAAACATGACTGTTTCTGGCGCAACCACTCATTTGTGTCATGGTTGGGGTGGACTGACATTTGTGGCTGCCAAAAGCTGCAGAACAAAAATCCCTCCTACTGCACCTCTACTGGACCAGGAGTCAAACCTATAAAACACAAGTATGGTTTCTAGTGCATTCACATTCAACAATAAATGCCATTGTAGTAGGCTAAAGCTTGTAAGCTAGAAATGTTGAAGGCACAATCTTAGAGGCAGCACTGCAGGTTATGAATCCTGTTATGTTATTTGCCTTCATGCATCATTCCATGTTGTTTCATTAACCATTTCAACAAGCAACTTTATTTAGATTCATCAGTGATATCTCTGAGTACTGTAAGTACACAAGAATACATTTTACATTGGGTTGGAAACCTGACAACCAACACATCCCTGGTTCTGATATTTTGAAGACATTGCTGTTGGAGAATGGCCCCTTGTCTTGCAATTCCTGTAGGGTTTTAAAGACTATATGCTTGTGCATTACAATGTTTGTGGGTTGATATACAAATAAAATCAGTTTATTGACTTTGTTCATTTACTCACCATCTTAGATTATAGTCAACATTGCATTACATGTTGGGTGTGAATCTGGTTAAATGTAAAGACTAAAACATGATGTAAGACTGAATCATTTCTACTTGATTTTATGCTGCAGCTCTTTGTATTCAGCCCCACATACCTGCAAAAAGTTGCAAAGACTTGTGTAAGTTGTACATTAAACTTTCTACTGAATCTCTGCACATACATTAACCTGCACAGTGAACCTAAAATGTCCAATATTCAAGATGGAGAGTGGCTTTGAAAATACTCATTGGAAAACCTGGATTCAAGGCCTTAAATTCCAACATTTCAACAAATTGAAACAATGACATTAATAATTATTTTCAATGGCAACTGCAACTTTTCTACAGAGCTAATGTGTGTGTTGGTAGACGAGCACAGGGAGGCTGATGCAATGAACGAACTTTAACAGTGTAAGTGATGAGGACCAGACAACACATGAACAGACACACAGGTAGTAACAACAGAAGTCCACAGCATGAGCAGCACAAAGGAACACACACTCACACACAGATAAACAACCTGGAAACTGAGTGGGGGAAATGGTCTTGGTTTAAATACCTGAGAGCAGATGGAGAAATGAGGAGCAGGTGAGTTAATGGGCAGGTAAGCTCGAGTGACTGGAAGTAGTTAAAACAGGTGAGCAGGTGGATGAGGAAAACAGACTTAAAGTTGAGGGACCTCTGGTGGGCGGGTGGAGTATGACACAAAGACCAAAAAACTGTCAAAAACTTCTGGATGTGTTGCACATTATTGAATGTACCTGAAATGTAACCTCATGCTGATGAACAGCACTAAATAAGAAATAAGACCATTAATTTATACATAGAGTGTTAAAATTTAATGCAGAGGAATGAAAGCATTTGGATAACAACTTATAATTATACTCATCTTGTAATAATAACGATGATAACAATAATGATGATGATGATTATGATGATGATAATAATTGCTTTGTGTGGGTCGAAATACGGAACAGGCTTGTGCACTGAAGAAAGAAAGAAGAAACAAGTGTGATATCTACACACAGTTTAATATCAAGAGAGACAATATTTCATAAATGAGGCTTTGGTTTGTTAAAGGTGATTCCACGTTTTCTTTTACAAATGTTCATGTTTAAAGTAATCGATCAACGCCCTGCTCTTCTTTGGGTGAGTCAAAGTGCTTGACTGACTCTCCCCTGACTTCACTTTTTATCTGGCTGAACTTGAGCGCCTCTGGCTCTGAAGATGTCAGTTTAGGAGGAGTTTGTGACTCCTGTAGTTCTCCCAGGACCTTTACCAAAACGTTTTGCACAGCGGGAGAGTTGGGCTGAGCGGTAACAATTACAGGGACCTGTCGACACTTCTCTCGTGCAAAGTTCGCCCTCCTGGCCAAGTGAACACTTTCTGGGAAATGAGCCAAAGTAACCGAGAGTTATCTTGTGGCAGAATTTGGCCAGAGGGAGAGAAAATAAAAACAGGCGACGTTGTGAGCGCTCCCAGCATGTCGCAAAAAACTGAGGAAAGTCGAGTTTACTTCATCAAAAACCCAACAGGACCCGGTGTTGGCAGGCTGAAAGACTCCGACAATGCGGACGCAAACATTTATGGATCCGGACACGTTAATCCGCAAGTGTGTGCCATGGAAAAACACTGCTGTGCTCTTCCTCAGGAGTTAGTAAACGCTGGGTGCCATGTGGGCGATAGTCAGTCTTTTTCTGCCTGCGCCACAATCTCAGAAACAGCCAGGGAGCTGTGCAAAGCTGTGTCCGTGTCTCTGGGTCTGGCCGTGGAGTCCAGCGACACGGGCGACATGGACTCTGCTCTGCCCCCGTGCGCCGCCACTGACCAAACGCGGGGGGAGCATTTATTCGGGGTTGGAGCCGCGTCTCTGAGCCGCGCCGGAGCCCAGGCTGCTGGCTCCGAGTACAGGTGCCCCGACAGAGACGACCGGGCTCTTTACGGGTCGAAGCAACTGGTGGAAGTGTTCAGAAGTTCAGACACTGCTGCGCCTCTGCACCACTTCGCGTCCACTCGGACATCTGTGGATGAGCACAACTTCAAACTGTGCGAGGCTGATGACATAACTTCAGCTGCCTCTTGCCCTTATGCTCCATCCGCGCCAGGCAGCTTGGCACACTTCAGCCACGCGGCTCCAGAGAGGCCGTGTCGAGTCTACAAACATCCCGATGAACAGACCAGGGACTCAGTGGAAGTCATGGAGAACAAGTTCGGTTACCAGCCAGAACAATACAGCCTCAAAGTCAAATCCGAGGACAGTGACTCTGCCGGGGCGCTGTGGGCCAGTGACTACACCTTTAACGAGAAGTACAACTCTCGGTTTTGGGGGTCGAGGCACTGCATGAACGCGCACAGCTCAGGAGCCAACGCCGCGTTCATATCTAATCCATACGAGAGGAGCGTCCTGCGCTCTGAGCAGTGGTACCCGGGCAGGATGCTGAGGCAGCCCTATCCCAACTCTAGCTACGTGAAGACTGAAGTCGGAGAATGGCTAGATGTCTCCTACAACGACAATAGGTAAAATAATAATAATAATAATTTAAACAAAAGTGATTCAGACTCTTATTTAATGCCACATATCTGAAATCTGACCACAGTCTGACCTTAAACTCACCCCAGACACGAGTGAGAGAGTCTGGTCTCGTCTGACATCAAATTGATATTTTATTTTATTTTTTTTTTTGGCCAAGTGTAGGTTAAAAATCTGCTGGCAGTAATAACAACACACAAACTTTCATCCCAGGAATTCACATTAGTCCCTTTTTTTTTTTTTTTACAATTATTTAAACTGAAGAAATCTTTACACTGAGCAGATTTTTAAAAATCTGGCAGAGACAAAAGTGTATTTCATGACTTTATATGGATGCTTTTAATTAACTGAACTCATTGAATAGGGGCCGTAATGCATTTTAAAAAGAAGTAGCAATATTTGTCTAGTATTTTCTGATGAACGTGCAACCTATAGTTTATTTCAGTTTTTTTCCAGGGAATAGTGGAAGCATCTCTTATTATAATACATTTTCCATTTAGATTTATTTAATTTGAGGACTTTTTCCATATATCAAGATACTTTTGTTAATGAATGGCTTTTGAATAGCTGTGAACCCAGTGAAAAACTCACTGAAAAGTATAGTTTGTTTTCTGGTTTTTTTTTTTTTTTTTTTTTTTAGTATAAATATAGTTTTCTTGTAAAAGAACATTATCACTGAATTTGTGGATTCATGTAATAAACCAATTAGCTTACACAGAACACATAGAGGAATTACAGCAAACCAGCGTTTTAGTTTTATATGTTGAGAATAATGATGATTTTTTTTTTGTAAAGTTCTACATGCATTTTTAGTATACATGACCATTCAAGTCTAAATCGTAGGAATACAAAGGACACAGAGTTGACATGTTGACTGACACGACTTCCCACTGTCTCTGATTTATTTGGCTGGTGGTGAATGATTGGGAGCCTGGCATTCTTGGCTGTTCCTTTTCAGACAGTACATGTACAGTGAATCATTAAACCAGGTACTGTGATGCTGAGGAGGGAGAAATCAGTGGGGATCTTAAAAGTGAGGACAAGCAGCTGCACATGGAGCTGTTCTTCATTGCCTGACCTACTGATCCAACTTCATTTGTACTGAATAGTGAAGACACAATGCCCTAAAAATACTGTGCCAAATCTTTCAAAATCCAAATTTGATTTTTTATATGTAAATAATGTATGTATATAAGTAGCCTTGATCAAATATTTGAAACATGGAAAGATGGAGACAATTGATCTGTGACAGGGTCCTCAGCCAGACCTCAAAAAAGGTTCACGCATGTTCTGTAGTTTAGACCTCTAGCTCGGATGTCTGCAAGTGCACAGGCACAAAGACCTTGGAGTGCTGTGAGATCCAGCTCTGCTCTTGCTTATCACCTCAGGTCCTTGCATCTGTTCCAAGAGGCAGGTTTAGTGAATTATCTGGACAACGTAGCTGAGTGAAACCCAGAGCAGGTCTTTGATGTGGCCCTGCTCCAGATCTGAGTGTTACTCAGCGAAATTATCCATAAAGTTATCCTGAGTGTGAGTTAGTCCCCACTGTAATGTGTACTGTGTATTTGATATACCCCACTGTATATCAAACAGCTGCTTTGTTTTGTTGCAGTGTCTCTTAACTGATTTTGACATGGTTTGTCACTGTGTCCACCACGGCGCACAAGGGTTACAGCGTTATGCTGCTGCAAGAAGAGAGAGACTTTGAAGGGAATGAATGGAACAGCAACACTTTTCCGGGTAGATGCAAAAGAAGAACGTGCTTCAGTTTGAAAATTTGCCTGCATCCAGGCACTTCTATACTCAAATGCTGCAGTTAGAGGGCCAATCAGAAAAATCAGTTGAATCGGGGATCATCATCTAAAGACTGTCACTAAAATCTTTTTTTTTTTTTTGATGTGGAGGAGTAAGTGGGGAATCACTTCAATGACCTGTCTCCTGGACTTTTATCTGACACCAAATAGCTAAAACATCTCTTCCAGCATGAATGAACATCTCTGGTTTCTGCTGCTGGGTTAATCCCTATGAGACAGGCTTTGTACCTCATTAGTATTTGCAGAAATAAAATACAGTGCAGCAGATGGATATGTATGTTACAGTTTCCTCTGGTCTGAATGTGTGGAATATTAAGAGTATACAGAAAATTCACTATATTGTATATAAGTTTAAAAATAACTTTTAATGACGTGATTGAACTTGTTTTCTAGAAGTGTTTATCGTGTGGTCATTTTTAAAGACTTTACCTTTTGTTTGGTTAAAAGTTTTTAGTACTTTAGTGATAACCAGGATTTAAAATTGAATTCAGTAATTGTTCGACTAGAAAGTTTTGATCACCTTGGTGGTTTTGGCTTTACTTTAGCATTTTACTAGAATTCTCACACAAAGAGACTGAAATGATTCATTTATCTTTTACAACCACACAGATTTTAAAAGGGCCATAGCAAAGAGCACAGTTAGAGGAGGGTGGGTCAGATTAGGACTTCGCCTCATCTGTGTTATGAGTGAAGTGATTATCCACAACGGTCTGGGAGCAGGGCACTTATGTATATGTAAATGCTTTGTTTTTTGGCATAATCCCGTGCATGAACCAAAATACATCCTGTTTAGCCGCCCTGTAATGCCCCTGACAAATGAAGAACTTAATACTGTTACCTCACAAATGAGTAAAAACAGATGTTATTGAAACTACAAGGCTCCACACACAGTTTCCAGGCTCACATTCTTACTTCAACTTCAGTTATTTTAATGAATGTCTATTAGTTAAACAAATGAAATTAGGCAAATAAATAACAGTCTGTGCAACACATGGAAATGTTCCAAACAGCACTGTGCATGGGCAGTGACTTTAGTTTTCACTGACCTTTATAAATAGAAAATATTAGAATGCTAAAATCTTTCTATTTTTGTAAATTAGAAAATTGTGTGTATGTTTCTTTTAAATTGCTCCAACAACAGTAATTGTAGTGGAAAGCATTTATCTGCATATGGTCAGTGGATATAGGCTGTATGTGCAAAGTATATTCATTTTGTGATTAATATTTGCATACATACATACATATATATATATATATATACTGTATAATCTTGTCTTCTCCAAGAGTGTGAGTAAATATTACAGTGAGCACAATGTAAACAAATCAATCATTCATCTACATTAAGTACATTTAAATCTCTTATTACTTATCTTATTCTTTTAACGGTGCAAGTAAAGTAAGAATGTATTGACTATATTCTCAAACCTCAAGACTGAAATATGGTATTTTAAAAAAAAAGTAATAAAGGTGACATAAAAACCATATCAGACATGATCCATCTGTTAAGCTCTACTCTAACAACTACACTGGTATCGTTCATCCCTTCATGCTTGCAAATTGAGGAACTCCCAGGTCACAGGGCTGGCTAGTGTTAGATACTTCACACAAAATAACACACTTGACAAATTGATCTCTTGTACTATGGCTCTAATAATAATTTATTTAGTTTTTCACCTTTTTGTTGTCTTCTCAAAACATTATATACAGTATACCAGATCAAATAATAACATGTACACTCACAATTTTTCATCTTTTGACATTGTTTAATGAGACAATTGCTTAGTTCTTTACAAAATAATACTGATGGATTTTATTTCTAAAAGTCAAAGGTAACACTACTTTGTTCTAGAGGTTACCAACTGCCACACTGTATATTGTTTAAAACATTTTGTCAGTCTCGTTTTACCAGTTAGATTTTATACATTGTGTAAATAATACTGTGATCTTACACTATAGTTTAGCCTAATGAGAAGCTGGAGCAGTAAGTTAATAAAAATTATTACAGAAGTTACACAATTATGGAAGCAAAGTGGGTTAACAACTGTGGTCTACGGTATCATCTGACTTTATCAATATAATTAATTGCGTACTCTGGATTAATTACACTGGGTATTATTAGCAGTTGATCATGCACATGTTTTTACATTTAAGATGATGGATCTCAGACAACATAACAATTAACTCGGATCATTAACTCTCACCAGTCTGGACTTCAGTCTAAAGAAAGAAAAGTTTTCAACCTTATTATTGTTATGCATGAAATAACTCTTAAGAAGAGAGACCTTTCATGTGATACTGAAGTACTACAGAATAAAGACATACATCTATAGCTTTATTCATTTAGATTATGTCTTGTAATTTCAGTTCCCATGTTAATATGAATGATTTTGACTTGATGTCCTTTGTCACCTAGATCAGGGCACAGTGAAGATTAATCCTCGACTCTTTTAGGCCAAACTTTGATATGAAGTTGCACGTCACTGAGGCAACGTTATGTCTGAGCCTTTTCCAATCTCTCAGTGTTCAAGGCTGAGGCTGGATGCCCATCGTGCCCCCCCCCCCCCCCCCCACACACACACACACACACACGCACCCTCCACTTGGCTGTGGTGCTGGCGCTCAAATCTTTCCCACACCATCCTTAGTCTGCCCTCCTTAAATCACACAGTGAGAGGCTGTAGTATGGTTTTTGGGAGTGGATATTAAGTGCTTTGTGGTTCCAGTTTGGACCAAATTCAACAACTTAAAAGGAGACATATACTTGCTGTGGAAGTTCAAGGTTAGATTTTATTTGACCAAACTGGGCTATTAGTTTCACAAAATATTAAAGTTACAGATAAATAAACTAGTGGATTACTAAAAAGAATAGTAAAACATATAAACATGTTATACTAATATGACAAACAATAAAATGTCATTAGTTGAAGCAACTTGTTGGATCACAAAGCATGTCTGGTAGCAGTTCATGGTCTATTAACGTCTGGTTTCATATGTTTGACTGCAGGTTTGAGGCTGGCAGAGAGCACCTGTTCCCCATGGAGTTCTTCTTTCCACCACAGAGGACGTGTCTGATCTGTTCAGACGAGGCATCTGGCTGCCATTATGGTGCACTCACATGTGGCAGCTGCAAGGTTTTCTTCAAAAGAGCGGCAGAAGGTAAACAAAACAAAGGCCCCCTCCCCACTCCTTCAAGCCCATGTATCCTTCCTGTCTGTTAAGGATACATATATATGTATTTTACAATTTGATACCAATATTCAATAGCTAAACATGTTTTATTTTATTTCATGATGATGTGATACAGTGTTTTACATCTTCAATCACTGTGGTTTCTTTGTCCGCACAGGCAAACAGAAATACCTGTGTGCAAGCAAAAATGACTGTACTATTGATAAGCTTAGGAGAAAAAATTGTCCATCTTGTCGGCTGAAAAAGTGCTTTGAAGCTGGAATGACTCTTGGAGGTAGGATGGATTCATGTACTAAAATCTACTATATATATATTGCTGTTTGTTTGTTTTTTTATCATAGCGTTACTAACAACAAGCAATTTTTTGGTATTTCAATTCAGACATACTATGAATGTACATTAAGACATGCAATATGAAACTAAAGCGATATAAATACAATATATGCATATAATATATATCAAAACAGCCTACTACATACTGTATGAACAAAGCGCACAGCAGAGAAAGTGAAGTCCTAAAAGTGAAACTATTAATGGTTTCCCAAGACCAAGTACTTTATTCTCTCTACACTGCACATCTTAGCTGGCTCTCTTCAATTGCAGCATCATCACAATAGGGGATGTTACTGATAATCAAGCCCCTGACTGAGCTACCATGCAATTTAGACCTCTTCCATTCACTTCTCCTTACTGTCACCCAGACCTGTTCGTCATATTAGGCTGTAAAGATTGACATGTAGTGGACTAATTTTAGTCTTGTGTTCAATTTTCACTCTCTTCCATTTTCTCATTCTGTTAACGGTGAAAATTGTATGGGAAGCACAAAGCTGACATGAGACATGTGAATTAAAGTAGCAGACATGCTGGTAATTTCGCCACCAGTCACTGACAAACCCATGGAGGGAAAATGTGATCTAATGCTGTGATTGTCAGTAAAAAGGCACACCTATTCTAGTTGTGGCTAAAAAGATGCTTTCACTTATCTTCTCATCATGGACATGTAATTCTCTCGTGGCATTTCACAGGAAAATTTATGACAATAATTTGTAGCAGTGGAGGCAGAAAAATTATACATTTGGTCTTATTATCCGGGAGGATTTTTACCCAACGTGCTTGAAGGTCAAGTCATAAAATACTGAGAGAAAAGGGGTGTTGTTTGACTAATAGGATTTTGCTTCATTTATTACAGCATGGCAAATATGTTGGCAGTTACTCCAATGAAATTATAAAATGTGTATCATTAGATCATTGTTATTTGTTTCACTTCTAATAGTTTGAACTGTTTGAAGAACAGCAATGACATCTCTGAATCTTGTTTTTGTTGAGTTGGGCATCTGTTCAAGATTAAGAAGCATAGCTGTTATAAATTGTTTGAATGTTTCATTATTTATGGTTTGAGATCCATATTATTCTTGGAATTTCAATTATATCCACCATAGAAGCTGAGAAAGGAGAAGGGAGGTTACCTCTGCCAAGACATGACAGTCCTCTCATTTCACAGCAACCTGAAGGAAATTCACTACACATCTGCACTTTGACTTTATGTGTAGAAATACAAATACACTTCATAGATTTTATCTGTCTTTATTCTGCTTTTATTGTGTCGGACCTCAACCCCCAAGAGTCTCGAGCCTGGATGCTCTTTTCTTTAATTTTCCAGAACAAATCTTGTCTAACCCAAAGTGTTCACTTTCTCCTTCGTAGGTATGAGACATGTGCCAAAAGCCACATCAGCTACTGTTTCACTACCAGTGAGTGAGTTTTATTGATGATGACTTTCACAAACTGATATTTCCCTTCAACTAGGGCAGGGCTTCCAGTTAGTTATTTAGGCATCAGTATATCACTTTCAATCTGCAGTCCATCCAGCTCAACAAAGCAGACCAAACAGCCTTTTCCCCTACTTCTCATGTGGTTACCAGGGCAAAGAGTGTCCTCATCTGTCCCAAGGTTTCGTTTCCGTTTGTTGTGTTTAAAGAAGCAACTACTGCTCTCAGAGTGAAAGAGTAAAATCAGTGCTGAGGTCCTCCTGAATTGCTGAATGCTCCTCTTATGACTTCTGGGGTAGCACTTTGGGTTACAGCTCAGTCTTGTCAAGATAATAATGGGGTATTACTATGATATCACAGAAGTGGTAGCAAGAAATGTTCGTTTAATCAGTAACTCTTAGAACTGACTACTGCTTTTTAATTTTACACGTTTTTGGCCATACACAAAGCAAAGGCCATATGCTGGAGCTCATGATTACTGTAGGTGTCTAAATCACCAACTTATTTTTAAGATCTCAACTTTGATTCAGTCATCAGTCATGTTTGGCTTCTCTGAATTGAGTGGCTCCACTCAGACTTAGACAGAAGTGAAGCAGGAAATATGCTCATAAACTAAATGACTAACTACTGACCATCTCATCGCTGCTTTGAGGACCATTCCCCACATGTATAATTCCTCATCTTTATATGACATAATTTCCTGGTTTAATCAGGTTGTGTTAAGTTTACAACAAGTCCTTCAGCCTGAACAACCATAGGCCATAGGTACTTTTACCTGAAATATCATCCCTAGCAGCAGGCATACCAGATCTGTTGTCATGGTTACAATGACAAATTGTGCTCTCATATTTTCTATAAATAAAGTAATGGCTTAGTTAGATGAAGTAACAAAAACATAAAAAAATGTAATTTGGGTCAAAGTAAGTACTTCCTCAACATTAGACAGTTGTTGTCATGGTTACAACAATAACTATGTGGTTACCCCTGTCAAACGTTTAGTGTTCAGCCTTCAACAACATAAACTGCTACTGTCACATGGGAAACGAACTGCTATCCTATGCCATATTCCTGCATTGTGGTAACCCATCCATCCTCCCAGCAGACTTGTCACCCTACCCTAAAACATCATATTACGCTTCTCTTTGTCCCTGTCATAATTATACAGCCACTAGATATTGTCTCACAACAACTTGGTCATAACAAGCTGTACAAATGTTCAACAATAATGTTGCTGATATCATGATTATTGCCCTTATTGTTTGTGTTTACGTGCCCTATTTTTACAATTATTATTTTTTATTATAATTACTTGCTATTATTTTTGCTATATTACCCTAAACATAATATGAAAAAGAAATGTCATTACTTCTTTAATTAAAATAGTATCATCCCCTTATCACCTTGTTTTTATGACGGTATTACCCCATTTTTACAATGCTATATGCAGCTCTAATGTTTATCTAGTCCTCTCTCACGTCTTTATCCTTTTGTCATACTGTCAAATCCAGTGCTCACATACACGCGCCCTGAAACACAATTTACATCGGTGAGCTACTGTTGTAATGACCTACGGCCCAGAGACCAAAATGAGAGTAAATTGGGATCTGCAAATGCGTACATTACCAAAAGGCATTTCAAGAGGATGAAAAAGTGTTAAATTGAACTTTGTGTTTTTTGTGCAGTTACGATAAAGACAGTCATTATAATGACAATGAGGCTGATATTGGCATAGAGGAAGGAAGGTGGACCAAAAATGTGTCTATAGTGAACAGAAAAATGGCCAATAGATTTAACATGTACAGTTTGATTTGGAGGAAAATGGGCTTGTAATGGATAAATCTGTAGTTTATTCACTGGAGGTCAGTTTTTGCTGCAAATGTAGTAAAAAGTAAGATACTGACACCACAGTTCTGGTCAACCTATGTATACAGTTTGTATAGAGACAGTTGACAGTATTTGACTAATTAATTGTTCCTTTGGACTTAATGTGAGTGTAACAAAGACTGTGCTTGAATCCGTCATTTGGATATCTCCTCTTGTTTATATTGGCTTTAACTCAAGCATGGGAATCTTAAGGTTAGCTCAACCCAACCTATTTACACTGTACTCTGCAAAGATCAGATGCCTGTCTGTGTCACTGTCAAGAATCCCAGGGAGGAATTTTTAATTAAACATTTTTCTTTCAAATGTTTGTTATTGGATCATAAATGGAAATGTGAGACTTGCAAATGATCCTTCTTATATAATCTGCAATTTGCTTTCAACCCTGCTACTTCTGAGAGAGACTTAAGTCGTATCTATAACTGGCAATTCAATATTTATCAGATTGAGGTGAAAAGCCAGGCCACAGTTTTAATGAGATGTTCTCCACACTGAAGCTGGAGGAGGCAATATCACAACAATTAGCAGTTACTTTTTACTATCTATCAACACTGATAAATGGGATTAAATACATAATATGTTTTAATTCTTAGGGTTTGTTTTTGCTGTATAAATCAAAATAAATTGTCAAAGAATTCATGAAATTATGTCTTTTTAATGATTTTGTTGAGCATGCCAATTTCACAAAAAAACTGTCTGTCCTTCAATGCACTCAGTATATCCTCACCATTTGTATCTATCTGTCAGTCACACTCCAGCACAGCTGTCATTCTGAAATAACAGACTGAGTTGAAGCATAACTGTTCACAGCCTTTTTACGTGGACAGGAAACTGAGGGTTAGGGTTGGGTACAGTGAATGGTTAACATTGTAAAAAAAAAAAAAAAAAAAGTCTTAAACCTGACTGTTAAAGAACTAAGTGCATTTGGCAGCTGTTCAGCAGAATATAATTATTTCATTCTGATTGTATCACTGCTCACTGTACATGACAGTCCACTCCACCAAATCAAAGACCCAGCTCTAATTTTCTGTAGTTGGTAAGTGCAGGTTGTCATATGGAGCAGCTGCCGTAGGATTTTCAACTTTCGCGGGGAAGGAAATTGTAGCTTTATCACTGCTTCAAATTAGGGAGCAGTGTTTACTTTGGGATGTCATTGTCATTTAATCTGTTTATGGTTTGGGAAATACAAACATAATGCAACTCTGCACGGTTTACTTAGATATATAGTTAAAGGATATCTTTTTAGGAGGCCACAAAGGCAAAAAAAAAAAAAAAAAATTACATCTGCATCACTTGGACACATGATGACCACAGGCCTTTCCATCAGATGAGGCTCATCTGGTCAGACAGATTTCTTCCAAATGGAATTTGATTCAGTATCTTCAAAAAGCTATTACCAGATCAGTATTGAGTATTGTTGGATAAAATTGATATTTCCTTTTAAAAAGGTTATTTAAAAACCACCGTTGCAGTAGGAGATGATTTAGAAAGTAGAACTAATTTTGAACATAGTAGTTTTGGGTGGACAATTTTCCTCTAATGCTGAAAAGACAAAACAGTGATGAACTGAGAGGATGTAATAGATGGATTTTAAATCAAATCGGCTGAACAGTTTTCATAGTAAAATCATTGATTGTGACCATTTTTGAAAGGGAAACCCTGTGGAAAAAACATCTGTCTGTTCATCCTGCATTCTACGTTTTGCTGTAACAGGTAAATGATGCAGTAAGAGACTTCAAATCAAAGGCAGAAAATCAACCATGGCTCCAGACACAAGTTAGAACAAGGCAGATGGACTCACCAGTCAAATTCAGTCAGATGTGTCAAACCTGAACTGATGGGATTAAACAATGTGCAAAGAATATCTTATATCTATATCTTATCTACTATAACATATCCTTTTTTATTCCTTACAATATAGATGATTTGGATTGGAAATTGAAGAACAGTTTGATTTGTAATTTTTGTAACAAAATAACATCATTCACAACTGTCACAACTTAACTTGTAACTTTTTAACAACTGAACTGATTCCCCTTTGTTCGTAGCACGTAAACTAAAGAAGATTGGACAACAGAAAAACCCTGAAGAGGATCATCCAGTACAGGACCCTGCAGAGGTCATCCAGAGTATCTCTCCTAAATCGGGCCTGAACTTGAACTCCCAGCTGGTCTTTCTCAACATCCTGGAGGCCATTGAACCAGAGGTGGTGAATGCAGGACATGACTATGGCCAACCAGACTCAGCAGCCACCCTGCTCACCAGCCTCAACGAGCTAGGAGAGAGACAACTGGTCAAAGTGGTGAAATGGGCAAAAGGGCTGCCAGGTAAAACACTGGTCGAGATGTTTGAAGCAATGTTGATCAGCTAATTTCCTTATAAATGTAAGTTGTAATAGTCACTTTCCTTTTAGTTCAGTTTTGCTCCTGAAAGAAAAGTCTGTTTTCTTTTTGGCAGTTTTTTGTTTACTGGATAATTGCTAATTGTCTACCTACTTCAGCTGCCTTCTTTAAAATCAGCATTGATGAGAGCAGTGAGAGTAAATAACAACAGCAAAGTTGTTCATAAAACCAAATAAATTATCTGAAATATGCTAAAAAAGTACTGTGAAGCTGAAGGGAGGTGCAAAGTCAGGTGATAATTGTGTGAAAATACCGATCACAGCAGCTTTAAATAAAGTTTGGAATGACAGTGTGCAGTGAATCTGCTCTTCCATATTATTTTCAGTTTCTATCTAACTCCATACATTTGCATCTTTTCATCACTTCTGCAGATAAGTGTAAAATTTGATTAAAAGTAAGAAATAAGGTATGATTGTTCTAATAGACCTGGAAGGAAGCTAACGAGAAACCTATTCAACCAGTCAGCCTTGAATGGACTTTAAAGTTGATTGTACAAAGTTGGCCGTATCATTATTGTCTAGTACCATTATTTTCATGGCAGCTGTGACCAACTTGAATGTATGCTGGAATAAAATACAATCAGACTCACTTGACTCATAACTAGAGCTACCAAACTACTGCACACTAGAAATAGAAATGATAAAAATGAAATAATAAACATAAATTAATAAAAGATAACACACCCACACAATGTGTTTCACTTGTGGCTTCTTCAGGTTCTCTCAGTAGAAGTACAAGAGCATTAACAGGTGTGATAAATACATATACATCTGTCACATTTTTAAGAATTTTAACAATTTCTAAAATTATTTTACAAATTATTATTAAAAAGGTTTTCAAGATCAAAATTTTCACATCAACAAAGGGAGGACAAGGCACCTAGTTTACAAATAACTTTGCTTATCTGTTTGCACCAACAATGTTAATTTAAACACATTTGGGAATTTGGGAAATACCTATCTATATATTTCATTATGTTTACATTATTACATTCACATAATAGAATATTATTACAAAGATTGCAGATCTTCAGACTTTAGGAATTGTGGTGTTGTATATCCAATACCCTGTGTTGCTTTGGTACTTAGTACAGGTACAGTATAAACTCTTTAAATTTTATGTTTTTATGTTTAAATTCTACATAATATCACGTCAGCCCTCTGAACTTGCTTTGCCACTTTTGCAAGAACTGATCTTTCAGTTCAACCAGTTAATATTGTTACACTTTTGTAAGAGCAGACATAAGACAAATCAGTATCTGGTTAACCCATGGTGTCACATACACTGTACACAGGTAGCCCATTATGTAGGCTGAGCACATAGTTGTACATTATCTTAGTTTCTTTTCCTTCTCCCAGCTTCCTCCATTAATCAATAAATTCTCTTTTGACTGAAGCATGAAGTGAGTAACTTCCCAGCTCCCCTTAGATCATATTATCAACAGTTCTCATTTTCACAACAAAAGTGAGTTGTAGTTTTTCCAATATATATAATTTTTTACCCCCACACCAAACATGCATACAACATAACTGGCATAACTAATTTATCAAAAAAATCTAGTGAAATTTTTGCAGGTGTATCGACATATATTATTATCTGAAATGAAAAGAGCAGCCAGTGTCATTACCAGACATGGCCACATAAACCTGTGTATCACCAGCATAGAGAGAGATGCTGTTACTCTTGATGATGCATTGATGTATTGAGTATGATGAAGTATTTTAGATTAAAAAGCAGTGGCCCTAAAACCAATCCCTGAGGAACACCACAAGTTATTTTGCAGTGAATATAATCAGCTATAGAGAAAAAGAACTGCGTCAGAGAGATACAGTAGGAGGCAAATCAATTAAAATACACCAACCTTTCCAGATTCCAGGTTCCTTGTTCTATTAAAAAATGTATTATTTGATTTTTAGAAGATTTGGTGGATTTGATGGTATATCTATAATATAAATGGTAAGAATTAACAAAATTTTATTGTATTTTCTGTACAAAAGTGTCATGTTGTGTTACAATTTGTGTCTCGAAATCTTTGTCTTTAGGTTTTAGAAATCTCCACGTGGATGACCAAATGACTGTCATTCAACATTCATGGATGGGGGTGATGGTGTTTGCCCTGGGATGGAGGTCCTATAAAAACGTTAATGGCAGGATGCTTTACTTTGCCCCGGATCTTGTGTTCAATGAGTATGTACATCTCTGAATTCTTAAATTTAATTACATATATATTCTCTGAAAGGGGGATTTTATCAGGATGGCTGTGTTTCTTATTATACTTAGAGATCACCTCAGTGAGCAAGCAGGTGCTATCATACATAATCCTGATAATATTCTCTCTGTCTTTGTCTCGTTCTTTCTCCATCTTTCTCTGATTTGCTTTCCTGTTCATGCACAAAGACATCTCCAGAATTTTACAAAAGTAAAGTAGAAATGGTTGCAGGATTTTTAGGATAGTGTTCGTCCAATTTCCTCCTTATGTGTTCTTTTGTTACTGTGAGATTAAGGTTAGGAACATTCGTTTTCAGCATTCAAATTCACATACAGTAGCCCTTGGATGTGAGATGAGGTCTGTCCAAGCATTAGTGAGGAATATTAATGGTTACAACACCTGATATCTTACTTACGTCCATCAAATGTTTACTATTCTGTCAGTAAACATTGGATGGAGAAAGATATCAGGTGTTGTTTTTAATGTTCCTCACTAGTGGATATTGTATGTTTATCTAGAGATCAATGGTTATCTAATTAATAAGTATGTATATTTGTATATATTATTTTCCTTTTCTTGTATGTTTGTAATTATTTTGTTCTTCTACAGCAGTCAAGCACAAGGCTATACAATGATAAATACATTGGATACATTTTGTCATCTTTCCAACATCAGTACTGCTCAGGATATTGCAGTAGCTCATTTTATAACATTGAGAATAAATTGTGTTTAGGTTATAATGACTGAAAAAAAAAAGATTTATTATTATTATTGTCGTTAATCTAATGACCAGTTTTTTAAAGGGCAAAAATAGTCAGGCAAAATCTAAAGAAGAATTTGTGTCACATTCAGAGGCATTTTATCAATTTTATCATTCTCACATTCGAAACTTGTCTGTTATCAAGTATCTAACAGTTTATATAAGTCAAAGTAATCCTGTTGTGAAAACCCAAAAAAACCCAAACTGATCCACTGAAGCTAATTAATGATCAACAGTGATGACTATGGGGTGTTGCTTCAAAATAGCATTTGCACACAGAACACCTGCTCTGAATAAATAAAACTGAAAAAAAAACAGATGTTCAAACTATTCAAATGTCAGAGAATAGAAGAATTAAGTAAGTACTTGAATAATAAATAATATCTTATATTGATGACATAAGTGGTTGGTTAATCATCAATCAAGTACTCAAGTCCAACATACAAGATAGCAAAATTACATTAGGCTATTTATATTTAATTTTCTGTAGACCTTAGCTGTTAGACAGCTCTATAGCTGCTGCTTGGTCAACTAAACCCAAACTGTGTCACTTAATAAATGGGAGAGGACCATTAGTGTGTTGTTTTCTTTCCCTTTTTGCTGTTTTTAAGTGTCCTTGAATGTGACTCCACAATCATTATGCAAAATAGCAGCAAAGTTTTTGAAGAAAAGAAAAACACTGGAATCTGTCTGAAAGTGTCTGGCCTGGCAGGAAGCATCAACATTTAATACAGCATTGAGGAGCAACCACACCGGCCACATGCACTAGCTATATACAGAAGGTTAAATCTTGCAGCAATCAGTAAACATATTAGTGTCTTCACTAATGAACTTCCTGTAGGTTATTGTATTTAACAGTTTATTTTTGTTCTCATACAAAAACCTTTTTGGTGACACTCTAGCAAAACCTGTAATTGTGTGTATGACAGGATCAGGACAGTGTTTCCTACCTTCTTAGAAACAATTACAAGTGAGTTTGATTCTTTTATCCTTAAGTCAGACATTAAACACACATTATACATTAACTATAGAAAGAGAAGAAACAGTGAACATTTCCATTTGTTTAGCATAACAGTCCTTCCAGGGATTTATTATTGGACTTCCATAAAATTGGCAGACTTGAAAGATACAGAATAATCATTAAATCCACTCTAAAGCCTACTAAATGGTTACATCTTTCAAAATCCTACTCACTGGTAAATCAGGCTTTCGGCAAAACCTCTGCTGAGATTATCCTGATTACATAGTGTGACATTATAATCATCATCATCATCATCAGAAACTCTATAAATGTAGTAATTAGATTATATGCTGGCTTTATACATTTATACAACCTCGTACCTGTAACTCAGCATCCACTCTGAGAGAGATGGAGAACATTCAGCTTCATTTAGCCCTGTTTCATGACTCTTTGTCTTCTGACTTTAATCTTTGATTCTGGTCCCTAAATGTTTGAATTATTTATATTCTCAACTTAAAAATATGTTACAAAGTGTTTTCCTGATCTATAATAAAAGGAAGAATGATATCATGTTGGAAGACATGATAAACTTTTATGTTCCACTCTTGTTCTCCATGTGTGTTGATGTCGTCATTCAGGCAAGATGAACATGAAATATCCAATCACCTGCTATGATGAACTTTAAACCAGTGATACATTACAGGAATTGTAGTAGTGGAACAGAGCTGAGTGTTTCTCACATTTTTCTCCAGATGTGAAAGATCCCACAGCAGAAATCTGTATTGTTATATAGATATTTCACTGCCACTGTCCCCATTACAGCTTTAATAGAAATGGATCTAACCTCTGACATTCTTTCTTCTTCTGTAGTCATTCATTAAAGAATAAATGTATAAAGCAATTTACCCTTTGCCTCTGTGAATTGAATATTCCAATTCATTGACATCTCCAATTCTGACCTTTTTACATCTGCAGACATCGGATGCACATTTCCACCATGTATGAGCACTGCATACGGATGAGACATCTTTCACAGGAGTTTGTGTTGCTGCAGATCACTCAGGAAGAGTTTCTCTGCATGAAGGCTTTGCTCCTCTTCAGCATTAGTAAGTACTGTCCTGTGGACTGAGCATCAGAACAAAACAATCTAGTGAAGCTGCAGCTGTCAAAAAGTTAACGTTTTTCTCATTTCACCAGTTCCAGTTGAGGGTCTAAAGAGTCAAAAGTACTTTGATGAGTTACGTCTCACCTACATCAACGAACTTGATCGGCTCATTAACTGTCAAATGATGGCCAATTGTTCTCAGAGGTTCAACCAACTCACCCGACTCCTGGACTCGCTTCAGATGGTGAGATACTTTGCTTCTTCAGATAATGTTACATATACAAATGTATTCCTTCCTCGTGTTAGAACATGTGACTGCAGAGTTGGAAATTTTACCAATTTGCCTAAAACATTTCTTGGTGATGCACAAAGTTTAACTGAAGGGAATGTTGTGTTTTTAATAGCCAATGTAAAAATGCAATTCTCATACTAGTACAAGCCGAATCTGATGTCAAAAATGAAAATGTCACCTTAAAAATCTAATAACTCTTCTTCAGGATAGAAACAAGTCTAATGGACAGGTTTACTGTGAGTCAGAGCTCTACAATCCTCACATTTTATGCCATGCCATTTTGGGAAAAACATTACTTTCTGTATTTCATTGTCATTGTCAAAACATTGTAGTAAATTTAATTCGAATGATGTAATTTCTTTGTATTCTTTTTTCTTCTGTTTCAGACGGTTAAGAAGCTCCATCAGTTTACATTTGACCTTTTTGTTCAGGCTCAGTCGCTCCCCACCAAGGTCAGCTTTCCAGAGATGATCGGAGAAATAATATCAGTACATGTACCAAAGATCCTGGCAGGTTTGGCTAAACCTATCTTGTTTCACAAGTAGAAGGGTTTTTATATTAAAATGACTCAGCTTTGCTGCCTCCATAAACTTTAACAAAGGCTTTGCACTGTTTCCCGACATCTATCTAATAGCTTTTAGCCCTGTCCTGTATTCACTATTTTATTGCTCAAGTTTATTTTTCCTTTTAACCATAATTGAGATTGTTTGTTCAGAACTGTTAAAGCTTTTATCTGAAGAGCTGTGAGGCATCACCTGTTGACAGCTCTGGTGTTTCAGCTTGAGTGGAGATGCTACTTTAGTCTGTAAATCATGATTATAGACATCTAAAAGTAGCAAGGTTAAAAACATTACCTTTTGCATGTGACCTTCATTATACATACACTTGATGAGGTGCACATAAATACAAAAATACTAGGGAACAAGAGGTGGCCCAAAGAGCAGATGACAATTGGATGACAGAAATTAAGACACAGACACTTACTGAAATCTGCTGCTGCCTTCAAGTGCAAGCTTATGCTTGTGAAATTGAGAGAGGTAAATACAACTTGAAAGGCATTTAAGTGCTTAATAAGACATGTGTAGGTTTTGGATTTGTTTTTAACAAAATTTACAAAAATTCTTAAATTGAACTTATATTGAACTAATATAATAACAGATTAACAAAATCCTGAAATCTTGGTGTGTTACATATGTCGTTAAACTGTCAGAAGAGACCAAAGTCTTTACCATAGTGAACAGTGTAGAGATCATAGCCAGGTTTTGCAAATGTAAAACACAAATTTATGTTGTTATGATGTGACGTAAATCTAAAATATTAGATTTGCTGAAAAAAAATGAGTTTCCTGCTGTATTAATGTATAGTAGTTAATTATAGGATAATTATGAACATGGTATGTCTTTAATTATAAACAAAAATTACAAACTGAGCAGAGTACTACTTACTGATAATCACATTATTGTTACTACCTCTGGAGCTGGAGGTCACAGGCAACAGTAATTTATTTGTTTATTCAACTAATTGAAAATAAGAAATGTATATACTGCACTGTGTTCGCTCAGTATTGAATTAAAATCATAGTTAATGAAATTTTTTAAATGTTAAAACCTTGTCTTTGAGAAAGACAGTGGTCAAGATGACGGGTCAGGTCAGGTTGAACCGAAACCTCACATTGTGCATTTTAAGCATAAAGAACATTTACTCTTGGTTATTTCTAAAGTCAAATAAGTAAAGTAAATATAATTATATTTACTTTACTTATTTAATATAAGTAAAGTGGCCAGTGGTAAAGTGGCAGTCATAGAAAAAACACCCCAAGTTTTGATATTGTATCTCTCCACAGAATGACTTCAAAATCAATTTATATGTGATAATTAAATATTAAGATGACTTTACAATCCAAAGGCAACATTAATAAGCTACTGACAATAAACTACATTCTTGACAAATATGTCTTATACCAAATATTGATGAATGTTGAAAATTTAAATTTGCTATGAAATGATTTGAAGAAACTATGACAGACACATCATGCCCACCGTGCCTTGCATTTCTGTTTAGATATAGTAGCTTTAGAAAGTATTGAACATCCCATCAGATGAATTTTGCAGTTACCGTAAAGCATGTAAAAGCACAACAAAGACACATGACAAATTACAAGCCTTTCTTTTAGAGAGATTCACTGATAAAACTAAGTAAAGTCATCAGCTATAACCCATTGCACTAAGGGCCATGACAGACCACATGGCGTTGACAGCATCGTGCTGTGAGCGGCAGGTTGCAGCACAGGGACTAGGAGACTTGACGGGACTCAAGGAAGAAAGGATGGCACCAAATACAGACAAATACTGAATGAGAACTTGATTCTAAGTGCCAGAGATCTTAGATTGCGGTGGTAACAACAAGAGAAGAAATATAATCTCACAGACAATTTAAAAGTGGAAAATTTTCAGATATAGAATGTGAAAGTCCATAACTGGTCCTGCCAACCCTCAGAGAAAAAAAATCAGGAAAAATATCAGTACAATGCTTTGAAGTTATCTTCAAATCAATCACAGACACAAGCATTGTTACAGGATTCATTGAGTTTAATACAATTAAACAGTTTTTTGCATAAACCAAATGAGAACAACATAAAGTCACTTTGTATATACAACTTCATCTGATGTGCAGTATAATTTAGACTGAAACTCATCTTTCAGTAAAAGAACTAGAATTGTAGCAGATTAAAACTTCTCTCAAATTAGCTGTTCTGTCCTCATTATAATACAAAACAGACAAAACTTCATTCTATATTCTGTGGCTTATCTTGCATTGTTCAATCATTTTCAATAGTGTTTTTTAACTCTGTAAATTCAACACAAACAATTTCTTTTACAGGTTAGTAGATGCATGCATCATGTGTTAATATAACTGTATGTGTAACTTTTAGCTTTACAAAAAGCAATGCATGGACATCCATGTATCCCTTCAATATCTGTTTGTCGTATATGATAGTGTCATCATTATTCAATGCACGGGACAGCTTTCACAATAACAATTTGTTTTACAGTGATAAGTTGACTGACAATTTTCAGTTTTTTTGTAACAGATTCATGCATAAAGTTTAGTGGGAACATGTAGAATACTTTACTTCATCTGTAAAAGTTGATGTCTTCATGTCCTGATCTTGCCTTTTTATACAATACTTGCTATGTGAATGGGGGGAGAAAATGGAATCCAGTAGCTAAGGATAAGTGCACATGGGTCCATGAGACTTGACCCCACCAAAAGAACTAATCATAGCCAAAACACTTGAATAAGTACATGGAGAAGCAGCATCTCATTGTAAAATTGTAACCAAACAGAGGCCTGAATAAAACATGACTGGAACTCAGACAATACGTTTTTCATGTGCACAGTTATCCGAGTATCAGTATTTTAAGTTTTGATCAAATAGAATTAAATTCTATCAAGCCTTCTTTTGTTTCCTCAATGCATTGTATTGTAAGACTGTCACAGTTAACATTTTGCTACTCTTTAGCCTTGAAATTAATGCTGGCTTTAACTAATGTAAAAAAAAATTTTCTATGTTGTTCAGCTTCATTATGCATTACCCAGGGGGAATTTGAAGGTATTATCAGTGCAAGTGGATCACACATCTCAATGAGCCATATATTGCTGATGCCCCTGTAAATTTTCATTACTATGATGATTTAATCATAGTAGATTACAATGTTTGTATGATGTCAATGGACAATGGCTGGTACGTGCCCAGTGTACTGCATATTAACCTGGTTCTGTACATGAAACAGTAACTGTATATATTGATTTGTTTAATGTTTGTTTTGGTGGTCGAACACTTCACTTTTAAAGGCATCTCTTGTATGATTTCTACCTTTTGTGACCTGCTGTGTGTTTTTCAAAGGTGTAAAGCTGTATCATCTTTTCAAAGCAATTAAATAATTCTGACTCTGAAGGTGGGAATGTTTGTTTGAAAGATCAAGCAACAGACCAAATAAAGTCACATGCATGACAGGGCAAATTAAACTTAATAACATTTAGGCCTTTCTAAAGTCCAATTATACTTTCCTAGATTGTCAACATCTATCTTTGTTATGCTGGAGTAACAAATTGAGAAATGTAGCACAGATGTACCACAGAGCCATTAATGGGAAAAGTAGAAAACTACTATCAGGTAGTGCATTTCCAAAGCAGTGAAATACCTTCACACTAAATGCAGCTTGGACATTCAGGAAACAAGGCACTAGCTTCAGTGAAAACACAATCTTTTGTGTGCGCCCCCATCTGGCCACATATTTTACTGAGGCTGAAGGTCATTATGAATTGGCACGAAATAGGCAAGGGAATTTCCACCGGTCCCTGATGTAGGCCAATGATTCACCACAGAAATCGGGGAACAAGTTGGTGAAACGAGGAAGGTAGGGGAGAGTATGAATCACTCAGACTCGCAGTGGACGTTTGATGTGGTGAGACTTAATATAAAATGGTAATCAGAGGAGCAAAAAGAATAGGAACTTACATGCACTGAAGTTTCTTTTAAAATGCTCCAGCAGAAACCTTCTTTATACAAACTCTCCTGCCCAAAAAAATCACACTCTTCCACAAACAACGATCTTGCGAATATGTAACACTGACGTACAGTAGAAGGCATGAAGCCCCCTCTGGTTTTAGGCCTATTAGTTCAATCAACTCTGATTAAAATTAATCATAACAAAAGCCATAAAAAACAAATTAGCACAAATCTTACCAAATATTAACCATTACATTTAATTCAAAACAGATTAAACAACTAATAGTAGAACATGTCTATACTTAATACAATACACAAAGAAGTATATGAAAGGTTTTAACACTAAAGGAGGTAAACTCCTAAAACTGCTGGGTTAAAAATAACCCCACCACTGGGTAACTTGTGATGTACCCTACTTGTTACATATTACCCATATGCTGGGTTAGTGTTTGTCCCTACATGTTAGTTACACAATAGCCACTGTATCTTGTATTAATAACTGACATTTAAGTTATTATACTTATTTTGTGTAAGTACCAAATTCTAAAAAAAAAGTGAAAATCCACTGATACAAATATTGTAAAAATATTTGAAAATAGAGTGAAATGCAAATACAGCTCTGGAAAAAATTAAGAGACCAGTGCAAAATGATCAGTTTCTCTGGTTTTACTATTTATAGGTACGTGTTTGTGTAAAATGAACATTTTTGGTTTTTTTCTATAAACTACTAACAACATTTCTCCCAAATTCCAAATAAAAATCATGTCATTTAGAGCATTTATTAGCAAAAAAATTTAGAAACTGGTCAAAATAACAAAAAAGACACAGTGTTTTCAGACCTCAAATAATGCAAAGAAAACAAGTTCATAATCATTTTTAAACAAAACAATAGTAATGTAGGAAGAGTTCAGATCAATATTTGGTTGAATAACCCTGATTTTCAATCACAACTTTCATGCGTCTCGTCATGCTCTCCAGTCATTCATGTCGCTGTTTGGTGACTTTATGCCACTGCTGGTGCAAAAATTCAAGCAGCTCAGCTTTGTTTAATGGTTTATGACCATCCATCTTCCTCTCGATCACATTCCAGAGGTTTTCAATTGGGTTCGGGTCTGGAGATTGGGCTGGCCATGACAGGGTATTGATCTGGTGGTCCTTAATCCACACCTTGAGTGACCTGTCTGTGTGGCATGGAGCATTGTCCTGCTGGAAAAACCAATCCTCACAGTTAGGGAATGTTGTCAGAGCAAGGAAGCAAGTTTTCTTCCAGGATAACCTTGTACGTGGCTTGATCCATGCATCCTTCACAAAGACAAATCAGCCCAATTCCAGCTGTGAAGCTCCAGATCATCACCGATCCATTACAGTGTGTGCGAGACCCTGTGGCTTGTAGGCCTATCCAGGTCTCTGTCTAACCATTAGACGACCAGGTGTTGGGCAAAGCTGAAAATTGGACTCATCAGAGAAGATGACCTTACTCCGGTCCTCTGCGGTCCAATCCTTGTGGTCTTATGGTCAAACCTCAGCCTGGCTCTTCTTTGCTTCTCATTGATGAAGGGCTTTTTTCTAGCTTTGCACGACTTCAGCACAGCCCTTAAGAGCCGGTTTTGAACCGTTCTCACTGTGCACTTCACCCCAGCTGCCATTTGCCATTGTTTTTGTAGGTCATTCACTGTCATCCTTTGGTTGTTGAGTGACATTCGAATGAGTTGGCGGTCATCCCGGTCAGTGGAGAGACATTTTCGCCCTCTGCCGGTCTGTAGCTTTGTTGTCCCCAGTGTCTGCTGCTTGATCTTGTTCTTATGAACCGTGTTTGAAATTTTAAGGATGGAAGCAACCTGACGCTTACTGTATCTCTCCGCCAGTAAAGCCAGAGGTGAACCCTTCTTTTCACCACTCAGAGCTTTTATTTTCAACTTTTTTGGCATCGTCAATAGTTATTTTTTGATTCCAATTACTTTTGAGGTACTACTAGCACTGTTTTTGCCATCCAGTGATGACCACAGCAGTGGTTTTTATACTTTTCCTCGTTAAATAAGATTTAGAGATAAAGATAAGATTTAGAGCTACTGATCAGGTGATCCCCTGACCAGTAGCTCCTTAAGTAGAATGAGTTGTGTTTCTGTTGGAATTCAACAGACACTGGATGAAATGGCCTCCACACATGAAGAAATACTGATTTAAGAAAAATTTGGAGTGGTGTCTTAATTTTTTCCAGAGCTGTATGTGGAAGGAAAAAAAATTAAATTTATATTCAAACTTAGTCTTTGTAAACTAAATGTAAAGGTTATTTTGAAAAAGTTTGGACTATTTCAAACAAACACCGTAATCAGTTTGACAACATGTCAAAATACTCAATACTCACAACACAACCAATTACACAAACTCACAGTGAACTTGGCTGGTTGCAGTTGTTCTTCATTGATTTGTGACTTGTTTTGAAGTTAAAAGCATTGAACAAGTCTGCATGTGTGTATTGTGATACATGGATTATAATGCATCCATGCAAGTACATTTAAGTTATTTATTTCAATAGCTATGGGAAAGTTGACAAGAGAGACAGGATAACGTGCAGCAAAGCACCAATCCGTGGCCACTGTAGTGAGCCACAGGGGTCCCACCCCTTTTTTTTTTTTGTTTGTTTTTTTTTTTAGCTTATTCAATATTACTATATAAGAAAGACTTTATCTGGTTTCATGTCATCCTACCCAGAAGCAGCCCAGTTTTCAAAAATGTTCCCCACTGCCTTGGGATGAAGCTGCTGGAGGTCATGTGATTATCTGATTAATTCTGAAAATATGAAAAAGAAATGTAACTAGAACAACAGATATAATGATATTGTATGTTAGTAAAGAATACAAAGAAGTGTCTGACAGATTGGTGGCTTAGGCATACAGTACACTCAAAGTATTAAGTCTCTCTTTTTTAAATTTTGTCATGTCGCAGTCTTAGGATAAAATCATGTAAATTCATTTTTTCACCTCATCAATCAATCTATATATCAAGTCTGAAAACATATTGTACCAACACTCAACTTTATTAAGTTGAAAAACCTTGTGTCAGGTAGAAATAATATTTTGACTTGAGGTATCATTTCTACTCATTAGTAGACACTAACAAAATATTGAAAGGTTATCTGATTTGCTGATAAATTTAAATGTTAGCTGAAATTAAATTAAATTTTCTGGCTGATGTGGTTGTCAAACCCTTTCATACACGTCCATCTGTACCTATCATACCACCAAAATCTTTGTTTGGCCTCGGTATGGTAGATACAAAATTAATCATAATAATGTAAAAATAACAAGTAATGAAAATTGCTACATTTCTAATGTATAATATGGTAATACTACTGTAAGATCCACATATTGATCCTTAAAAGGTAACAAGCAGTGACTCCCTCACCCAATGTGTTTTGGGATTGTGAGAATATTTGAAAGACTTGAATGGATTTGAAGAAGTTAATTATAGAGTTGTATTTTCAACAGTTATTTTGTATTTGTATTATTTTTTCAAAATGTTGACCCACACAACTAGATGGCAGCTTCTTTTTTCCCAGTAGTCGATAAGAAGCTCACACTGAAAGAAGCATGTGCATTTCAAAAATGGGAGACATTAATGATATATTACTTAAGTATTGAAAGGGAAATAGAGAGAAACTAAGACAAGTAGTTTCACAAGATATGAAGCTCAATATAACTATATATATACATACACACACACAATATAACTAATTTTGATGTATGTATGTGTGTGTTTTGTATGTGTCCTTGAAACAGTATATTTGGATGTGGGTGAATGAAGACAAACCACATGGAGTCACATGACCACTTATGCTCCTTTAAGGTGATAGGCGAGAATAAGAAAAGTCATAATCAGTGGGTTCTGTGAGATTTGCTCAAGTATTAAACACCACAGTGACTAGACTCAAATGAGAAACCAAAAAAGTCACTGCATGGAGATGGGTGAAAATGTT
This sequence comes from Rachycentron canadum, assembly GCA_038496675.1. Lineage (NCBI taxonomy): Eukaryota > Metazoa > Chordata > Actinopteri > Carangiformes > Rachycentridae > Rachycentron > Rachycentron canadum. The sequence continues at coordinate 15,758,409 of CM076660.1, read as the reverse complement.
TTCAATATTATTTTTAGCTGTGCTAATGGCATGGCTCTAAGGGATGGCAATTTTGATCCGTTGGTCCATTGACCACTGTGGTCCAGGTTATAACATCTTGATGTTTAGCATGACTCATAGCTTGATTAGCCTGGGTGAACTAAAATGGCGAACATGAACATTTTATTGACAGCATCAAAGCTCACTGTACCAGTTTATGGCTTCACAGAACCAACAGCATTATTGGTGAGACTTTTTGCGCAATAATATAAGCTGTCACATGAAAAATAAATATTAATAAAAAAGGGACATTTCACCATATTTCCCTTCAAACCCCTGAGATCCAGAGTTTGGGTGTTAGGCCCCACCATCTTTCCCCTATTTCAATGCTTCCAATTGCATGTTTTTAATAAATGGCACAAATATCCATGAAAATTACTCTTTATTTTTGCATCATAACCTTATATCTGGATACAAAAAATGGGACAAATGAAAAATCAAGCCATTTACCTCGTCACAAAGATTGTGATCATTTCACAATCTCTTTTTAATTCACCTGCCTCCACTGATTCACCATCAATGTTAAATAAAGCCAGTAGCCAGAAACACGACAGAACATTTTACCTTGAGTCTGAACTAAGAGGCCTCAGTCATTCCACCTTATTGAATTCAATGTTTCTAAAATCTGAAGCAGTACTAAGATGATACACACTGCTTAAATTTCTTACATGATGCAACTCTTTTTGCACTTTGCATAAAATCAAACAGTGTGAATTTTAACAACTTTACACTTTGACAGGTGAGGTGGCACTTTTATTACAGACCTGTTAACACCACATTACGAAACGTGCAAATGACTCTTTTAAAGAAACTGTTCTGTAACCTTCTGAGAGAACGCTTACACTAAAAATATGAGGGGCCATCAGGGACATTATTTTGAATTACCATGCGTATACATGTTATGTAACTAAATTGATTTACATATTAAATGAGATTAAATGAAAAGCTTCTACATACACAACTGAAAACCTCATGAAAGGTTGAAGATCCTCAGCTAAAATGCTGCCTAATAACGCTGATCAAGTGAGTGGAGAGAAACACAAAGATCAAAAATCTGCAAAATGGTAAACCACCAGCAGTGCAGGGGCTTGTGCTGATCCCCTTTGCAGCATATTGTTTATCAACTTCTAGTGGTATGGCACACGTTCAACCACCCCATATCATTTCCCAACAAATGCTGTAGAACAGTGTTCAGCCACTGTCAGACTGTCATCAGCCCTTTAAATGTGCACTAAATATACTTTTGTTATTACAGTAAAATATTTTTTTATTCTGATGCCATTTCTGACTCTGAGCTAAAATAGCTTCTGTTAGCCTGGTCACCACAGCCAGTCTGACTAATCTAACAGTTTGGTTTTATATGAGATTTAAAAAAGGTTTCATTCATTTTCATGAGCAGGTCAGTTGTGTATGTGAGCACTTAGTGTGGTTTCAATAGTGTATGTGAAAGGTTTTGCTAGTTTTTATGAGTCATTTTCAGTTGTTTGTGTGGGAGGGTTTCACTTGTGTCTGTAAAAGCGTTTCATTTGTACATGTTTTCAGTATAGTATGTGAATGAGTTTAGTGTCATATCAGTATATGCATGTTAATTCTTGAAAATGTCCTTGACGGCTCCCCATACTAAAACATTACATTTAGTGCAAAAGTGAAACTGAAGTCTGAATAAGACTGACTTCAAACATCAGCACACTGACAGCCTGAGGAGAGATAAGACCAAAACACCATGCAGTAACACAGAATTGACGTAATACACAGTTCAATATTCATGAGCCAAGTTAAAAAAGCATTGTGTTTATTTTATGTTTTGCAAACCAGAAAGAAACCAGGATTTTCAAGTTGGGTTATGCAAAAAACAAATGTAAAACCAACATAATTTCCATTTCAAAAACAAAGAAATTGAGTTATATTTACATACTGTACCAAACAGTTTTGATACACTTTTAAACCCAAAGATTCTTTTGAGGTGTAACAAATTTAGGTAATCTTAAAGCTCTCTCCTGTACAACCTGACCTATCAACAAGAAATAAGAAGTGAGAAAATGTAAACTAGTACATTTTTTTTAATTCCCTATTAAACACTAACACTAACATCATATTCAGTGTAAATTCAAAGTACACTGACTTTAATACAGACTGACAATTTATAGCAAATACTTTTTAATGCCTTTTGAGAAGTATCTTATGTTTTGGTGGTAAGTCAAATGAGATAATTATGATGTTTTTAACCAACCAACTAAAATAGTTTTCCCAGATCATAATTACTCCATTGTGAGATGCAGCTTAATGTGAATTTAATTCAACCAGTTCCTTGAAAGAAATTAAAAAATTATCTCCTTTTTTTACATGCTGGTCTTTTTAAACACTGAAATTCAATCTTAAGTAGCTGCTTTTCTTTAAGCAGATTGACTAAAATAACAGACAATAGCTTTGTCTCAATTTCTTTACATAGCTACAAAATCTACAAGTTAATTTTTAGTATAATGTCACTCTCATTCAATGTCATTTTCAAATTAATAAACTGACTGACTCAGTTTTAATCAATTAGTCTTCTTTCAAACTGCTGAATAGAAAAGTTAAGAGGAAAGACAAGTCATAACCCAGTCACAACAGTTAGTTATCACACGTAAAATTGTCATTAAAACCATTCACCAATGAAAAATGACTGAATATTGTAATATTCTTTGAAAAATGTTGAATGGTGTGTAAAGAAAAAAAAAAAAAGGTATTTATACTCCATCCCAACTTTGGAATAATAGTCAAACACTGAGCCAGTTACCTTACAAGCTCATGCTTCTGGGTTGAAAACAAAACAATGTTGTTCTGTTAAGAACCATTCCCTTATTCTATCACTTAAGATCATTGACTGAGTTCATTAGTGGTGGCTCCCTCCAGCTTAGTGTGCCCCAAACAGCACATGTAGAGGTCACAGGATGTGCTTCAAATCTCCTTAACTTCAATTCTGAGGAAACACACCAAAGACAATCAGTCTCAAGTATGCAAATAAACGTTTAAATATAAAATGTGAATTTTCTCTAGTTTATTAAAACAGTATAATAGGACACAGTTAAGAGCATAAAAATACTGAGTACATGCAAAATTATAATAACTCTCACCTCTTTTTTTACATTAGTCACTGATGGTGGTAATGGAGAAGTTGGTGGACTAAAATTAGAAGAGAAAAAAATATATATTTATAGTTTACAATACCATTTTAGCCTAAGCCCTATGATCTGCCTTAGGGCCTCACTGTGTGATAACAATCTTGCAAGTTCATTACACTGTGTCAGATGGGTCACAATCTGTCCCACTGCACCATATCAGTTTTAAGAAATGTCAGATTGAGCAACAAATGCCTGGTGAATTGTAGAGCTACATTTATCTAATAAGTACTGTAGTTACATATTTTTTGTGTTATACAGTGTTAAAAAAAAAAAACTGTGCTGCAAACTACTATTCGCAGTCTGTCCTTTCTGAAGGTCAAACATGAGTCTTAACCATTAGCAATGGTCACACCCTCCCCTTTTTGGATACTTAAACTGTGTGTAAGAGTACAATAAACTCATTTTCTTTAGTGAAACTTTTAAATGTTTCAGACATTCCTAATATGCCTGCGTCACTGCCTGTGCAGGGAGGGCAGCAAGGCCCTGAAAGTGGATCGTGCGAGCAAATCATAAAAAAGCAGATGTGTGTTTGTTTCCAGCTCACAGAGCCATGTAAAGTTCAGTAGTTAGCTTTTTATAATCTAATTATGGGATGGCCCAAATGATCAGCTGCCACTTTCATTGGAAATAAGTGAACGGTAGATTCGAACAAATGCTTTTAGTCATCGATAACCTTAAGACCAAACACTTATGGACAATGCTTGGGTGTCTGTGTCTGAGAAGCACAGTATAGTGTGAGAGACCTTCTCCACCAAAATTACTTTTTTAAATAAAAGCAGATTGACCTTTCCACTGCCAGTTCAGTTTGCTTTTTTATTATGAATGAGGACACATACAACTGCGAGGAGCAATTTCATCACATGCAGCAGTTAGAGTTAGAGAACAGTTAGGTGTAGAGAGCGAGAGTTAGAGAAAGAGAGAGCTCCTAGCCATCATGCCAACTGTTAAAACGGATCTGTCAGTCTCATCCTCCTGAAAGTGTTACAGCCTTTGTATGAGTCACTATGATCAGTGATTTCAGGGGTGGAGCTGTGGTGTTTCTAGTCTAACAGCACCGTGATGGACAGGTGTGTTTACAGTGTCTGTGCTCTGAGAGACGTTACAGCAGGAGAAGGGGTGAAAATCTGTAGATTTGCGTGGCTGGTGATTAATGCTGATTGGAGCCAGAGCAGCTATATATGTCAGTACATCAGGTGATACTGCTGCCTGACGGAGGTCCCAGATTACTGACATAGATTATCAGCATTGTTATTGGTAGCAAAAAATCATCCTTAAATATCATAACAATTATTCAGAGAAATTAAATAAATAATACCTTTTAGTCACTTGCGTGCTCTGTTCTGATTTTATGAACTTTCATCTACAGCACAATTACACAAACTTAATGCATCTGATGAGTTTCCCAAACTGAGGAGAAGAACAAACTGGAGCAAACACAAAGAAAATGGCTTTTACATACCTGCCAACTTTCTTGGAGGCATTCTCAAAAAACTTTGTCTTAGAGGCCACACTGCAGGATAAAAAAGGAAACTGACATGTTGGTATTGTAGATAAACATGATTATCACATATTGGTGATTCTCCTTTAAGTCCTATGGGGGATCCAGGAGTCAGCATCTTTTATTTGATGGTATCTGCATTCTTAATACCCATATATAGTGTATATAGTGACATAATCAATCTTTACTCTTATTTGGTAACAGAGATGCTTTCTTGTGATAACAGGGATAATCAGATAATAACAACTGAGTGCAAGCCATTGAAATATATTTAGCTTCATTAGTTAATACAGCAAATGGTCTATACAGTCTATATTACACATCCAGCAGTTACGGAGCAACATTAACTTTCAGTTGGAGTTGTCTTTGCTCAGTTGAGTTTAGTGGAGCTGCAAAGTCAGATGATAATTACCAGTGTGATCCATTGTTAGTATAAAAATATTGTCTATAAGCATTTAATAATATTGAGCTAATCTACAATAGTAACTGCCACAGCGCCAGCTCTTCACAATTATGATTTAATCAGCCGTAAACTCTCCAGTCTTGTCATGCTCCTGCTGGTTTTGAGATACAGGAATTTGCATGTTCAAGGTTACTTGTTTGTTTGAATTAAAACAACAGATCCAACAGTAAAACATTTATTGGACCTCTTGACCCCTTCAACATTTGCATACCCAAAAGTATCTATATAAAAAAAAAAAAAAATACAGATTTTTGTCTCTCTGAAAAGCACTTACTAGGATGTGGCCGTGCTCTCACTGCCAGCTGCACTTTGGGGCTTTTGTGGAGTGGGGTGTCTAGAGGGGGGCTCAGGAGGCCTGACTGGGGGTCTACAGATGGCAGGTTTCTCTGTGGACCTGGTTCTGGTCAGACCATCAGAATCTCCTGAAAAACAAACACAATCCTAAAGCCACATGTCACAGTGCATGGGAATTTGCAGTTGTAATAAAGTAAATTCAACATCTCAACATCTCAGCATCTTCCACATGGGGGGGGTCTCACTACTCTGTTCAACAGTTAATCCCTAACTTTTTCTGTCTGCCGTTTGGTGCTGGACAGGAAGCACTGAGTGGGTTTATGACAGCATTTTTGCTGGAGTCAGCTGGAAGGTTAATGTGAGTAGTGAGAGTGAACCACAGCAGTCACTTTGTGAGCTGTGAAACCAAAGCAATGAGCTGAATATATTCTGCTTCAATGTTCACATTCTGTTATAATAACTAAAAAAATCCATACACTGATATTTTGGATTGCTAGATTTTATATAATACTGTCTGGAAATGTATCTTTGATAGAAACCCTAAAACAGCAAATATACATAACACCAATCTCTAGTACTTTATTTTTGCTTTTTAATCTTCCTCTGATGACCAACTTCTTTCAAACCCTGTTTAGAAATCAAATCTAGTTAAATGCCTATATCTATAAAAGCCTTTATTTTTTTGAAAAATTAAGTAAATGGAGGAACACTAATTACAGATAATCCTCAAATGCAAATAAGTTGCTGCTGCAGCTGCTGAGCATGTTTTAGTCCATGTCATAAAGAGCAACACAACTGGGATTACTGTTACCTTTACAATAACAACAAACAGCAATAATCAAATAGAAATCAATGGAAAAGAGGAATGGGTGAATTGTATGACACAATGTACTGACAAAAGCAGAATGAGCAAGATGAGAAGAGCTGTACTGATCAATACATCACAACTTTGCTTTTCATATAACACCACATCCCTTTGTGCTAGTTGTGTTAAATCCCAGAAAGCTTTCAGCTTTTTCTCTAGATATGGGCAAACTCATTTACAGAAGTATGATTTGAGAAATGTTCAGCTACATAAACACAAAGGGTTTCTTGTACCTTCTCTGTTGGCTGATGTGCCCTTCGGAGGTGGTTTTCTGCTCTGGAAGGATGATACTCGGCTCACATAGATCCCAGATTCCCCATTTGCAGCTGAAGAGGAATCTGTCTTTTGCTTTGTATCATCCATCTTCCCAATGATAGAGTCCTGGCGGTTTGTTGGTTTGGGCATTAGCGCTATTCTCGGAGGAGGTTCTTTTGGAACCAGTGGAGCACAGCTTACAGGTTTTGTCCGCTGCAGGGGAACAGGGCTCACTGAGACGTCAACGTCCAGGACAGCACTGTCGCCCTGTCCATCTGTTACAAAGGAACAACAGAACATTTATTGCAAGGCTGGGGACACTTGGAGCAGACTCAATGACAAGAGACATAGAATATGATTTGTTACTTAAAGCCATTAAAAATGCAGGAAAAATTTACTAAAGGTCACATAATGCGATGCAATATGATGATACAGCTACTGAGCCACTGATTTAAGATGACACTTTAAAAATTGTTAGTCAATGAATTCAACACCTGCGACAAGCTTTGGATTAATCACACAGGGCCAGTTATTTGGCTATGCCAAGTAGTAAGTTAAGACAGGGAGGACAAACTGCCACAGTGTCACACCCACTTAACAAGGGGTTCAAACAGATAGAAAATTACATGATTTAGCCTGAGACACTTAAATAAAAGACTAATGCCAGATATAAAAATGTAGAGTAGAAAGTTTATTTGTACTTGAAATAAAAAGGACAAGAGTTATTTTCAATCAATAATTACGGATAAGACAAGCAAATATTATTCATATTTAGGAAAGTAATTATTGGAGTAATTATGGACAGACAAATACAAATGTAATTCTGTCTCAAACCTTTGAAGTTCCATGTTAAAAATGAACTTAATGAACATTCAGCAGAGTTAGGATGGGTTAATGATGTGGATGTTGATGACAACCAAAAGGCTAATAATTACTCTCTGCTTTCTGGAAGTGGTCGTGACTAAATGCTTGATAAACACGAGGTGGCCGCTTAGAGATTGTGATGGGCTGCCGCTTTCTCGGGGTGATGCGTGGAGGAGGTATAGGTGGGGCGGTGCTGTCCTCTGGCATATTACTGAAGATCTGTAATCACACACAAAAAGTTATAGTAGTATTTTGATTAAGGAGCTACTACTATTTCAATTACAGTCATCTTATAACTTTGTGAAAAAAATGAAATGATACATAAGACAAAATAGCATGAAAAAGACTGAAAAACCAACAATTATTTTCTAAAATGTTTTCAGTGTTTCACTGTTTTCATTGTACCTTCTTGTAGTCCTCAATCAGAATCTCAACAACAATGTTTTGGAACTTGATATCCAACATGGCTGCCACAGTCTCCTCCTTTGCTCTCATCAGTGTGGGTCCAAAGATAACAGCCATGTTTGAAGGAGTCATGAGATTTTCATCACTGTGGCTGCACACACTGTCAACAAGTATGAAGATGAGTTTGGCTAAAATTTAACTTAACTGTTGGCACAAGTGGTGACACATTAACTCAGGTCATTTCAGAAAGACAGCGAGGAGGGGGCAGTAAAAACAGTAAATCACAACATAGTCCGCTGGCACTCACTTGATCAAGTGTTTAATAAGCATCTCCAGCATCTCCTGATTCTTCTCTGGAAGTTTGTAGGTGAGTGAATGAATTTCACTTAGTCGAAAGTCCAGATTATCAGACTCTGTGATACAAAGAAAAAACAAAGCTGCCAAATGGAAGAGTTTCAAATAATCACACCTCACAAAGTCAAAGGTAAAGAAACAATAAAATTTTATATATAATTATATATTACAC
>CM076660.1:15721283-15749787 GCA_038496675.1 Rachycentron canadum | reverse complement strand
GTTTGTAGGTGAGTGAATGAATTTCACTTAGTCGAAAGTCCAGATTATCAGACTCTGTGATACAAAGAAAAAACAAAGCTGCCAAATGGAAGAGTTTCAAATAATCACACCTCACAAAGTCAAAGGTAAAGAAACAATAAAATTTTATATATAATTATATATAAAATATAATCAATATTTAAAAAAAAAAAAAAAAAAAACAACATGGAGCAGGACACCACCATCCACTGCAATAGCGTGAGACTAATAAAAGAAAGTCTCCATAACAAACTCAGGCTCCAGTCAGTTAATAAATGTCATTTCCAGGAAACTGAAGCCACCGGTTATCTTAAAGGACCACCTGTAACATCCTGACAGAATGAGGCTGATGCTATTACACTCATTGTCTTCTGTTTTACAATGATGTAGCGTGACAGACAAAAATAAACTAAGGTCTTAGATTTCCTTTAGTGTCCAGAGTGATATAGTGCTGCCTGAAGACCTGCTGAACCTGCAGTCTCAGTCAGTCTCCATTACTGATGTACAAATGCCTCTTTTATACCTTGTATCCAAGTCTAGTACAAGTCAAAGGCAGTACTTATTGATGTTAAAGTAAGTGTAACCATAAACTACTGCCCAGACTCATCTAAAAAGATCATCATTGAAACAGTCAGTTTAATGATGGATCTAGATCCAAGAGCAGAATTTAAAGAGGAGCCAGACATGATGACACAACCTCCCCGAATCTGAGTGCAGGATCATTTCCCAAACATGTCTTACTTGCAGCACACATGAGGTCCCTGTGCAGAGTGTAGGTCATCAGAGGTTCAGACAGACTCCTGCAGATAAGTTAAGATGCTCGTAAAACAAGTGCAAGAGCACAGTGCAACATGACTCACCCCATCAAACATAAGAAAAACAAAAATCTGCACTCACTTGTTACATAATTACACTAGAAAGCACTTAGGGAGCACAACCTCTGTCAAGGCTGCATTTGTAATTTTAATAATAGCAAATTGTTTGTTTTGTGCTCCTGGATATTTTCTTGGAAAAATATCTAAATGCTTAGAGTATCAGAGCTCTGAATTCAATGATGAATTGTGCATAATTCAAGTGAGTCAGACTTACAATAAACTGAAATGTATTTAATTATTGCTTATTTATCATTATATTATGTTGCAGTTCTATTTAAAAGTATCTTAAAGACTAGATCATTTTGAAAAAGTAGAATTACAGCTATCTATCTTAATATCTAAAATCATACAGTGTGTTTACAACAAATTCACACACACAGACAGACCTTAGGTAAAACTTCAATGCACTTGTGATAGTTTTAACATCCCAGTCGCTGCTGTGGAGGTCTACATCTCCTGGGTGTGTGGGGTCTATGAAGGACCAAATCAGAAGAAACAAACAGAAAATATTCAATGCAGTTTATGTCAAATCCCATTTACGCACTTTACACTGAAAATAATCTGAGACTTGACTGATCAAGTTAAAACATGTGGGCATTTTCTTTTTACCTCCATTTTTGGTCTTCATCAACTCTTTGGGGAAATATGTGGCTCTGCTACATAACTTTGTACACCACGTGTTCGGTACCAAACAGATAAAATAACTCTCTCTTTTCTCTTAAAAACTACAACATTAGAGATAAGAGCCTGACAATCAAAACAATGGGTTACAAAAAGCTAGTGTTAAAGTTAAAGAGGAACCCTCCAGTGCAGCAACACTGGGTGTGGAGCAACCTGCAAATATTTCCCTGTGTGTCTTGATAACCAGCTTAACAAAGGCTGCAGAACCTGTTATGTCGTAGAGTCAGGTGGATGAACTCCATTAAGGAAAACAAAGTGAATAGACTGATGTATCACATATTCACAGGCTTATTTCCTTACCAAAGAAGGCATTTAAAAGCTTCTGCACTTGGATGTTGCTGCCAACCGTTCTGTACACTCCTTCTTGTGTCACTCCTGGAAAGAGGAGAGGGGGAGGTAAGAGAAAGGGGAGTGTATTCTTGACAAATACAGAGCAGTGGAAATGTACCACATGCTTCTTTGCAGTCTTTGTGAATCTGAATTAAGATACAGATGTTCTTTCCTGATTATGAATGCTTCATTTAACTATTTAGTTTGAGACTGAACAATGCCCCATGCTTGGATCATGAGACAAATTATATGCTCATGGCTTGAGTACTTAATTCCATTGTTGTAAGATGAATCATGCTAGTGAAGAAATATACTGTGACTGTAGAATTATAAGGTTACATCTGCCTTCAAGATAGGGTTGAGATTTTTAGGATGCACCGAGAGAAGAAATAAAAGTAAAAAAAATGAAAAAACAGACATACAGAGTTAACCAAAAAAAAAAAAAGAAATAAAGATGTGATCATTAAAAATCTGTACAATCTAAAACAGTCTATTATTTCAGACAACTGCAATAGTAATGATGTACATTTTTTCCTAAGATCAGCCTGCAGGAGGGGCATCAAAATGACTAACCTATGACTCAACTACGCCCCCTTAAGGGTATGAAGGCAAACTAACTGAACTGCAGTGAGCTGGGATAAACCTCTAAAACAACCCTTTACCTTTTGTTTCAACATAATTGATGCACTTTCGCACAAACTTGAATCCAACTTCATTCAGCTCCACTGTGGAGTAAAACAAGACAAAAAAATTAACAGATTTAACAACAAACTGGAATTTTAGAACATTACTTCTCATGATAAATGATGCTTTCAGTGACATAAGATGTGAAGTAAGACATTATCGTGTCCGTCTGCCTCAACATCACATCTTCAGACTTGAAAAAATAATGATGACTGACTTACTTTCCGCTTGCTTGTGAATTGGGGAATGATAGATCTGAAATGAAAAAAAAATGTAAAAGGAAAGTGAAGAGCATGTGGAAAAATCTACCACAGGCTGATTAATGAACATGGTTTTCTTAAAACTGAAAATGACAGAAAAAAAAAAAAAACGATGATAGTTTAAGAGCGTGAAACGGCAAAAGGCAACACAGAAAAAGCTTCCAGGACAGCTGAGAGGAATATTACCACCATTTTCCAGTTAAAATTTACCTTACGAGCAGATTTAATTCACATAAAATGAAATGTATGGGGGAAAGAAGATTCCTGCATCAACAACAACCAAATAATTGAAAAGAATTTGGTTTACTTTTGCGAGCAATTTGGAATAGCTTAAAATTTAAAACCAGTACATGACTGCAGGAGTAGTCACACTCAGAGCATCCACCTCACTCAGAGACCAGTCAGTCACTGTCAGATATTGTGGCTCTTCCCCCAAAACAGCTACGTGCGCCCACGGGTCCCACATAACAGGCAAGTGTGAAGTATCAACTAAACTAACTACTACATTTCCTGTCAGGTCTATATATGTATAAATAAATGTATTAATGTGGCTTCGGTTTTGGCACTTTCACATGGCACTGAGTTTCTTTATTTCAAAGACAAAGAAATGGTAGCTAAGTGTTATGCTTCAGGACTGATCAATCTGATCTATGAATGCTGCAATAATAAAACTACCTTTAGAGTTTAGAGACGCTGCAATAGATGCAACTATTTTGCTCTTTGTCCTTCACTTAAATGCTAAATAGTGTCAAAACATTTTAGTGGAAGATGAAGTGATCTGAAAGTGTTGGTTTGCATTTGTCATTTTGGCACATAAGCTCATACCAATCAACCACTTTTTGGTTTAGAGATCCAACAAATTTGCCAAAACAGACTTATGGATGTAATGGATCAGCTGGCTGCCTGTTTTCAGGATGGTTTTGCCTCCAGAGCTCCTGGGGACATTTGTATTAGCACAAAATTTTGGCCAGTGTGTCTTCTAAGACTGCAAATAACCCATTTTTTAAAAGGTTACGGATAATTTACTTCAATAATTGATAATTTGCTTTGTCAAAGAAATGTCAGAAAACGGTGATGTGAGGTAAACTGCAGCATTTGAAAGCTGTAACCAGTTACAATATAATATTTCTGCTTGGAAAATGAAAATCACTTAATTAATCACTTAATCTAACGTCAAAGCGTTTCCTAATTGACTAATCAACTAATCATTTCAGCTCTATTTTCTATTGCAACCATGTAGGATGGTAGGGACATTGTACTGTCTGAGGTACTATACTAACACTATACAATGTACAAGAAAAGCATCATGCTGACAAAGTAAGGCTTTGGCTCTAGAAGTGTACAATAACATAGTAAAGTGTGAATAGAGTGTGAGACCATGTAGTATAGTGAGAAAGATCCAAAGGTTACAATATGACAATGTGTACAGATACTTGCACTATGATAAAGAGCAACATAAAGTGTCCAAATGGCAGCAGCAGCAGCACCTTATATTTCAGCTATTCTCAAGGCTAAAGGGCATTCAAAGTGCTATAAAGTCAACAGAGTTGGTGTGGAAGAAGATATTATGAAAAAAGATCAGCCAGAGTTGATCATGGTTGAGACTGATAGCTCAAAGGCACTGCAGGAGGAGGTAATACAGCACATTGGACCTTTGGGGAGACTCAGGCAAAGTTGGTGGTAAACTACTAAGAGATGTTCACAATATGCAGAAGTCACTGAGGAAGTTGCACAGGAAGAGGGTACTGAAAAATGCCTTCTGTTATTTTCACATCCCCTGGCAGTAATGGTTTATATGTTTTGTTCACACGAGATATCTACCATGAAACTGACATGAAAGAGCCCTGACAACAACTGCAGAAAGATCATGACTGAAAGCAAAACAGTGTTACACTGCTACAACCAAAAGAGGAATTAACAAGAGCTCTTATTTGGCTAATAAAGCACTTCAGTATTTCATTGCCTCAAAACTGCTTCATGTCACAGATCATGGTAGTAGATCAACAAATTGGCAGTTTCTATAAAGAGCTGTTTCAGACTTAACCATCAGCCAAAACCTGAAACGATTTTATATATATATAAAACACATTGTCATACTCTGACATGTAAACTGGCATTGAAAGTTTTTTGTGTCAGCACAGTTGCAAGTTGCTGTCAATATTTAGACAGGAAAGGTATTTTTACAAAAATGATCCTAAATAGAAGCATAATGGTAAATGAGATGAGAAATAAACTCACAGGCTCCTTTCCATCCATGGCCTCCATCCAAAGCTTCCTGTCGCCCTCCGAAAGAGCCTGGAAAGTGACGGGTGTGTTTCTATGGAACCATGAAGAGGCAAAGGTTGCAATTAAATTTCTCAGTCAAAGGACACACTGCTACATTTTACAACCACTGTGGTCAGGTATTTTTTAAGCTTGTGCATGTCGTGAATCAAACAATAATTTTTTAAGCAAATTGGGGTAGACAAAATAACAAGAACACCAGAGGAAGGACTCAAAGTGTCTGAAGTAACTGATTAAATCCTATGTGGTGATGATGGAAGTAGGAAACAGAGCTAAATAAGACAGGCATGAAGAGATGATGAAAATCCATTGTTGCAATCTGCCTGCTGAAGAAGCAACAGAATCTGGTGCCAAACCTTTCAGCTTGTGGGCTACTGAATTAATTGTTAACTAAAACAACTGTGCTACAAATATAAAGCTCTTTCCACCAACTGCAATAAACAGCACAAATTAAAAAAAAAAAACTTAAAAAGATTTCTTTTCTCTCAAATTTGACAGCAATGTTAAGCCTATATCTATGGCAGCCACAGATTTCTGGCAGTGCGCAAACTTGGATGAAGACAATTTTAGCAAACAAATTTTCACTGAATACTATGAGCAAAGGGATATTTAACAAAGAGAAGTTACTGTTTATTCTCCTGCTCTCAGGTCAAAGGTCAGGGTCAGGTACTAGCACAATGACTATAACAGGGACATTCAGGTGGGTGGACACTCATCTTAAAACATCTTGACCTGACAACATTATCTTCTTCACTAGACAGCACTGCCACCTTGAGTTTATCAAACAGCTGTCTCGTCATTATGCTGTAGTTCAGTTCACACACTGGCACAAATTAGTTGCTCAACATTCAAACACTTTCAAGGTCTTAATGCATAATTCAAGCAGCTTTTAAACCTTTAAAAAACACCCTGCTAACACTCAAAGTATCTGCTTGATTACAACAGAAAGTGTCTATTAAAATGCATTTGGTACTCAATGGCCTGCTAATATAAATATGAGCTTGTTGTGTTCCTTCCCCTGAAATCACTGAGTCTGCCATCTGTTTCCAGCGTGCGCATGCTGCTTAGGGATTGTTTGGGCTACAGTCCATTTAGCCCTCACACTCTGTCCTTGTAAACCACCTGTTCACCTCGTCGCCTGAACCTGTTTATCCCACAGGGCGCTCGTGTTGCCTCATCTCACAGTTTCTCAGATTTGTTTGTGCTAACCTTTCATTAGTTTCCACGTCAAAGCAAAAGCGCTTGTCTATGGACTCTGTCTTACGGCGGATGCAGGACTTAAGTGTCAGCTGCGTAGGCCCCTGCAGGGAAAGAGAGAAAGTTGTAAAGTGGTTGTGTGTGACGGAGACAATGATAGTAGTCAGTATCTGAGGATATAAATTGGTGTGTATATGAGTATACCAGGCACACAGATATTTGTCTGTGCCGTTGTAGTGGATATGTGGTAATAAAATGTTTCTTTTCACCTGTTTAGTTGTAGGTCTTTGTTCACAAGGTACCATGACCAGCAGTCTCCCTTCCTTGTGATACTTGCAGTAATATTTGACCCATGACACACCCAAAGCCCCTGTTGGCAAAAAGACAAAAAAAAAAAAAACAAAAACAGGATGGGTCTGGTCAGAGGGAATTCAAGCAACAAGGGCAACACTCCTCCATCTAAAACATGTAGCACACTTACACTTCTCCTGACAGTACAGATAACCCTCCATCGGCAGAAAACTCTGCATTTTACAGATCTGGGATGGGTGTTTCATTCTTTTCATCAGCTCTTCCATCTCTTCACGAGTGCTCTCATAGTGGTTTCTTGTCTGCATGAAAAACCAGACAGCACTTTAGAAACATGCAGACTTCCAGTTTAGGGATATTAAACCTCACTAATGACATAATTTGTCGCTAGTAGTGCCACTTACGTTCTGCAAGCTGAGCTGCAGTTCCTGCTTATAAGGCATGAAGTCCTGAGTCATCTCTACTGTCAAGTTGTTGAGGGTTAAAATGCTGTGAAGAAATGCCAGCACCTGTCCAACCAAAACATGAAACAGCCAGAACAAAGGAAGCATTTTCATAAAAAAGAATGAATGCTACTGGTATTCTGTTTTCTAATTGCCTTTTTTTCCAAAGTCTATTGGAAAAAAAACTGTATATTGTATATTTCCTTGTTCTCTTATTATAGGTGTGTGTGGTGGCAAAGAGGAACAGTGTGAGACCACAGGCAGCACTTACAGGCTCCACCACATCAAACTTCTTCCTGTCCTGCACCTGATGGATCTGGTACACATACTCCACTGACGATTCGTAAAAGTTCACTCGCTCTTTGTCTACGAGATCATCAGCCTGTGGTGGGAAGAAAAAAGAAAATTTCAAACAATGGTTCTCAGTTCTACATCTCATTACATGATTGATTACTGGCTGCACCCAACCTCTTGGAGTTGACTCTCTTTCTTCTTGGCAGAAAGATTCAGGTGTTTGTCTAACTGAGAGTAATACTTTTCACTCTCTTTCTCGAACTTCTTTCTCTTTTCCTGAAAGAGAGATGAGTTCATTAGGAAGATTGAAGAGATTTTCATAGGGTTAAAACAAGTTTCTATTATATCATAGACCGAAAAACATACAACTTATCAGGGTGTCCTCCTTTTAAGAAATGTTGCTATCAAAACTTTTCTATTTTTAAGTTAAAATCACCTAAATATGGAATTTGCCCACAGTGTCAAACTTTTCCATAAAGCCTATATATTGGTCTGCCTGGTGTAATAAGCTAGTTTGGGATTGTATGGGTAATTGTACCCCATGGCGTGCTTCTGTAGATCACAGGGTATTTGGAGATTTTTTTTACTTAATAGAATTAATAACCTGTTGAAATTAATATATGATAAATGGGCCAAGCTCTGAAGAACTGATGTCTGACTGAGCCATTGTTACAATTAATACAAGTAACAATCAAGACAATTAACATTAAACATTAGAGCAAAACATGTTTTTAATATAAATTAATTTTACAACACTTCCAGGACCTGCTGATTTCATGTACAAAGTATATCAGTTCCATCTGTGGATAAAATAAATATTAGTACAGGAGTAAGCAGCTGGATACTTGACACATTGAGGGGGAAAAACTCTTTGAAACCAGAGTACAATCAGAAACACATCCAGGTATCATGCTGAAAAACCAAGGTGATACCACACTGAGTTTAAATGTAATATGTGAGCTCCTCTGAAACACAAAACTGCTTGGCTTTACACATTAAATGCTAAAAGAGAAAGAAGGGACACACTTGCATACTATTGTTTTTAAACAGATGTGTGTTTGACACATAGATATTTGTGAACAGATTTGGGGAAGTAGCTCAGGAAGATGATGCACATTGTCAGTTTGACTTTCAATGCACAGAAATAGAGCAAACTATGAACCCACTGAAGCAGAACAGAACAACCTTGATTTTTATGTAAAGGATTCAGTAAAAACACTCACTTTTGTTACTCCTATTTGCTCTTTTCTGAACTTCTCCAATGGCTTGATAAGAAGGTCGGAGGCGTTCTGAACCTGGACAAGTAAACATGAAGCATAAACCTTAGTTGCCACACGTTCTTAAACACACACAACGTGGACCACCATTAACAAGAAGGAACATAAAAACCAAGAGAGGAACTAATAATTACCACCCTTCCTTTAACAAGTATACATTACAAGTATGTATAAACAGTACATTGTTGTGTGAATGTGTTTAGTGATAATAAAAGTTAATAAACATAGACAACTTGAACATCTACTGTACAGGGAATGGTGAAAATTAGTTTGTTGTGGCTGTAGAGGGAGTATGGAGGAAGCTGATTACACACCAGCATCATCCTGTCATGCTCCACTTCCTGCAGGAGACCAGCAAACTCCTGGAACGACTCAGCTGGGGGTAAAACAACAAGTAAGTTGAGGACCATAATGAGGACTTTCTTATCTTAGGTGTCTGACACAGGAAACGTGTTGGGAACGATTAAAGAAAGCACCACAATGCACATGTTCCAGCACTGACAAACATGTATAAATACAAATTTGAGCCAGTTAATGATGATATTTCCAGCTAATTTTTCTACACATTTGTCATCAAGCTCTAAAACAGAAGTTTCTGTTTTTCATTCAAGTCGTGAGGAATTACCACACATCTGCCAAAATGTTCCTCTCCACTGAGGTCAAGTAGGAAAATCTGTTTGTAACAGCTAATTCTGATGTAAAGCACTCTTAACTTTATAGTAACATATTCAGGGTATTTCTGACTCTGACATTTTCCATGTTGTAATCATAAACAGACAAACCTCCAACAATCAGTTAATTATCATAACTTTAATAGTCAATTAACACAAAGTGTGGGATTAGCAGCATTTCTGTATTATCTTACCAATGTTAATCTCATCATCTGTCAGGGAGTCACCGATGAAGTCGAACTGGAATGTGCTGAGAGTCTGAGAAAACTTCTGCACTGCCACAGAATAGCCTAAAAGTAAATAAAAGAGATTCGGATTCACCAAAGGCCTCAGTCGCAACTGTACACGATATTGAAATCTTTATCTTTCTTTCTATCCAGCTCTAATGAACTGAAGTGCAGTCCAGGATTATTATTACTGTGCATTTTTGTTTTACATCTCAGGCAGGAAAGTCTGCTGTATGAACGACATCCTTAGCAGCACAGCAAAAGCCAGTGTGTGGCCAGTGTAATATATTATCCCTGCTACGTCTGGCTTTCATTACCAAAACAAAACAGACTCTGTCAGATGAATACTGCTGAGTATTTTGCCTCTGGGTCTTTGCTTGGAAATCTTGTCTTATATTTTCAATCATTTCATGTTTTCTGATAAATGTATTTCTTTAACCGTGCTTTGTTTATTGTAAACCACAGAGTAAGTGAGCAGCAAGTCCACATCAATATGAATTAAGAAGAAAATGTGACTGTCCCGGATATGTCTTAGTGGAGTTCACCCCTACGATAAGCACTCGTGACCTCTGGCCATTATCTGGACTGAATATAGGACCTCCACCACTCTGCAGCACGCCTGCAGCACCTACAATGACACTTTCTGTTTTCGAGGTGAAAAGCTTGTCGTTGGTGATTTGGACAGCAGAATGGACAGTATCTTGGACACACAAAACAAACAGTGTTCCCCCTCGTGGGTGCCACACTGACCCAAATACAGACATCTGCAAGTGCTGCATGCTGTCACTGGCTCTGCTCCATACTATCAGTGGGATAGTCCCACGTTACAACCAGCAGCAGAGATGTGACAGGCAACATCACACAGAGAAAGCAACACATGCAAGAGGAGGCAGCTGTTGTGGTGTTTGAAAATAGAGACACTCATCCTGTGCATCTGCATCTCATCCACGACCTTTCAAAGCAGGCTCTATGGTCTCACCCCAGGGGAGCACTAGCACCTCCCTTAATGTGCCTCTCCCACCCACACTGGTCCTGTAGGCCCTCATGAAAGGCCCCACTGATGCTCTCCCCTATCACATCACATCACTACATTTACATCCAATGTGCAAAACAAGCTGTCATTCGTGTAAACACTAGACAGATAAGTTGTCAGCATGCTCACCGTTGATTGCATTGATAACACTGTTGCCATCTTTTATGAGCTCTTTGAGGAATTTGCTCGTCCTGTCCAGCTCTATCTCATAGCACTTGAGAGTCTCTCTGAACTCCGGACTGTCCAGATAGCAGTCGCTGAACTCCAGAGCAGGATGGCCCATCTTCTGCACGGGTGGGTTTCAGACAATAGAGACACTGAGGGTGTTTGAGAGAGCCACGCAGCCTACGCTCGTCTGGTCAATGCTGCTGAGTTGAGGCGGCTCCACACACACATCTGTTCAGAGGAGCAGGAACCATGGTGTCCGTGGGAGCCTGCGGCCGCCGGTCAGTTGAGGCGTCGAGTCCAGAGGGGAGAGGCTCCGTCTGAACTCACTTCCCCTTTTACTCGCCTGACGCGCCGTTCAAGCTCTAATTTGACTGGGTCCTGTAGCGCTTTTCCACTTTTTCCTTGTTGCGGTATCGTGATTAGGAGAGCGGCTCTATTCCGTCTGGACGCGTCCCATTCAGAAACGTTTTCCACTGTCACGTAATCTCCTTGTCTCCTTTACGTCAACATTAAATCAGCTGTGAGTTTTCAACAGTCAGCCCCACGTATACTTAACCACCGGGCACGTTTGGCAACGACATATTCTATTAGCAGAGATATTATACAGATGTTTCAGCTTCACAACTTTGCAAAGAGCGTAACACAAATCTGACTCGGACGGAACCAACTGGCCGCGGACTCACAAAAAACTCCCTCCTCCCCACACCCAGGAGGTTCTTAAAGGGGCCGCGGCACAGCTGGTGGTAACAGTACTGCTTTCAAGTGCTGTCGGAATCTGGACACTTCAGATTGTGCTCTCATAAATGGACCTAAACAAATTGGTAACATTTGGGACCCGCACCCCCTAAGGTAAAATCAAAAATGAAATATATTACAGTTTTTCTTGTGAAATGTCACCTATAGGCCTTTAGAAAGTAATCAAATAAAATACAGGATGGGGGGGAACTGGAGAGGGGTCGCAAGTACACAGTCATTTGTTAGAGGGTTTTTGCTCAGGAATGCAGGCTTTTCAAAAGGTAGTGGCTGGTGCATGTGGCCACTTTGAAAGAAGAGTAATTCTAAAAATGCAGATACTGTAAATATATCTTATGTGTAAAAACTGACACAATTAAAATAAATTCAGTCAAAAAATTTGTTGGTAATTCTCAATGCTGTCATTTTGTGCCATAAGTCCATGTGGGACACCTTGTGCTCCTCAGATCTATATTTTTAACAAATCCTATTTTTTGCTATGAAATAAATTTACTCTGCATCTTTGAAGCTTATTTTACTTTTTGCTTATGTGTTGGTACTTTTTTTTCTTTTTGGGGATGATATGCCCAAAAGACTGGGGACAACTGGCCTAAGATTCAGATAAATTAATTTATAAACAGAAGTCTGGATAAATTTAAGAATTACCATAATATTATCATTATTGAGGTGCCTTTGAGCAAAGTTAAACTACTGCAGCGACCAAGAGATTGGCCTAAAGGTTCAGCTGTCATTATACATGAACTCATACTTCTGCATGGGTACATTTTGTGAGAGCCATGTTTTACAGGACACACCTGTAACTACTGGGTGTGTTCATGCATTCAAGCTGAAGTATCATACCATGGTGTGACTTATCTAATTACAGCACACAACTGCAGGAGTCCTGCAAAAGTGAAATTCGTTGTGTTAAAATAAGTTATATTCAAATAAGGTCATTTGTCTCGCGGTAACGTGCCACATTAGAAATATAAAAGAAATACCAAAATACGTTAAATGCTAAAACTGACTTGATGATAATTTGATTATAGTTTGATAAACACTATAAATATTACTCTCTTGATGTCTCTGCAGACATGTTTTTCTCCTGAGAGGCCTGCCTGAGTTGGTATTTAGGGTTGGATCACTGCTGGTATGATTTCACTCTCACCAAAAGGGACTGACTGAATTCTTAAATGCTGATCTGTCACTTCTGCAGATTCAGTCATCACTAATATTGTGTAATAACTGTTAGAGGCCTCCAGATGTCGTCCTTCATACTGAATTGGAGTAGGGGGAGTATAGTCAGCCTGCAAACACACACTCAGCTCTGACTGGAGTGATTGATTTTAGTTCCAGTATACAGAATTCAGTGAGTATTTGAAAGGCTCACAGATATTTGCAACCAGGAAATGTTGATTGTTTTTTCACAAAAAGCTTTATCTATGTAGAGATTTTGAAAAAAATACTTTTGGCTTTCCATAGTGATCCTTCCACATACTTACATGTCTTGGTCACACCTTGCTAACACGTCAGACATCAGTAGCAATTAAATGAACTGGCTGTGACGAGCAGTGTAGAGACCTTAAAAAGTGTTAGTCACAATATCTGCAACTGATTCTAAATGTTGGTGGTTAATTTCCATGAGACCTTATCTTATCCTGACTTTAACCACATCTAACCACATTTTACAGATAATTCCTCCCATACAGATGAAAATATTTTTATCATATTAGTCTCAAATCTTAACTGAATTTCAAAATCTGCAACATGCTTCACTCTTTCTAGCTTTGTTCAAACTATTTGATGCTGCTGATCATAATGATGACGATTGTCCCACAAAGATCAATATTAGGTGCCCCACTATTTACTCATACATTTATTTTTCAATGACTCTCTTGCAAACTATGCAAAAAAACAACTGTACCCATATCAGATATCTAAAAGATACAGTAGTGTATTTTAAATATTTATGATGTTGGCTAGATATAATGAAAAAATTCTATTTGGATTCACTCAGAGACAAAAAGAAAAACATTGAACGATGCACTGTACTATCTACACTGGATTATGGAGATATCCTGTATGCTCATGCTGCTGTTACTACCCTTGTGGTGATGTTACATATGTTCTCTAGAGACTCTAGTACATGGATCTTGAAGTTTTTATTATCTCTCAAAGGTTACTTCATGTATTTGATGAGTCAGACCCACAGAATCTGTGGTTTTTGGTTTGTTGAATGAGTGAGCAGGTTCAATTAACGGTTAAATATTAAGTGGGAACAGAAAAGGCTGACGAAAAACTAGATGAGACTGATTATTATGATAATAAACCTTTGTCTTCTTATCTGTAGATGTCATTCTTTGTTTTAGACCTTTATGTTTTACTCCATATTGCGTCAAAAACGTCCTCCACTTCCTCTGCAGAACACAGCACAATAAGGACGAGAGGACAGACTACAGGCCCCACACAGATTCCTCAGCTGGGCAGAAATTAAAACGTTTGATCTGAATTCTGAAGCTGTTTGTTTGGTCTGGGTAAATGGGGCTATTGTATGCAAATATTGCGCACAGAAGCATATGACCTCTCCAGTGCAGGGCAGTGGCTAGTGTGAGAGAAATCATTAGCAATGCAAAGTCATGGTGCTCTGATACTCTTGTTCACAGTCACGGATTGAAAAAAAAAATCTGCTAATGTCAATGTAAATGTTTCTGGATGTACTTTACTCCAAACTAGAGCTGAAGGTAGGTTGATTTCAATCTTCACAATGTTTCCAGATCATTTAGCTGAAGAATGGTCGTATAGTTTTTTTCACTGTGTTAAGGTGGTTTAGTCTGTTCTTACTTATGGCTAGTTTCTGTTTTACTGTTATTTCTTATCTTGACATAAACTGTAACTCTCCAGAAAATGTGCTTTTCAGGAAATCTCATCCAAAGAATGCTTTTCTTTCGATTTTCTTATGATGATGTACAAAACATTATTGAGCCATATAGCTGGTCACAAAATAGAGTTTGATTGTTTTTCTCTGAACTAGAGAAGTCCTTGTCTATTAAATATTGACATACTTTTAGTGAATAAAACTTTTTCCTACAAAGAATCAGACAGAAATACAGACACCGTTACGTTGGGTGCAGATGCCCACTTTGCATGCTACACCATGGCGACTGGTGAAAGCATGTCACATGATGCATGGTGCCAGACTTCAGTGTTGCACTCTTAAGTGGCCTGCCAACTGCAGAAGGGCTGCAGAGAGGCTTTCTTCTTCTCTGGATTCACATCCATGCCAAACCAGAGGGTCAGCATTGTACTCTACGTTGCCTCCTATGCCTCTTACACCTCCTGCTGAGCCGGGTAACAACTCTGACATTTATATTAAACTGGAAATACAAACATGTTGAAGACACGGGACGACCAACAGCGGTGCAGAGGAGATAAATCTCTTTGGATAGTTTTTAAACTTGAAACCACTTTTTGACCTGGAAATGTTACAATTTACTAATTTGGTGGAAAGAAAAAAGAAATAATACTAAGTTCATTTTTAAAGTATTAATTTCTTAGCTGCTGGGACTAAAGTGTCCCACTTGTAAAGGTAGAGTATCATGTAATTCCTAACTCTGAGTTTATTTTATGATCCATCACCTGACATGATATTCATGTACTAGGGCTGCAACAAATTAATTAATGATTAATGATTAATTGTTTGCTTTATAAAATGTCAGAAATACTGAAAAATGGTCATTACACATTCCTAAAGTCCAAGTCGGTATCTACAAATTGCTTATTTTGTATGACCAATAGTTTAAAACTCAACTATATATAAATTTGTATCACAGAGGACCAAGAACCAAGGACCAAACCAGCAAATCCTCACAGTGGTGATGCTTGAATTAAACAAAGTTTGGTATTTCTAATAAATGAATTGTCTAATTGTTTCAGCTCTAATACACACTATTTATAATCTGTTAAAATCTGCTGTCACAATGGGGCAAGCTTTGAAAATATTTTAAGTATCATTAAAAGTGTGAGTACAGCTATATGCCAAACTATAGCACTATTTACTTTGGAAGGAAATACTGAACATTTTTACAGGCTCATAATATCACAGTTCTTCCATTCAAAGACCCAGTGATAGTGATTATAATCACTGTGATTCTGTCAGTGCAAAGTTTATTTATTTGTTTGAGAGCAGTAGAGAGCAAACATTTTAAAAACATCTTAAATAAAAGCAAAAGGCAATTTTGGTTTAACAGACAAGAGGGTAATTGGAAGTATATTTGAGTGAAAAGCTGCAAGATTCTACAGGGCTATAATAATGAAAATGGAGAATGGAGGTTTCATTACCCGCTGCCAGAATCTCCCTGGCGGTGTTTACTTTACCTTGACACTTCAATTATTGTTTGACGCCACTGGAAGAGTAAGATAAAGCCGGATTTTACTGAAAGGTTCAAATTAATGACAGACTCTTCCTTTGTCTTAAAATAATTATTAAGTTTAATAAAATCTGGCTACATTTTTGTAATTTATACAAAGAAAGACAAAAGGAAAAATAAAAAAAAGTCTGAATTTTTATGGTGAAAATGCTGTATTTATATTGTATTTTATTTGCATTTCTGTTCATTGGTTTGTCCTATTTTGTCAGATACTTTGATGTGCCCATATTTGTTCTGTTTTCTGTTCTTCAAATTTTTTTGTCTTGTGTTGCATAATGTTCCGTGTTCACTGAAACAACCAAAAGAAAGAAATAACATTCAGCACAATCTTCAGTCATCTGTTGACCATTTGACATGTTTTTTGTTCTTTTTCCATTAGACCCGGAACCAAAGATGAACTGGGCATCATTTTATGCTGTCATCAGCGGTGTGAACAGACACTCCACAGGCATTGGTCGCATCTGGCTCTCTGTCCTGTTCATTTTCCGTATCCTGGTCCTGGTGGTTGCAGCAGAGAGTGTGTGGGGCGATGAGAAGTCCGGCTTCACCTGCAACACCCAACAGCCTGGCTGCAACAGTGTCTGCTATGACCACTTCTTCCCCATCTCTCACATCCGCCTGTGGGCACTTCAACTCATCCTGGTCTCCACTCCTGCCCTGCTTGTAGCCATGCATGTGGCCCACCGTCGCCACGTCGACAAGAGGCTCTACAAACTCTCGGGGCGGACCAACCCCAAAGACCTGGAGCAGATAAAGACCCAGAAGATGAAAATTACAGGGGCTCTATGGTGGACGTACGTCATCAGCCTGTTGTTCCGTATTGTCTTTGAAGTCACCTTTATGTATGTGTTTTACATGATCTACCCTGGTTACAAGATGATTCGGCTGGTGAAGTGTGACTCGTACCCCTGTCCCAACACGGTGGACTGCTTCGTGTCGAGGCCCACAGAGAAGACTGTCTTCACTGTGTTCATGCTGGCCGTGTCAGGGGTTTGTATTCTGCTCAACATTGCAGAGGTGGTCTTCTTGGTGGGGAAGGCCTGCAGTAAGCATTTACACAATGCTGGAGACTCAACTATGGGGGCTTGGATCCAAAAACTCTGCTCATACTAACAAACTGCAGAGGTGTCACACCTGAACAAAGGGATATTAAAGTGACCTTAGATCCAGACAACAACATTCAACTTAACTTGCAAGTAAATGACATGGTGATGCTTCATCCAGTGATCATAATCTCAGCGAACAAAGCCTTCAGTCCCTATATGTTCAGTGTGCATCACACTTGATATTTCAAAGCTTTTTCACCATTTCACAAATGAAATATCCTGTGCCATGTACAATAAGACTGTAAACAGCTGCACTTACAGCATCGTTAATATAATATTATATAACATAAGATAATAGCTTGATGTTTGGCCAAATGAAGATCAATTAAGTTTTATACTTTATGAAGCAATATAGCAGCTGACTACATGATAGGCTTCTAATTGTTCTGGACATTTTGACATTTAGATTTTTGGTCTTGAAGTGAAAATATTAAATTATGATATGTTACATAAAACCATCAGATTACATCTCAAATACAATGAGCTGTAATATTTATGGCATTTTTATTTATAATATTCATTTGTTTATATCAAATATGATCACATATGACATGCTTTCGTCTAAATCACCATGAACTCAATCTAACAGACTGGAGGAGTGATGGCTTTTCTTCAGCGAGATGTTATACTAATGGAAAACATGTTGCATTTCATGTATGTTAAATGATGTTAAATGAAGTGATTATGTAATACAAATACTTTACTTTGGTGCTTAAATGGCTCCTTCAGAAACGAAGCAATAACTCAAGCCAAAAAAAGAAACTTGAACAACTGTCTTTTCTGAAGTTTACTACTGATTTCTAATCATGTCATTTAAATGTATTTATTTTGAAGCTGGATGTTTCTATATTGTCAATACACAGAAACAAAACGTCACCCAGAGGCTGTGTAATTGTTTTTTTTTTTTTCTTTATTTGCACCAAATCAAAATTCAAAAAGACAGGATTCCACATTTGTGAGATGTCTGTACCTTCTTAAATATGACTCCAACATGCAATGAAATAAAAAAAAGTGTACTGGTATATATCCTGTATTTTGACAGGATTTCCTGACTAAGTGGAAATATTTTATGTGATGCCATAAATCACCAGAGAGCAGCAGTTATCTGTAAGAACAAATTAAGCTGCAGTCAGAGCAGTGCCACTTTCTGTCAGCAGTGTGACTGGGAGAAACACAGAAAAATGTAAATCAAACTTCATTCAGCAGCACCATCACCATCTTTAGGCATGAGATCCTCTGAGACCATGTTGCCACCTGTGAGGAAACATCTCAGGCTGATTAAGTTCTACCTCTGAAGGCCAGAGTGCAGAGTTTTGAGGTTATCAATAGCCTCGCCATGTAAGGGGTCAGTGTGTGGGTGACAATGGTTGACCCAAGGGACAGCTGGACCTGCCGTGGCCGAGCAAGAGGACATTTCTCTTTTTAGGGACTGTGTCAACACACGCCATCTATAGAGCTCCGTTTGATGAGAGGCAGATTGGCAGCAATGTATTAAAATAAATTTCTCCAATCTGGTATTCCTGTGATTAGTGTTTGTGGTGACTGTGTGTTTTACTCCTGCCTACACATCCATCTTTTAAAGGTTTGAATGGTTTATTTTGCAGAGATTCATCATAGGAAGATTGATTGATCTTGTTTTGTAATCAATGTATTATTTACTCAGGTGTTTGTTGATTATAACGAAGTGTAATACTAACTTTAGATTCTAGATGACTATTGATATTGATATTTTTAAAGTTTATATGATATTGGAACATTATTACTGATTTATTAGCATGTACGTGTCAGCAACACTAACATTGTCAAGGTAGAGCTAATTATTTAACTTAACTGGCTTTGAATACTGTTGGGTAGTTTAACCTGAAACTATTTATATCTTTATTTTTAATATTAAGTAGCTAGTGACCATAACTGTCCTATAAATAGAGGTGAAAGGCATAGTATTGTATTGAGAAAGAGAAATATTCAATAAACTACAATTGCTGTTGAGTAGTACTTGCATAAATGTACTAAGCTTTATTTCAGCACTGCAAATATTAAAAGAATTTACTTCAGTAAAACAACTACTAACAACTACTAAACTACTAGTAAAAGTACTGAATCTTACTTAATATATATAATATATTCATGAAGTAATAAAGTACCATTATAAAAGTAAAGTACCACTCTGAAAAGTTGTGGACTATCATATGTATTACAGATTGGGATTGTTATTTGATGCATTTATGTGTCATTGGTCAGTTTGGACAAAGTTTTATCCTATATTTAAATACAGCTTTACAATGTAATCTGTAGCAATGCAACACATTTTATAACTTATACATTTTGTATGAAAATTTCAAAAATATATGTAGTGGTGTAATGTTTCCCACTGTTGTGTTTATGTATAATATGTATTATATGTGGTTCAGATATGAAGCAGCAGAAATTTGAAACACTAAATTAAAGTTAAAAAAAAACAAAAAACAATTAGTGCGTAAGCAAGGTTGAGCAAAAATACTTAACTACTTTCCTCCATTGTTCTGTGGTCTGCACAAGAGTAACACTGTAAATGAAGAGTTTAACTAAATGACTGTCTGAATAACAGGTTAGGTTTGTGCATCCTTCTCTGTATTAACACCACCCATAATGCCACTCATTGAACAAACAGTAACCCTGACTGCAGCACTGAGGGAAGACTACAGTGTTTAACACTGTCAGGGGTCAGCTCACCATGAGCGTGACAACAAAGCCACTCCCTTCACCGTGAATTATATTTAGCGCACACTGACATGGAGGACTAACCTGCACTCACTGGCCAGTCAGCCCTTTAGAAACAGCACTAAAGTGATGGGTTTTATACTTTTCTATGAGCAGGAATATGTTCAATCTGTGTTCGTATTGAGACCAGAGAGGGATTTAGTTGCGATGATTTGTTGAACACTGGGCATTGATCAGGTCAGAGTGGGAGGGCAGCAGGCGGGATCACAGCCACCAGTAAAAACTATCTTAGGGAAGTTTATCTTGGTGGAGCATTTTCCTTGGTGGTTCAGGAGAACATGGCCTCTGTGTGAGCTAAAGAGGCTCATTCACCAAGTAACTCTGGATCTGCACTGCTGTAGGAGATGAACATTATCAGGTATGTAATTCTTAATGAAGATACTCAGGATAATCATTTAACAGTCACAAAGTTTTTACAATTTGGTCAAAGACAAATACTTTATATAGTAGCCTAAATCTAAGGGTCCAGTTTCAGGACACTTACATCACTTACAACTATGTGAAGTGTTTTCATTATTTCATGGCTGACAATCCTTTATTTCAAACAGGTTCTGATCACATTGGGACCATTTCTAAGGGACAAGTACAGTTATTTTTCATGTAACTCTTTGCTACGCCTTAGCCAATAGCTCCCTGAAATTTAAACTAGAAACCTAATTCTGGAGTTGGGGAGCACTGGTGGGTACAATGTCACATGATTTATGCTGAGGTTAAGCTTGCCTGCTCCAGGGTTTTTTCTCTCACACAGTCAGCTGCCTGTTCTGTCCTATTTTACCACCATTTAAGAACACAAAAAGTGAATTCATGATCAATTAGGGCTCCTATCGGAAGTGAAGTCGCCTTTGGTTTTACAGCATCTGGAGAAAGAAATATAGCAGAAATAGTTGGGTCTACTTCTTCTTCATATGATTGTTATTATTTGGTGATTTCCATCATTGTCCCGACATTTAAGTATGTTGGATGCATAAAATCACTAATAGCACAAGAAACTGTAATGGTTATCAGGCTTTGGATTTGGATCCTACCGTGAGCCCCTTGCTTCTAAATTTGCCAATGAAGACACTGTAATCAGTCATTTTTTATAATTACATTCGGTCAAATGACATTGTGTAATGAAAAGGCACCGCTTGTAGTGATAGATCCACATAAAAAGTTTTTTGGTTCAGACAAACCACTCTAGTGACATTGTTAGCAGGAGAAAGCTGTTTTCAGCAAAAAAAACTTTGTTTTCACTGCCCCTAAGTTTCCTAAAAATCAGGTAATGTTGTGCAGATGTACTTGTTTTTCTTTCATCCAACTACAAGTAAAACTCTGATGAAGTTTATATGTCGACACCTTACATTTTTCTTTGTCCTTCCAGGTATAGCTTCTGGTTTTGTCAATAAAGCTACGTCTGTATCTGTGAGCCAGTATGGGAGACTGGAACTTGCTGGGGAAGTTGCTGGAGAGCGCCCAGGAGCACTCTACTGTTGTGGGAAAAGTCTGGCTGACAGTGCTGTTCATCTTTCGCATCCTGGTGCTGGGAACCGCGGCTGAGAAGGTATGGGGCGATGAGCAGTCCGGCTTCACCTGTGATACCAAGCAGCCTGGTTGTCAGAATGTCTGCTATGATAAGACCTTCCCCATTTCTCACATCCGCTTCTGGGTGATGCAAATTATCTTTGTCTCGACGCCAACTCTAATTTATCTGGGCCACATCCTTCATCTGGTCCGCATGGAGGAAAAGGAGAAGCAGAAAGAGAAGGACCTCGCCATCCAGAATGAAAAGCAGCAACACTTAATTGGCAACAAGATCAAGAAGGCCCCAGTGAAAGACAACCAGGGCCACGTGCGTTTGCAAGGTGCATTACTGCGCACCTACGTCTTAAACATTATTTTCAAGACCCTGTTTGAGGTGGCCTTTATTGTAGCTCAGTACTTCCTGTATGGCTTTGAGCTCAAGCCGATGTACACCTGCGACCGCTGGCCTTGCCCTAACATGGTGAACTGCTACATCTCCCGACCAACTGAGAAGACAGTCTTCATCCTCTTCATGCTTGTGGTAGCCTGCATCTCACTGCTGCTCAACCTCGTGGAAATGTACCATCTAGGTTTCACAAAGTGCCACCAGGGGCTCCGCTACAGACGATCACAGGCTGCGAGTGAGGCCCATAAGCACCTGACTGAGGCAGTTGTGCCATTTGTACCGAGCTACAACTACTTTGCTGATCATCCTGCAGTTCCTGAGCCTTTTCCTACAGACTCAAAGTACGGCATGGCAGAGCCAAACTCAGCTTACAGCCCCTACAACAGCAAAGTGGTTTACAAGCAAAACAGAGACAATATGGCTGTGGAGAGGAAAGGTAGATCAGAGGGAGATGATGTGACAGAGAGGAAAACCTCCAGTCCTGTCTTTGAGAAGCCTGTTGAAAATCAGCGCAGAAACAGTCAGTCCAGCAAGCACAGCAACAACAAGAGCAGACTGGATGACTTGAAGATCTAGGAAACCTTCTGTGTTTCTATCTAAGACTCAGGAACAACGTATTTTAACCCGTAAGATATTTGCATGAGCATGGAAAAGTGTTTGGGACAAAACTATGGCGCAAAAACAAAACAGATTAGGGCTGTGATTAAGATTTGAGAGCACACAGCGGCAGCTTTGTCAGTGTACAACATGTATAGAGTGCATTTCCCTGAAAGGTTATTTGCCCACAGGCACAAACAGATCATCAGATGATGTTACTTGATGCATAAAGTTACTTAGAGGGCTTAATATGGAGTGATGCTTGCATGAAGATGCATGTTTGCGTGTGATTGATGCAACTTTGAAAACAAAATGTGAAGAAGCCCCACTGCTCATTCAAATCCCTATTTTTATTCCTCTTTTGGGATTAATAACTAAAACTGTTCCTTGTTTAACTTCAAAGCAAAGTTGTGTGCTCACAAATCTGCCTCTGCATTTTCTAAAATGATGATTTGCAGATTAATTGACACTCAAATTTTTTTGTACAGGCTCAGTAGTTTTGACATTAATGAACTGAAGATGCAGATTATTTGAGAATGATTTGTTTAAAAGTAATTCACTTGAACTAAAACTGCGAGGTGCATGGAAAAGTAAAAACATGCTACACTGTAAATATGTTACATATATTTCTTGCTGCCATTTGAATATGAGATTATGTGAGAATCCAGTTTTTACATACAACATGTATATGCATAATTTACCATGACACATTTCTCAAATGCGGTTGTCTTTTTAAGAGACTTGCAGTTAACAATCACATATTAGCAATAAATATTAACATGTACTTGGATTTTCTACAAAAACAGATATTGTGTCATGCACAAATATTCATTTATCATACTTACTTATTTCTGACTGTAATTTGATTAAACTGATGTGTTGCAAATTGTTGTGTCAAAATGCCTCTTTTAATTCAGATGCCAGACCTACACCATACACGCTAGAGAGGCTAAAAATAACTTCCGTTTCTTCCTCACCTGTCATAAAAATGTCACAGATATACTCTGGTAGTAGTTATTTCTGCTCACATGCAGTTTTTGCAAAATGTATCCAAAGCTGATGATGGTACGGCATAGATAAAAACTGTAGTCATAAAAAATGTATTGTAATGTTCATCCCACAGCTCAGTAAATGTCACAGTTTCAGTGCCAGACTATGTTGGTAAACATATAAGCTACTTATAAAAATGTTTGGTTTGATTGGTTGACAGCCTCCTGCAGACATGAGCTATTCATGTGTTTAACTGCTATACTCTCACCTGATTGGATATGAGTTGGTGGCTGTTGTGTGAGAGAACCAATCAAGTCTTGAACTGAATTTATTATTTTGTTATTACTCTTAACAAAAAACATGAATTTCTGATCATTCACATTAACTTTAATTGCTCAAACAACATCAAACATTCAGTTGTTATAATTCTATAAACAGGGATTTTGTGTCTGATACAAACATTAGTTTGCCCACTATATCAATGCAGCCCTGTTATTTTTTGCTTGGTTTTTACCAGCTGCTGCACACACGCATAGAGTGTGGTGTGGATGGATGGATATCCTTCAAAGGCTTCCTCCCTGCTGCTATTAATAACTCTTCCTGCACACTTGGAGGAGCATTGTAGGTGAAATGGGGGTAGGAGACCAAAACTTTCTTCTCCCGCATCAAAAACAATAACAAGATGTTGCCAAAAGTTTAGACCACATGAAGACAGAGAGGCTTATTGTGCCTCAAATCAGGAAGCATCACTAATATTTGGAAAATTATGCTGTATTAAAAATAACCAGACACTGACTGGAGGGTTTAGGCATCAGACTCTTGACAACACAACATGTCTCTGCCCTGCAGCAGGACAACTGCAAAAGCTTCTTTCAATAAGTCAGACACTTCAATGTCTCTTTGGTATCTATGATTAAAGACCAACACTGATGTATAATTGTGGTTGAACAGTTTGCCCGAGAGAAATGTATCAGTTTTCCACTGTTACCAACCAAGATAAGATCTCTCAACCCCTCAGAGCAGCCTGATCTCTCCTGACAGAACAAGGCTGAGTGCTGAACAGGTGATAGAGGTTAAGGTTATGAACTCAGGGTTACAACCATATGCAACTAAATCTCTGAGCCAGAATAGGATGAGTGATATGCAGAGACCAGTCACTCTGCTGCTCATAAATCAGACGGACAGAGTCCATACTTTAGGACGACTCATTGAGGGGGGCATTTCTCTGTTAATGACTGATTTATTATGGGTTCATTAATAAATGATTCCAATTTTCTGTCATTGCCAAAAGAAGCTATTTTTGTTGTTGCGATGTTCTTCATAGAATCTGCTTTTCAGTTCAAATTCATTAAAACTTGGTTTTTAGTTGAGAGTTACACCATCATTCATTTTGTCATTAGCATGTGGACTTGCTGCAGAAAGTCACATCACTGTAGTTTTAGTGGACTGAAGGTATTTATTGTTTGTAGTAGGTGGTTGTGGTGTTTGTTTGTTGTGATGGATCAAAACATTTCCAGGCCTGTGGGTGAAGTTTGGATACTTGGTAATAACAACTGTGACAGACAAAGTTGGAGTAGTCGTAGCTGTCTTGTGCACCTTTTAATCAGATTCATATTTTTCTGATAATGTAAAAATGTGAAATGCGTCACTTTTACTAATGAAAGAGATAATCATTAACCTGAATCTGCAGCTCGACACCTGCTTGCAGTATTTAGCAACTTCCCACAGCAGTTGGTAGAGAACAAAAATGGAGCTAAAATAAATGACTTGGACTTACAGCTAATGTTATCTTAAAACAAATGTTACTTTAGAATCAATGCCTTGAAGTAGCTTTTATTTATGATCTATATTTAGCAGAAAACATGATTCCACTACAACACAAATTATTTAACTGCTTACATTGTAAAACCTTAAATGTCACAGAAATTAATCTTAATAATAAAAAACTGGAATGTGCTTCAGTAATTCTAGTAAAGCAATACACATCCACAGACAGTCATCTCATACATGTATAGAGTAGCTGTAGATGAAGAAATATAACACCAATCCACTGTGTCCAAGAGAGACAAGTGATTAGGAATTAGTGCATTTTATTTTTTTTAGATTTAGTAGTGTTACAAATTATAGTTTAATTTACTTCTATTTTGTGTGATGTTGGATTTTGAATAGATTTAAGAGAGAAAGAGAGAGCGAAACAGAATAGAGAACAGTTGATTTTGAACTGGCAGTGATTTAATGTGTTTTATGTCAAAGTGATCTGCAGCTTGGTTCACGCTGACTGTGAAGAGTTTTGAAAAAGTGAAGAGCAGAAAAGTTTGTTCAGATACATACAAATATATATAATATAACAGACTGAAGCTTTGACCTTTAAATAACAATTAGTACCTGCTTGTTATGAGTCACATTTAAATGTTGGTTTCTGTAGAGGTGCTTCAGGTTACCACTCAGTAAGAAAGACTCAAAACATTGCTCTTTATAGAATCATCACTCTTTATTCTGGTACATTTTTATGGAAAAAAAAAAAATCAAGCAGGTAAAGAGAAATATCTGAGCTTCACATACTTAACAAGCATTCAAAAGCTACAGTCTACAAAAAGCTGTAGACTACATTTGCCCATGTAAGGATATAAGGACTCCATAACCATATACTGATGCGGGAGCTGGAGCATTATCCAAACCCATTGCACAGACTCTGATGCTTAATGGCAAATCAGACCGACTGCCAGAGGGCTGGAGATTCCAACCCTCTCATTTTCCTTCTTCGGTTCCTATAATGTCATCCTCTTTTATTTATCTCCACACCGAAAGTAAACTACAAATCATTTTGAGCTGAGAAAAAAAAATCACCTCTAATGCCATTTTTTCACAAGCTATGCCTGAAGAAATACAGTAAGGAAACATTGAGCATCAAAAGGTTTATTTTAACCACTGTTCTGCATTTTCCCATGAAGACGAAGAAATTAATTCTTGAAAACAAACCATCTCTAATCTGATCTTAAAATACTATCAACATATCAGAAATAGACTAAACATGCAATAAATGTGGCAGAAAAAAAATACAATTCACTCTCTGATAAGAGGCTGTAACTGAAAATAATTCTTAAAGTTTGGAGGTGGTGCAAACACAGCATGAAACTGCAGGTGAACAGTCATACTGAAATCTTCAGACCACAGTGAGAGATGATTGATGTAAATAATGGAACTAAAGCTGCTGTTGGCTACAATATGATCAGTTCCTCTCCTGACGCTTCGCTGCCTCAGTTCTGTTTTATTATGGCTTTAGGTACTGAAACAAAGTCACTGCTTGCGCTTTGGATTTAACAACATATGAAAAATGAAAGGGTATATTTAGATTTTTTTTTTTATTTTTTTTTTACATTAATCATGTAAACAATAGCAGTGTTTGTTTTTATTCATTTTCAATGAGAACTGAAAGGATCATGTACAACTCACTTCGACTATCTACTCTATGTCAATTAACCCAACAATTGCCAAGTGAAATACATTTCGGATTGGTCCTTAAATCTTAAGTGAAAAAATAAGCACTTCATTAAGAAAAGAGCAACAAAAATGCTCCTAGCAAATGGCAAATAAAAGTATAGTTAACAGAGAATTGCACTTAAGAAGCTTCTAAAGCACATTTTCCCTACACAAGCAGAGATAAAGCTCTATTAATAGATCTAAAGCTCTAGATATAAAGCTCTATAAATTTGTGAATTTGGCCCCTGGAGATAAGAAGCTGCAGCTGAAGCGATCATGACCTTTTGAAACCCAGCACCTTTGACATCTGGCCGAGATACATTTATCTACAGCTTGTGAATCTCAAAAAACTGTGCAAAGTAATCATCGAGACAGAAGCAAGAATAAAAGAAAAGAAGCAGGTGAAAGGAAAACTGAAACACTGTAAGTTAAATCTGGCTTCCTGTAGTGAGCAGTAACAGTTGCTCTTTGTTGAAGGCTAGCATAATGTGGCAAATCCTGTAACTATGCTACACATGCTCTATATTTATGTTACAGACAAGATGTAGGCTATGTATAACTCAGTCATATACTTTATATATCCCAGGTCCAAAAAATATCCCTTTTCTCCCTTATTTTACACAAATTTGCACCCTGAGATTTGATAAAACAAAATGTCCTTCAAAAGGTTTAGATTGTGTCCACAACAGTCCACTAGCTCATATATTACATTTTCAATACAAGCCTCATAAATACAATAATCAAACAACCACTGAGCTGACATTTATGTACACCTGCACTAGAGCTTAACATCCTACGTTTACAGTCAGACAGACATAAGCAAACAGTAGATCTATAAGTCGTACTGTGAAGAACACGCACAGCACATTTCCTAGACAATGTCAGAGGAGG
Source organism: Rachycentron canadum (assembly GCA_038496675.1). Taxonomy (NCBI): domain Eukaryota; kingdom Metazoa; phylum Chordata; class Actinopteri; order Carangiformes; family Rachycentridae; genus Rachycentron; species Rachycentron canadum. Next base: position 15,722,148 of record CM076660.1, on the reverse strand, counting down.
ACACAGGTGGTCTACCTGCAGCAGCACTGTGGAGTTCAAACTTAGTTACCTTTACAGGTACTAGTTTCAAGTCTGATATACTTGAAGTGGTGCTATAATAGTATTACTGTGTGCTGCTGTTGGAGGGAGGAGACAGATGAGTGCGCTGTGGTGGTACAGCATTCTCGCATGTTATTGCAAATGCATTACACCATAATTGAATCTTCTATGCGCTCAGTCAAATGTATCTGACATCTTCACTCAGCTCTGTGAAATCTATAGTCTATGGTTTCTGAGAACAACACTACAGCCCGACATTGCTCGCTCTGTCACTGTTTAATCTGTCTGTATCAAATGAAAAGCTGGTGTTTCTCACAATAATTCGGACATTTACAGGATACACTGAAGTCTCAGGACATGTTAGCATTTACATGATGTTTCACTTTACAGCAGTGACTAGTCATCTGAAAGATAAAATATATCAAGACATCCAGAAAGACTCAGTCACTTTGTCCAAGTCATTTCTTATGGAGGCTGACTTCAGTATGACACCAGAGACAGGGGGAAGGACAAACTCTCCTGTCATGTTTCTGAATACAGAGGACAGGACAACATGCCCCTTATAAAATATAAAACTCCATGGTATGTGGGAGAACAATATCTTAAATTACAGTTAAAATCTGGCAAATCTGTCTCTGGCTACATGAGAGAAAGAATTTCATCAGCGAGTTTGAAAATGCATAATTAGATTTGAGGAACAGCAGCCTACAATATGTCAGCAATGAGGATCAGCATAAAAATGCACTGAAGGTGTTGGTCAGTGGACTCTTACAACAGTGTTTGAAATGTCTTAAAGATGTTGTGCCTCATCCAAACCCCCCCCCCC